>JALXJV020000020.1:16891578-17230981 GCA_024633595.2 Lepomis macrochirus | reverse complement strand
TAACCACTACATCACTGTGTTGCCCTGTAGGGGTGCCAAATCACACCAAATCTTACATAATGGTGCTTTAAATTAATATAACTTTTGAACTTTCAAATTCAAAATAATATGTTAACTAGAACTGTAAACAGTTGTAAGTAGTGATGGCAAGATGAAGCTTCATGAAGCATTGAAGCTTTCAATCCAATTGATTCACTCGTGGGCTGAAGCTTCACGGTGCTTCATTTGCTCTAGTGCGCCATCAAGTGGACAATAACTGTAAACAGTGATTCTAATGCCGGTTTCACACCAAACGCGATTTTCCGCGTCGCAGCGCTTTCCACGCGCGAGTACATTCGCTGCAAGTGTTCACACACAACGCGAGAAGGCGATTTGAACGCGATGAGGTGAATAAACACAACTCGCCATTACTACAACTGTATGAAACCAAAGTAAATTTTGGCGGTGATTAAATAGCAATAAACGGATTAAACTGATGCCGAAATAACCACAACATGATGCAGATTTGTTAAACATTTGAATTCATGCTTTGTCAGATCTGTCAGCAAGACAGCAGGACAACAACTTATAAAATGTTTGTTTTCTGAACGGAGTTCGGATCGATCAGGGCTGTGCTATGCTAACTTGGTCACAGTAAAGTACAATGACAGCTTTAATAAAGCTACATGTTTTCTGAACTCACCAGGTAGTTCAACCTCCTCACTTTCTTTTCTCAAAGTAATGTCCAGCTTTGTCTGGTTTTTATATAAATATGAAGTCGTAGTCCGACAGAGCTAACGACGCTAACAACAACACTGGAAACGGATGTGCACGGAAGCTAGCTGCTGAGAAGCTCCAGTCAAGATAAATCAACGTTGAAATCCCCAAAATTAAGTAAAACGCTAATTTAATAAAAACATTTAACTTCGATCTCCTCCTCCGAGTAAACGGCATAGTTGTCAGAACCGAAACCAACCGACTTGTGGGTATTTATTTCTCCGAAGGTTGGAGCACTGCTCCCTGCTCCTCTCCCCCAAGTTTAGCAGCTGTCACCCGGCCTGCAGATTTTCAATCCCCCGCTCTGCCCGGCCCTCTGCACACAACGCTCTGAAGCATCGGTGACGTATGGACAATCTCAACACTGATAGGCTATCGCGACTCAGCGTCGCGCGTCTTTTTCACTCGAGTTGAAAATTTTCAACTCACGCGAATTCCATCGCGTTGCCTTTGCGTCGCCGGCCCCGCCTTCGCGACGCTTCGCGCCGACCGCCTGGAAATCGCGGCCCTACGCGCGTCTGCATTGACTTTGTATGTAAACCCGCCGCCCCAAACGCCGATTCGCGTTTGGTGTGAAAGCACCATAACGGCACCACGGCTTTTGTGTGTGAAGCTTTGAATTAAATAATGACTGATGTTTACGATGCCAATACATAAGTGATTAACTTAGAAAGTATATTTATGATACAATGACGGTCAAAAGGAAAGTGGAAACAAGGGAGAGGGTTATGATGACTTGGTTTGTGACTTTATATAATAGAAACAACATTTTATTCATCTTTCGTTAAAAATAACTTTTCCACAGTGCTGGGCTTCAAGTGGTTTCTTTTTTTAATTTTCACCTGCTGTAGAAAGTTATCATTAGGGATATGGAGTAAAAGTTTATTAAATTAAATTTTTACCAAAACCACAAAATGTCAACACTTTCGTACTTAACTATTTTTTTTTCTTTTTCATCACAATTTAGTTATTTGATCAAAGCAATTCTGACATAAGTTGATAGACTTTTTTTAGTCATTAAAATAAGCTACAGATAAAATATAATTGTGTTCAATTTAAAGTTCTAAAGTCCACAAAATGCTGCGGAGGGTCCGTTGCATTTTGCTGCTCCTTTCAAATCGCACACCAAACCCGCGAACCATCTCCTGAATCGGTCACATGGTACGGCCGGCTCGTGAGGCTTCGAACGTCATCACACGTGTCACCAACACAAGCCTCGATGTGCGCTTCACAAAAATCATCCTGGATTACTCGACACACGCTTCGAAGCCTTGATACGGAAGGACACATCACTAGTTTTAAGCGCCCCTCGCCCCACGTAGGCCGCACAAGTCGACCTGGGCGGTGGGCCCGTGGAGAATAAATGACCATAGTTATAAATTAAAGGGAATTGCAGTTACAGAGATATGAAATGAATACATATCTATGGGATTATTTGATATACGCTTAGTAGCTCCACCTAGAGGCTGATTGACACCAAATTTCACACGGCTTGTTGGGAGGGCGTGGCAGGTCCCTGAGTTTGGTTTAGATTGGCCACTGCAAACCTAAGATATGACATGACAAGTTTTTTTGCGTTTCGGCAAAAATATGTTAACTTATAATTAGGACATTTTTTGGCGGATCAAAATTCCCTCTACAAACAACTTTTATCGGCTTGGTCCAGAGATGGTCCATGCCAAGTTTGGTGCCGATCAGACTTGCGGCTTTGGAGGAGTTAATTAAAATAGGTTTTTCAGTTTTCACGATTTAGCGAAATGAAAACGTCATTGCACAAGATGTGTCTTATACCATATGAATTGGCAGTATCCGCCAAAGAAGTAGACATGAGGTTTATGAATGTGTGATGTGCTAGTGCGTAGTTATGAGGCAAAATGTCCTTTGGTTCAATATCCCATTGAAATGAATGGGATTTTCACCACGGCATTTGAGCTTCAGTTTCAGGTGTCATTAGGGCCCCGTGGGGAATAAATGACCCAAATTTGGTATAAATCGGACTTGTGGTTTTGGATAAATAAAATGCATGTATTCAATGGGATTTTTTTTCACGTCTTTAATCTGCAATAACAACGCTACCTATGGGCATATTTGGGTCAACTTTGGTGCCTGTAGTGAGGGGACCATGCTGAACAATTCGTTTCATGTCAATGTGACTTGCGGTTATAGAGGAGCAACTTTTTGGGGTTAAATAGTGTCACCTAGGGGCTAGTGGCACCAAATTTTGCACAGGCCTTCAGGGGGGCCTCCCACATTGTTGCTTCAAATTAGCCCCAAACATTTGTTAGCTTATGATTGCATTATGACATTTTACTGACATTTTTTTGTTAGATCAAAATTTCTTCTACAAACTTTTATCAGCTGGGTCCAGAGATTATCCGTGCCACATTTGGTGTTGATCGGACTTCGGAGGAGTTAATTAAAATATTTCAGTTTTTCAGTTTTCCCGATATAGCGGGAAAAAAAGCGGAAATGGGTGTGGTCTATACCACGAGATTCAGCTGGATCCCCCGAACACATGCATATCTTAGACTGTATATAAGAAATGGACGTGGTCATGGTGACGTCACCTGTTGCTTTGTGGACTGCCATTTTGAGTTTCAGACTTGAGTTTGGCCGATAGGCCACCGCCATGTCGAGTTTTTGCAACAAGGAAGTGCCCGGACGTGGCGATACAGCGGAGCTAACGGCCGTGTGTGGAGGTAGCTAGCTAGCTTAGCTAGGTGCAATTATAACTCACGTTAACTGTAATTTAATGTGAGTTACAAGTCACCACAGGTCACCATGGTAATGACTTATCAATCATAGATAATCCCGCCCTAAAACATACTCTGCTTTGTGGTCTATTTTAAAATAAATGGGACCATAATTTACTAAATGAACATCATTTTGTATTGAAGAAGACTTGAAACTAGCGACTGAGACCATAAACTCATCAGGAAAGTGTTTACTGGGGTAATTATTCAGCTGAGAAGTAGGGTAATTTTCCCATTATTTCTAATGGAGCCAGACTTCTTTTTGCAACCAGAAGAGTTGCCCCCCTGCTGGATTTTCAATAGAATGCAGCTTTTAGGGACTTCCGCATTCACTTTATATTGTAGACCGGAAGCTTCCTGCTTGGTGCATATAAGGTTTTTGATATGCGCCTTTGTAGGCGGGATTTACAAGCCCAAAGACATTGACCTTGCTGATAACGCTACCTAGAGGTAGAGACAGTGTGCGAATTTTTGCGCCTGAGGGGTTGTAAATCTACCCTGTGAGTGTCATGTCTGTAGCACTTACCATGTAGGTTGCAGTATCAGTTTTATGTATGGAAGAAAAATAAATAAATCCAAGTGAAATCAATAGGGTTCCCAGCTCTGCTGGTACTGGGATCCATGATGCCTTGCAATCACGGGTTCCCAGCCCACTCAGGCTTGGAACCTTAATAAGCAAAAAATGAGGGTAAAGTTTAAATATTATTTATTAAGAGTTTAACATGCAAAAACTCAAAGCTAAACTGGACAGGACTGTGTGCGTGTGTTTTGATCAGATTTATTGACAGTGGCCTAGTTACGCAAGCAAATTACACAACTGTCATCACATTTTGATTCAAATCCTGATTGGGTCACCTTTAGTAGTGAAAATTGCGCAGACCAAATAGCATAGGCAGAAATCTCTGAATTGAAATACACTTTTAATGACGGACCTCAGATGTTGATGTTTTTAGGTAAAGGATCAGAGTACTTTTTCCATTACTGGAATTTAACAGTGATTATAGCTCACTATTTACTCTGCTACACCAAAAACCCTTATAAATATCAGTCCATTCACATCAAAATTTGTGATATACTATAATCAGGTACTGTAAAATTGCAATAGATTCTGTGCCTGACCTTGACTTTCACGAGGGGAAGCCTTAGATAAATGTATATTGTATTGTACCAATCCCCACCCTGTGGAGGGGTCGGTGACCCTGCAGCCCAGGTCGCACCGCCAATCCGCTAATCCATTGAGCCTGGCATTAGTCTTGATTTACGTTTACTGACATGCTATTAGCTGCTCCATCACTTTCACCTGTCAGACTGTCAATCAATGGGGATCTACAGTGATGGGTGGGAATAGCATTCGAAATCCAATTCTGTCCACACTGGCTCGTATATCTCCATGGAGACGGTGACAGTGGATGAGCAGAGGACATCATACCAGGTATCTCGCTATGCTGTCATGTCAGCGTTGTGAATGTTTGTGGATCACATCGGGATGTGTAGCATCTTAATGTGGATTGGGTTTACAGATACATTTATTCCAGGGGCAAATGATGTATTGAGAAAGTAATCCTCTTTCCCCGTTGGAGCTTTAACATGTCTAAGCAAAGCCTGGACGGCGATAAGCATGTCATTAAGCAGTGTCAAAGTTAAATGATTTTTAACCTTTTTGTAACTCAGCAATTTTCCAACTGAAATAATCTGCTTCTAGACACACTGCATTAAACACAGTGTCGCTTGTGTCAAGGGTACTGAGATATCTCCTGAGAATCATTCAAACATCATGAGCAGCACCAATTCTGAGGTGTTATGATGAGGCAGGATGATTTCTCAGACATCCACCCACTCCTCTTTCATAGCTAGGAATCAGCGGACATCTCATAAGTCTCTGGGCCCTGCCCGCTCCTCCTCTCGATCCTCAGCTGAAGTGTGCAATTTCACACTCCAACGTCAAACAACCGGTCAGAAGGAGAATGTATGACCCACCCTGGCATTTGTCCTCATTTCTCTCTCAAATGTGCAAACACTATTACCCTTGGGTTATCTTAAGTGGTGTGGTGAAGACTTGCAGCCTCTCCTCTCTTCTCCTCGCCAGGCACACCATCAAAACACAACAAGCGGCAGGGAAGGAGCGTGGGGTAAAAGACAGAGTGAGGCAGAGGGGGAAAGCGGTGGAAATGGAGCAGATGTTTGTGTGGCTGTTGATTTGTGGCCTGATAAGGGTGCTACACAGGCAGCTGGAATTGATGGCTTGTTAGTGAGGACGGCCCCCTCTGTGAGTTGTTTTCAAAATGATTGATTTACAATAAAGTGGCTCCGGGTGTGTGCATGCAGGCAGAACTGATGCAGATCGATCCCACTGAAATTGATTGATCAGCCATTTAGCTTGGCAGTGTGTTTACCGAACGAAAACCGAGCAGGACTCTCCTCTAGGCATCTCTCCCCCATAAAGCAAAGGAGAAATGCCACCTCTGGGCCTGTCTCATTGCTTTGGTAGTGGCAGCAAAAACAAGCCATATCAGAATATGAACCATAAAAGTGTAATCATACAGTGAGAAACACTGGCATAAATGTTTACGATTGTGTACTTTATTCTGCTATCAACGTGTCCTTCTGCGAGTTGGAGATACTGTGCCTTTAAAAATAATGACTTACGTGCTCTATGCAAGGGGAGGAGTACTGTTTACCTTATCACAGTGTCACATTGAGACTTTCAGGGGGAGGCATAGAAATAACTAATAGTAGTGGATTTCAGTAAACAAGCAGCTCGTTCTCAGTCATACTTAAAGCTGACACACCAACAACCTTTACTTGTTTTAGTATTGTTGAGATGACTATCATACAAAATGTAGGATAGCCCTCAAGTGCTCAAGTGCCTTGTCTATGGACAATGTCTTTAGCAATTTTTCCAAACAATGCACAAGGGTCTCCATGTACATTTCATAAGGAGTTTTATTGATGGATATAGCACAAGGACAATGTTTACCATATGACCTCTGTGACTTTTCCTCACTTCCTCCCTGCCAAAACAAACCTCTCCACCACTCTGCTAAGGACTTAAATCACCTGTCCTCAGACGCCTCATCCTGTTATTTGGATAATTGCCAACGAGAGCAAGCTTTTCCATTCTCACGACAGCAGGCAGTGGCCCCATCATGTTCCTTATTAACAATTTTACACACTTGGTCGCAGCGAGAGGGTGTCAGAATGCCAATAATATTTACCGTCTGCTGTGCGGCCTATTCAGGGGAGGCTGAGTGTTGCTGATTGCCCTGACAGAAGCTGACAGCACCCTGAACCTGAGATCCCTGCAAATCGACTCAGCAGAGTGTCTTCTTCTCAAGGCAGCAGGGTGTGCCAGTGGCCATGAAGCAATTGATGGAGCACAACATTGTTTATGTGTTAGTGCCTGAACGCAAACAAAGGTAATCTTTCTCTTCATCTTCAAACATGCACTGGTTGATGGAAGATCACAATTCATATAAAAAATAATCAATGTCGCAAAGCCTGACATCAGATCAAGGAGGAGGATCATAAAAATTGCAGAGTTCAAAAACAGACCCTTTCCTGAAGCTTAAAAAAATAATCTATCTCATCTTTTTTCCATTACCATATAGATTTTTGCTTTTTCATTTTCAATAATAAACTGTCACTTTTTTATGTCATCATGGGTCATTTAGTAAATCAATGAGCTACAACGTTAAAATAATTTTCCAAAAGAGCTGCGAGGCAGGTAAATGAAATGGCCATCTTGGGATTATTGAGCGTTCAATCCATCCAGTCTGTGATGATTTCCATAACATTGACGTGAAAGATGTTGACACCAATTATAGCATTTCCCTTTGACCCCTGATGGTTTTGAATGGAAGTGTTAAACATCACATTCAAGAACAAACACACACACACACACACATCTGGTTGCATCGGATCAGCTCAGACATATCAAAATCGATATGCGTGTCTGCATGCGTGTGACAGAGACAGTGTGTTTGCATGTGCGACAGAGAGAGGCAGAGAGAGACAGAAAGAGAAAACTAGACATCCAAAGACAGAGCCCCATCCCACTTCAGTTGTGATAATAGTTTCCATGACAATGAGGCATGCTCAGCACATCAGTTGTGGCCCAGATAAACAGTGATCCTTTACGAAAACAAGAAGGTCATTACAGCAGCTTGTCAAATCAATGCCCAGTGTGTCCAAGTTGATTAAGACATCTCCCCTCAGCTCTGACACTCCGTCAATAGCAGCAGGCACACAATGCAGTAGTGGGTGGGGGGGTGGTGATGTCTGTGGCGGAGGATTCGTGTGTGTGTGTGTGTGTGTGTGTGTGTGTGTGTTTGTGTGTGTTGGAGGGTGGAGTGGGGTGTTCTCCTTCCTCTTGTTCCGCACGCACACATTCACACACCTACGCAAACACACGCACAGTACTCAGATGATTGGAGTGAAATACCCATCAGTCAGGGAGCCGAGGTGGACTAATGATTCCCTGTGCTGCCTATTAGAACTACATGACAACTCAATCCTGCTCACGGAAAGAGAAATGGAGGAGAGGGGGGAGATGGGATCAGAGGGGGCGGGGGAGGCAAGAAGGGAGTGAATAAAGAGACAGAGGAAGAGAGGAAGAAAAGAAAAAGTGACCTTGTAGCAGCATCATTTGAGGCTGAATTAAATTGGCAAGAGCAGCTAATCTTTACCTGGGGGCGATTAACAGAATTAAAGGAGAACAACAAAGGCACAGGGGTTGCTTTTTCTCTTTTTTTCTGCCCACCACGCAAATTTGTGTTCTCATCTGGAAAAGTTGGTGAATCTTCTTCTCTAAGCCCGTCACTGACAGACTTCTCGATTTGTGGAATACTGCCATTAAAACTGGTAGGTTTATCATGAAATCAAGATTATGTTCCTAAACCAGGCATGTTGCCATGTTGCAAATGATCATTCTGATAAGACTAGTAGTACAGGGTTATGCATTTAATTATTTAATTATTGGGTCAAAACTGGAAAAGATCTGCCATCTTCAAACTCATGTACAATAATTTCTTCAAAAAATAAATATAAAACGTATTGTTATTACATTATTATGAAATAATGGGATGCTATTATAGGAAGTGAACTACTTCAAGTTTAGCCTCTGCACTGTCTCATAGCCTCTCTCTTCTCACAGCCTAATCAATATGTTTGGAAAGACAGACAAGGTTAGGCCTATCAGCCTGTCTGAGAGAAAAAAAACATTGCTAATACCCAATGCGAAGGTTCATGGCTGAAGTTTACCCACACATAGAGGAGAAGAAGCATAACAACCAATAAACCTTTAGCTCAGGGACATCCAAACTTACTCCAGTGAGAAGCTCAATATTAAATGCTGTCGGCATTCAATCACCATATGCATATTTGAAATGGTGAATGATTTGTATAGTTTGTTGTGAGAACAATTCTGCTTTGACTGAGGTAATACCTAACTTCCAGCAGATAAAATATTGTCTACATACAAAGACAAAACAACTTAAACCCCTAATCTCTGAAGATTTTTAACATGAATTTTGTAGACATTCATGGTCCTCAGAAGACAAATCCTAGTGACTTTGGTGACTTTCCTCTTGTGCCACCATGAGGTTGAGGTTTGTCCAGTACTCAACCAGGTATGACCAAATTCATGCAAAACTAATGATATTCCGGTTCTGAAAACTTCAGATGTCATTCTCAGTGAAAAATATCTCAGAAACTCAAGATGACTTACACAGCACTGTTTCTTGAAGCTTGGCCAGGGAGACCATAGCATCAGCATAGACAGTGAGAACACAATGCCTAGCCAACACCTCAATCTGAAGAATTCCTTTTGGTCCACAATATTTATCTTGCAGCTACACCATAGAGTCTATGGTGTATTCCATACAAGGCCATTCTTAACTGTAGTCGTCATCCGAAGGGATTCTATACTCAAATGCTTTACCTAAGCTACATTGGGATTTGAGGTCACATGTATTGCATTCTAAACGGAGATAGTGAGTCTGTAAACATACAAGACTTCAAGAAAACACCTTTATCTGTTATCCTTGAGCCTGAACTACAGTGTCTCCCTATCAGCGCAGCTGTCGTCACCCAGACAGGGAGAGAGACAGAGGCAAAGAGCTATGTCTAAAGAGTCAAGGATCAGTCTATATCTAGACTAAAAAGTGATCCCCAACATGACCTGTACATGACCTGTACCTCACCAAATTAAGCCTATCCCATCAGACTCAACTGTAGGCTACTTTGTGTTTAGAGCTAATTAGCACATGTTAGTGTGCTAACAAGCTAAAGTAAGATGGTGGACAATAAATACAAAATATTATACATGCTAAACATTAGCATGTTAACATTGCCATTGTGAGCAGGTTATTTTAAAATGCTGATGATAGCATTTAGCAAGTACAGCTTCACAAAGCCCCTCGCAAGTTTACAGACTTAAGACTTGCAGACTAATCAGTAATCAGTGTTTCTGGTAAGTGCACAATGTCCAGGTTTGATTTGAGACAACACACTTTCGACACGCTGAAATTCATGCACAACACAAATAAGTATATAGTGTACACAGTTTACATAAATCTACCACCAGTGTTGAGTTTGAGCTTTTCCATTTTTTAAGTTAAGTTTTACATACAGCCATATCCACTTAAACAAACTTTTCCCCCCAATGATAATTATGTGCTTTTCATAAATTTCAGATATTACAGGTAGCCAAGTTGCTACTCTAAAGTTGACAGTTGACAGTAAGGCTATCCTTAGGGAGAGGAGAAAACATACTCTCTCTCACTGACCACCAATATTACTTCCATAAAAGTAGGATTGGCTGCAGTAAATAGCTGCTTGCCTTCAGTGTATTCATGATTCAAGGATTTCATTTGTGCTAAGCCATGCCCAGGAGATGTGGGGTAGATCTCCATGTCTTTAAGAATGGCCCCACAACAGCTCTCCCTCACCTTTCCTCACAATTAGTCACAGCCGTGTGTCAAAAATCAACTGCCTCTGTATGTCACTGTCACTGGCCAAGGCCAAGTCGAACCGTTTGAGAGGCTGCCCTCTACAGCACCCCAGAGATAGGATCGTAACGCCGCAGGAAATACCACCAAGTCTGCCACGCAACACAGCACACTCTTTCCTCAGGTCACACCACTGTGGGGCCTAACGTGTGTATTCATATGAAATGTATGAAGATTGTTTTCAGTTCAAAGACCTTCATGGGGTAATATTCTCATCTGGATCCACTAGGCTTCCCATGGTGATCCAGAATGACAGTCACAAATATTGCAGCAGCAAGTTCCAAGACAGTGTGATATCATTGGTTGCGAGTCACCTGCTGCCCCTGTGTTGCTGCTTGACACCCTCTACTACAATTATTATTACTAGTCCTAGTGTTATTATTATCATTAACATTACGATTATCATAAACACTAATATAAATATCAGTAGCATTATTCATTCTGTACCAACATTACCTTTACTGTTCTCTCTCTCTCTCTCTCTCTCTCTCTCACTGGTTGAGGCAGATGGCCGCCCACCCTGAGCCATGGTTCTTCTTGAGGTTTCTGCCTCTTAAAAGGAAGTTTTTCCTTGCCTCTGTCGCCTAGTGCTTGCTCTTGGTGGGATTTGTTGGGGTTCTGTAAATAATATCACATATAGACCTGCTCTTTAATTAAAAGTGCAGAGATAACTGTTGTTGTGATTTGGCGCTATATAAATAAAATTGAACTGAACTGAATTGAATTGTAGCTACACATCACTTGGCTCAACGTACAAAACACTGTTTGTTCAAGTATTCTCTTGTGCCTCAATGGAATCATACAGAATTGCCCATGTGAGAAAATCATCCAAAAGTCTCTCCTGAGGGCTTTTTCTGCTTCTTGTTTATGACTTGATGTCAGATAAAGACACACACACAATCAGCATCTCCACCCTCAGGACTTTTTAGAGAAAAGGAGTACATGTCAATATTTCCAGGAATTTCCTTTTAAATGCTTGATTGTTCAAGTCAAGCATGTAAAATCGATGGCTGATGATTTGTCATGTTATGTATTAGCTGTATATGGCCTTAGGGTGCAAACATTAAAATGCAAACATTACATATCCTCTGCCATACCATGCCCTATAATTACTGCATGCTCTCTGCCAAAAGAACACAGTTGTTGTTTTAATGATGTGGCTGAAGCAATAAAAGGGAGTCTAAAATAAAAGTGTCTTCTTTAATATTCTTCTGAGAACATGGGAAGTGTTGTATTTTGTGTTAGGTCTATGTAAATGTG
Source organism: Lepomis macrochirus (assembly GCA_024633595.2). Taxonomy (NCBI): domain Eukaryota; kingdom Metazoa; phylum Chordata; class Actinopteri; order Centrarchiformes; family Centrarchidae; genus Lepomis; species Lepomis macrochirus. Next base: position 17,219,205 of record JALXJV020000020.1, on the reverse strand, counting down.
CTGATGTTAAAAGAAATTTTTGAGAAAGTGATCATAAATCAGGACCAAAGTCAAAATTTCACTCAAAAATTGCATCAAACAATGTTTCACTTCAAAACAAAAACAAAACAAAAACATGTTGTGTTATTGTTGTACAATATTTAGCAATGACACTGACAATAATTAATATTCATGAGACTGCAACTTTGCAGCCCCGCAGGATGGTTAAATTAATTATGCTAACAGGGTCATTTAACTGCTTTATTCAAAGCAAGCAATTCTCGTGCAATAAATGACACAATAATTACGCACACAATCTAACAAGATGACAGTGACAAGTGGAGGAGTGACACACTCATCACCATAAAGTACAAAGAACACATTTACACACATGCACACACAGATAACACAACAAACAAAAAAAACTCAAGTAAAATCAAGATGAAAGAATAACAAAAAAAACAGTTTTACATCCGCTACAGCTTTTCTCTGTATGAGTAGTAAATTTGATTTATTACCACATGTTATTATTTAGTGTTATTCATCTTCTCTGTCAGTGCACACAGAGGGGTAATAGAAATGCCAGCAAGGTGGCTGATTTACTTAGTAAAATTTTCATATCAAGGCTTCAAGGCATGATTGGAGTCTGTAAGAGTAACGGGAAACCATGCATTATGTAGGCGAATCTGACATGACCTTGAGACTTCTCAGCACAGACTATATATTACCATCAGAGCGACCTTCCCGTCCCAAAGATACATCTGATGTGTTTAAGGCTGTTTTACAATGCATTAGGAGGGCTTTACATGTGCTGAGCTCACTTTATTTGCTCATACATTTCACAGGAAGAGTTTAGTGTCAGGCTGATGGGGACCATTCGCAGTGACTGAGTCACTTGTCGAGACAAATGAGCCCCTGGAAACAGACCGAGGCGGTGGATAATAAGAATTTCAAAGCAAATTCCGACTTTTTCCGTTTTATTTCCCTGCAATATACATCACATTTACTATTCAGTGAACCCTTGGTGATTCCAGCTCATCGTGTATTCTCACCTGCTGCGATTGATTGACCTGCATCTTGAAGACAGAGAAGGGATATCATTTTTCCCACCAAGTGATGGGGCGTCAGGATCAATATTCTCACTCTTGGTTAAGCTTTTGCAACCTTTAGAACATCGTCTCCAATCGATCTCTCTCACATAATTGTGTTCATTTTCAAATCAAGTTTTTTTTCATTTGTACATGCCAATGACATTTGAAATGCCTCGTGTTCTTGTTACATGACCCTTTGAAATACCCGAGGTAAAGGGCACAAAACACAGATTCATTAGCAAGTTACATTTATTGTCCATGTCTCCCTCTTTCCACTTTTCACCCCTGTGCTATAAACATGTGCAGAGTGTGAGGCCATGTTATATTTCCATATAAAAAGCCCCATAATTATAGGGGGGATGAAAACGATTGTTCCCCTCATCAGAGGAAATGATAAGGGAGTACCAGGCCCTGTGAAAGAACAGAGTCCATTTTGATATAATTGGCAGTGGAATTATTTATGACATTAATTGCCACATTATCGACTGGCTGTCAGCTCCTGTGTCAGTCTGTCCATCTTTCTTAGCAGAAAGAGCCAGCTCAGCCTGGTGCCCACTGACAAGCTAATTACTACAGCACAGCCTGAATGACAAATGTTACTCATCTAAGACCGGGCACGGAAATAAGGGCCACTTTCTCCCCCTTCGGCTTCTCTGGATCAAGTGAGACAGCAGTGTGCTGCCAAATGTCTTCAGGTGCAGGAGAGAAAGAGTTTGTATGTCAGACAGAGAGACGGAAAGAGAGGGTGGGAGAGGGAGAGAAGTTTCCAGAGCCAGGGGGACAGTTAAATCTAAATCTCACTCCATCCTGTTTGATGCTCTGCTATCAGTGGCCATTTGTCACTCATAAAGACAAGTCCTTTTTTCTCCCTCTGCCTCCTTGTAAATTTGAATTAGCTCATGCCAATCAGTCATCAGACTGTGGGGCTGATATGTAGTGACGGGGTGATTGGTCCTTAGTTCTTTTGACAGTGAGTCACACACTAGTGTGCCTTTTGGGGAGGTGAATTGAATTGTGTTGCGCCACCAATATAGAGCTCAGAGATTATACATGTAAATACATTTTAACATTCCCAAAATCTGAAAATGCTGCAATATTGTGTTATAATTATAGCAGAAAATACAGCATGCACTGTATATACATTTATATAGTATACCTTTTTGCAGTTAGTATACAAGGCAGTATACTTTACAATTGTGTACAAACAAGAATTTAAACAAGTTTTTACTTTTAAATATTTCCAAAGGTAACAGCTATATTTTGTAGTCTCACCATAATCAGCATTTTCTTACAAGTATGGTAATCAACAGCACACTCAAAAATCAAGCAGATTTTAAATCTTTGTGAAGTGTTACTTTGTTCAGTGTGAATGCACAGCATAGTCAAAACCTGATTCCAATTAGTATGTGGTATAAAATCAAATGACAATTTAGACTCTACAAAATGCTGGTTTCAAATGTTTAGTATTTGTTTTTTTGTGCTTACACTGTCACCGTCACATTTCAGTGATATCGCAAATTAAAAGCAGCTGCAAGATACAGATACTGTGCACAGAGATCCAGCTGGGGCTCACACAGGCATGGAAAATATGTAGGTACAGTACATATATATATATATTTGAGTACACACACACACACACACACACACACACACACACACACACACACACACACACACACACACACACACACACACACACACACACACACACACAGTGTGGCTAGTAGAGGAGCCTGCGGGGCTACTACAACAGAATGTCACTGATCTGCGCTGATGAAGTGGCATGCCATTGTTCATTCAGGAAGTTACCAGCAGCAGCAGTGAGGGAGCTGAGGGTCAAGGAGGGCTTTGCCTACAGGTAGATCTCTAGCTCACACCTTAATTAATCTACTGTCTGTGATGCCAGGCATCCTATTCATACCCTTGCATGCACAAAGATGCATGTCAACCATATGTCAACCCGCTTTGGCACTCCCCGCCTATCCCATAATGCAGTTTGTGTTGGTGTGGCAGCTCGGGATGCGTCCCTGACGAGGATAGGAAGTGACACACACCAAACTCGGTGTGTCCCTCAGCCAGCTCCGGTGGCTCAGGGCCTGTCAATTCCAGCTTCATCAGTGGCACTGGCTCAATGGCAGTGCCTGTGACACATGTCACAAAGTTTTAAATGTCTGCTCTTTTCAGCAGGATGGCTGGGCGCGTGCCGCAGCCAGGGGAGGGATGACATTTTGTGTTGTGTGGGTGGGGGGGAGACTTGTTGTGGCTCCCCTCTTCCTGCCTCCTCCGGCTGTCAGCCCCAGTTTCCTCTGAGCATATCAAAACACAGACAAATAAACCTTGTCATTTTGAAACGCCGGCACTAGTGACCAGGCTCCTGAACGGTATGTCAGCTGGAATATGGTCACAGAGTCCTGTAGGAAGTGGTGTGTAACCACATGCAAGCAAGCACGCATACTCTCACACGCACACAATCTCGTACACAAGCACAAGTGTTTACGCTAATAGAAGTAAGAAATAAACAGATACTCTTACAGTGGACAAACATTGCATGAGGTCATCTCTGACCTTTCCTTTATCTGCCTGTGGATGACTGACTGCAGTGGAGTGAAGCTCAACATGGTTTCTTTCAAAATCCCAAATACAGCAAGCCTCTCCTCTCTATGTCATCAGCTACTTCACCTCTGAAGAAGTAGGTAATGTAAGACCCTTGACTTGACATAAGATTTGTCGGTCAGGGACATCTTTTTAACCACCTCTGCAGTTGTAATGATATGGCTGCTTTGGCTATACACAGGAAAATATGTTAATGTGATGCACATTTGGTTATTAGGGATCAATATTTTGTGGCGGTAGAAGGAATTTATGGGAAAGCACGAGAGTACCTTAAGCTCTGTATCAAAAAGACAAGAGACACATGTCAGTTAAACCCTTTTAATTAATTGAAGGCATCCTTCTAATACAATTTTGTAATCAGATCAGCATATCACATCATTCATTCTTGTCAAATTTTTAGATTGGAAGGTGTCCAGGGGAACTTTAAATTAGATGTTAAAACAATGGTGGTTAGATTGTCATGATAAGGCATTAAAAAACTAATATAAAAATGTAAACATTTAAAAAAACAATGCATTTGAACACATTGGTAGAGTAAATATTCCATTAGATGCAATTTTCTGAAGATCATGTCTAATAGTTTGCTTGCAATCATCACAAAGCAAATAATGAAGGAAATATTTCAGTATGAAGTTGAAGGTTAGAGATGCAGTGGGAAAGGCAAAACAACACGAGAACATAAAATAAAACAATGATATACCTGGAATGCATCCTTGGTTACAACTGTGTTAATTAAAGCTGATATTGGAATGTTTTTGACTTTAAAAGCTCCATTTGACAAATACAACAACCCAATAATTGCTGCAGGTATCAAACTAAGACAGATGCACCGATTGCACTGTGTTTAGCCTATTTTGGTTTCCGATTTTATAAAACTCTGACTGAAGATAAAGTAGCCCCTTGAAAGAATTGAGACCAATGTGGTACCGAATGACATCAGCACAGGTGTGTTTATTGTTGCTTTACCTGGTCAGTGCCACAGTTTCTACGTCTTTTCTACGCCAACATTTTAGCATACGTGTCTGGCCTTGGCAGCAGTCACTTACTGTCTGTGCAATGCATATGATGTGAACCATCATGTGGCACAGTATGTGTGTAAATTTTACTGGCACAGAATCACATATGTGAGACTGATTCCGGTGTTCTCATGATTCATGCTGCCTTATCAAAAAAAGCTACCTTAGCAGAGATCGTCCAGCACTGTACCATTTAAGCCCATCTGAGACAAATCCAATTTTTACAAATACACACTTACCGCAAAGCCAGTGTGTACATACAGGTCTTTTTTTGGCTTTTTTTATTCATGGTTGTATAGCTTTATGGGTGTGGAAACACATGTGGGTCATGTGCATGCGCAGAACCGCAACTAGCACATCTCGATAGGTAGCATAAATTGACAGAACACCAGTAAGTGGCTGATTGATCGATCAGTGCATCTCTTAAATTAAAGACACAAAAGATAAAATTCATTCAAAGAACAGAAATAAAAGCATTCTACCGCAAACTAAAAGTAACAGACTGACCATGCCTCAAGTTTACACTCTTGGAAATCTTGCATAAACCTCGTTCTGTTCAACTATTTGTGATGTGTTAATGTTTTATACATGTGTGGATGTGTGTGTGTGTGTGAGTTTGTGTGAGAGAGAGAGAGACACACATATGAGTCCATGTCAGGCCCCAGATGTGTGACCGTCGCCCCTTCACCATTGATTAGAGGCAGTATTTGACGGGTGATCCATCATGGCTGTCAAAGAAAAGGATGCAATTGGCTGGATCTGTTTGTCACTGAATGTGTGTAAGACAAAGAAAGAGGTAGGTCTGTCCTTGCGTGTGCCTGTGTGTGTGCTATGCGTGTCAAGTTATGCGGTTGTCATGCCATGTGGGAGTGTCATCTCTGACTCTGACTGTAAGCGGAAAGCAGGGAGGCAGACCCAGTTCAGTAGAGGAGGCTGGAATAAAAACTTTAAAAACTTAAAAACATTCCCCTTACATAACCATAACAATGTTTTGATGAAATTTCAATCTTTTTGTAGTGAGAGATCAGCTGACTCAAATCTAACCGGCGGTTTTAATAAATAAGAGATTAATTTGATCCTCTTCACTTCTGTTAACATCCATTGTCATTCATTTCCCTCTTTAGCTGTCCATCAGAGTTGGTCATTTCGGATGAATCTGTTGCCTTCTGAGTGCTTACCATAGTAGACGTAGCGACACTTGGCGAATACCCCTAAAAACAAAATGAGAGAGAGAGTCAGGTGAGGAGTGGGTTATGTTGAGATGTTATCTCTTGGAATATTTTAGTGACAAGCAGACAAACTCCCATCTTGGAATTCACCAACCAGTAATTGCTTGATGACAGAAATTTGAGCCATATTCACATATAAAATTGCAGTGTTTGAGTTACAGGTGAATAGACTTGTTCCCAACCTGTGGGGAGTGACCATCACAAGGGATCACAAAATAATCTGAGGGGTTGCCAGATAATAAGCAAACCGTTACCTTTTCTCCTGTGAAGTTCTACATAATTTTATATTATCTTCTAAAAAAGAATAAAAATAAATAAAACAATTGAGGCATCTGGTGAAAATGAGTGACAAGGAAACTAATTTAAAAAGGTTGGGAAACACTGTGTTACATGATCCTAACCAAAAATACAGGCCTCTTTGATTGCTGGAACACCTAGATATTCTGTATAGGTTTAAATATTGTCAGTGCTCTTCCTCACTGAGCAAAGAGAAGTCAGGTTTATTTCCTCGTAGCACAGTACTAAAAGCTTAATTGGATTAATTCATATGTAGTAGCACATTACTTAAACTAGTTATGATGTACGCAACATTGTCAAATAAAAACTATCTTTCTAATATTGCCCATATCTCAGGTAAGACCACAGGGGAAGACTACATAAATACACAAATGCAAGACTTGAGGTAGTAAATGCATTCAATGTGTTCATTAGATCTCAAGTTCCAGAGAAAGACCAGTGTGGCCTCGGGGCAAAGTCCTGATGGTAACAAGCTCACAGCCACCCACGAGCACCCACACTCACACAGACACACACACTGAACCATCACAGCAAACACTTATTTAACTATCAGCAGGCATGGACGTGGCATTGTTATGTGTATTTGTGTATGTGCATGTAATAGGCTAATGAAATACAATAAAATAATACATGTCAACTTTGGAGTTGAGAAACTGCTACTACACTTGTGCTATTATCTTGCCATTTCATTTGATTCTCTTCCTGATAAAGAGAGCAGCCTGTCGCTTTGGAGAGGACTTTGATTTTCTCTCCTGTTGTTCCCATTATTATTATTCAATGGAGGAAGTTAAAATAGAATAGGTCTCCTAATTCCAAGTGAGATTACACTGCTGAAACTAGTTGTACTAGCAAAATAAGTATAAGGTAGTGAAGACACTATTAAATCACAACTTAATAAAATAAATATGTGCAATTATTATATCAAGTAGTTAACATATGTGTATTTTACCGTAGTGTAAATTCAGCAAAAGTAACTCATTTTACCAAAATCCTGAAAAAGAAGCCATATGCCCTCTATGCACCTCAGAAAATGAATCCAAGATGGCCAGCAACTGCTTTCTTCTTGTAATGAGAGGTGTTTCCGGCCAGGGAGAGATCTGCCCAGAGCTCAGTGGCTAGTCTGCTCTGGCTCTGATGTCACAGCGCTCCGACTGCCACTTGATGAATGTGGCGGGTTGCAGCTAGGTGTCACCTCTCGCCAAATGAGGCAAGGGCAAGTGGCATTAGTGTTGTCAATGATCCTCTGACAGCAGAACAGATACAGCTTTCGCCACGCTTTTTAAATAGACATCAAGTGCATTATAAGAGGAGGGGGGCAAGGCCACAGACAGGGCAGGAAAGGAGAGACTTATGGGAGAGGCGGTGTCGCAGAAGGATGAGGGCTGCTCCAAGCACTAAGTCCAATCACATAATCCAAAGAGACATTGTCAAGGGCGGAGAGAGAATGGCAACTAAGTGACAGAAAGCAGAGACGGGGACAGAGATACTGGTGCCATATTAGTGCCAAGCATATTCTGATGCCACCCTCAATTCTAACCAAACCTGACACATCGCTCTCTTTCCCCCACTCTCTCTGACTCTTCAAAGTAGGCTCCACCAAGTCATACACACACATACGCACGCACATATAAAATACACAGACACACACACACAAACACACACCAGTCCCTCGCAGCAGTAGTGGGTGTTCTGTCAGGCGGAGGAGCAGTACAGCAGCAGCAGCAGTAGCAGCAGCAGCCCACAGGCCCGAGGACAAGCTCAGTCAATCTAAATCTGGACTTTGTAGTAGAGCAGTGCTCATTTCCCCCTCATAGCCCAGCTACTTGAGGTGATCCAAACACTGAAGTGTGAGGAGCTGTCACCTCTGATAAAATCCGGGACCAACTCCATGCCTGCCTGCTCCCCCGGTGTGTGAGGGATACATATACGTGTGTGCTTGTGTGCTTCTCTTGATGGTAAGAAGGTTGGGGGGTGAGGGGGTGTAGGGGGGAGATTCCAGCTGCCATGATTTGCCTGGGGATATAGGTGCCACGGCTGGAGACTGGGCTTGACACCACAGGACTCGGGGTGTCTCACAGCGCTCTGATCACATGGGCGCGCCGGGGCCTTTCACATATTCACAGCTTACCCGGTGAGAAATTCACTCTCTCCAGAAGTAGAGCCCTTAAAGAGATTACCCACTGAGATACCAGAACCAGGGCTCATATAAGACATTACCTAGAGGGGATATATTTGTAGGTTGCAACCAAAGCCTTACAGAGATAACCTTCACAGATGAAGGAACTAAAGCTAAAGGCCCCTCAAGCCTTCACACTCTGCTGAGCTCGTCGCTAGCCCATGGGGACTGAGAAGGATTGGAGGGAACACATTTGGAGATTCTCCAGCACCAATCAGAAAGCTCTGGCGATGTGTGACCTGTAACTCTCCAGCAAGGCTTAAAAAAGAAGAAGCTATATCTGTGATCAAAGGACAAGAGGAAGAGTAAATTAAGGGAAAGAGCAGAACAAGTAACAGGGATGAGGTCTGTTTCCCAGTAGGTGAATGTGTCTTAATTTCCTATGCAACCTTGTTGAAGCTCTACTTCAGCATTACATTAAGCAGTGTGTTTTGTGCATACGCACATTCCAGTTCGCTGTGTTCCCTTCACAGCAAGAGCTTGCTCTTATTACGAGACGAACCAGGAGAAAGATGGGGTGGTTGGCTCAGAGAAGGGAATAGCTATGCCACACTCAGTCTTACATAACGCCTTCTGAGGCCATGCTCACGCCTGTGGGGTTCCGCCTGATGAACTGATACTTAATAACTAGTGGTACAGTGCCAAACCCAGTAGTCTACAATATCCTCTGTGTATCCTAAGCTATGGATGAGCACACTTGAATCAACGCCCACACTCTCTACCATATACACATTATCACAAACACATACACAATTTCATCTCATGCACACAAGCACAGCACACACTGAGAACAGTGGGAGCAGCCATTATAATGACAGATTAACAAAGTGATGTGGAGGCTAATGTTTCCATCATGCCCTGGTGGAGGAACAATCATGCCTTTGTTCTGCATATGTCACGCAGCACCTTGTTGTTTTTAAGGGGACTAGCTAACCCTGTTGCCTTTATTAAAGGGCTGTTCGGCCTTTATCTTGTATCTTTTTCTTGCTGAATGCTACAGTATAGGTTAGTCGTCAGACAGTCTGGTCTTTTCAGAGCTGATTACCCAAAGCATGTGTCCTCTCTGCAGGGGCTTGATGGGCCACTCTGCCACAGTGTGAGTAAGCCAGCTGTACAAAGCCTCCTATGTACAGTGATCCACTATCAAATCAACACATATGGTATCAAAACTTTTTTTCTTCTTGTGAATATGTCATTTTTCTTTATATAAAGTATAACAAATAAGGGTAGGGCAGAAATCAGCTCTATAAATTACTAAGCCCACTAAACGAATCCTTCCAGCACTTAAACCATGGTTTACAAGTTGATCAATGTCACTCACTCAGTACTTTTCAGGTGTGATCAGGTGATTTTTTGATGACCGAAGTTTGTTAGCAAAGTAGTTCCTAATAGTTGCTTTTGGATAGTATAAGTACTTAAAACTTTTTGTTTATCAGGTGAATGCTTTGTCCATATTGAGGTACCATGTAATTTAAAGAAAAATCATCTCAGAAACTACTTCTGTTCATCTGAGTGTATACTTATAGGGATTCCTAGCCATATTAACTTAAATAGCCTGCTTAAAACTCTGCATTTAGTCAGCACACACATAATTGTGCATGCATGCACACAAATACGAGACAGAGAAAGAGAGAGGAGGGAGATGGAGTGGGTTTAATGATTGTTCACTGCATACAATCAGCTTGACTCTTTTCAAGGGCCATCAATATGTCACAGAAAGACACATCCGACGGATGTAGCTTTTAGCATCAAGGTTATCTATTCTCGGCATGAATCCACTCTCTCCACTCCTAGTTTCTTGTCCTGTCTCCTTTTCCCATCTATCCTCCCATCTCGCCTCAACTGCTTCCACTCTGTCTTTCTCCGTCTCTACATTTTTTACTGTCTTATTTGCTCTCTTTGAATCCTTTCTTTCCGCTCTCTGATTCTCCCCTGTATGCTGTATTTTTTGCCTCCTCTCCTTTTCTGTCCCACACTCTACTTTGGCCGCTTAGCCAACAATTCCATCAGTGCTGCCATCCATCAGGGGAAAATGCAATAAGAAAAAAGCCAATTAACAAGGCAATTACACTTTCTGTATTATCTCCAAAGGCTGAAATAACACTGATGGGCAGGTGGGGGATGGGGTCAGATGGCGCTTGGGGCAGGCATCCATAAGAGTTGGTGCAAGAGTGACTTATGAGCTTGGGGCGTAGGCTGCTGTGAGCCAGGGCTATTATTGTGGACACAATCCATCTCCGGCTGTCCTTTTATCAGTTCAGCCCAACGTCATGAGATGGAGTCGCCACCTCCTCCCTATAGGGAGGCCTGCAGATAGATAACCCCCCTGTGTCCCATAAACCAACAGCCGGTGGACTGTGATTCAGCCTACTGAGAAACTGCTGGCACACACAGCTCATTGCCATGGAGAGACATGGAATTGTTTCACTTAGTATTGGTATGCTGGATATGTGTGTCAGTCCGTGCACGTATGCTAATTTGTATATCTTTCCTGAAATTTTTAAAGATAAAGAGATAAACAGTGATGGCACCAAGCAACTTAAAAGCCAATACATCCTGGTTAAGTATTTTATTGAATATTGGAATATGCATTTGCTCTGTGCTTGATTTCACAGTGGAGGTCAATTATATGCCCAGTGAAATCAACTATGTGATTAAAGCTGGGCTCAATTCAGCCACAAGATGCCTGCAGGAATGAAAGATTCAGAAGTATATTCCTACATGCCATCCAGCTGTTTTCACTGTGATGTTACATGTTGTTTTTTACATAATCAAGGTCAGCCTTTACGAGTGGTGAACTTTTTTTATTGCTATGAAAGGTAGTGCAGGTGTTAGGTGGTAGAATGACTAAGATTTTCAATGACTAGGTAGCGTATTTTTGGGCATGAAATTAACCATGATGCCACACATGTAGGTGTTGTGTCAGCGTAGAGTCCTGTTTTGAAAAAGTTAGTTTGGTGATATTAAAACGGAACAGCGCTTTTGCCATCAGGGCCCTGAGTCTCCAGGATGTGTGTGTCAGTGTTTTATTTTAAGTCTTTTCCTAAAAACGCACTTTCATCGGAGAGGAAAACCAGATTGTGTGTGAGCCGGCCAGCTTATTTTATTGTTTTTATTGTTGTTTGATTTCTGCTTTTCATCCTGCTTATTTCAATGTTTTATATTCTTGTTATTTCTTATTTTATTTTCATTTTAATTGCCGCTCTTGAACTGTGTACTTTGTTTTGATAAGTGCTTTATAACGTTTTATTATGATATGCCCTATCAGATAGGGTCATCATTTTTGAAAATTGGTTGTTATTAACCCTGAAAACACAAACTACAGAAACTGTAATGTGACCTATACATTTAAACTAACAGAGGCTACAGTATGTATATATGAAGGAGTGAGAGTAGTGGTGAAAATAAAACAGCAAGAGGGAATGTCACTTAAATAAAACATATTGATGGCACCAACATTAGGACCATCTTATCATTTTTATGATGTACATTTCTCACAAAAGACGTCCAGGCTTAAAATGACATGCTGAAACTAAATCCATCCTTTCTCCATCTCTATCACCAACTCTACTAATAGAGTCCTCTGTCAATTAGTTAATAATCTTAACAGCTGAGGTGTCACCTGTGTCTCTTGGGTCTCAAACAAAACTCCTGTGTGTAACTTTGGAAATTAAAGTGACATTTGTCCTCTCCCAATAAAAAATATTTAGTCCATTAAACATAAATAGCTGTCATTATGATGCATGCCCTGGGCTCAGGCCTTCCCTGTTCTCCTCCTGGCTGTTTACTATGGCCAAACAACTGCAGCGCCTGCATGTTCTCAACTTCAGCATATTGATTAAACTTTTAAATAGCTGCCATATAACCCTGGGACATCAGGAAGATTAATTTGCGTCAATGTTCATCTGTAATTCATTAGCCATTTATACTCTCCACATCCACACAGGCTATCAGGAAAATGCGTCCCATTTTTCACCCAGGCAGAGGCTGGGGAGAAGGCAGAGAGAAAGAGGGATGGAAGGAGGGCAGGAGAGACAGGAAGGAGGGGATTATACTGCCTACAACAAAAGAAGCACGCTAAGGAGCCAAGAGTGTGTAGCGAGGCATAGCTTTATAAAAAAAAAAATTAAAAAAAATAAAATAAAGCTTACATGGCTACATGGTGCAATTTCATAGAAATATAAACAATGGTATTTGAAATCATTTGTTGAATTGATAATTCGCAACAGTCTTAGCTTAACAAGGACCCACAATGATATGCCTGTCCAACATATCTGTTGCTTCCCCTGTTGACATTTGATAAGGTTTTGACGTCAGACTTTCCAAATGCTTCCCACCAGGCAGCCTGACATGTTATATTCCTGTCACTCAGTCAGTGGAGAGTCTGCCTCCCATTCAAACATCATGTTTCTCCACCACAATATATATTACAGTATATATACTAGGATTCTTGAGCTTAAAGTCATTGTAATTATTTTTGCTTCCACTGTTGCAACGCAAACTTTGTTGCAGCCCAAACTTAGATTAGGTGTTTGTTCAATGACTTCATAGTTAGGCGTGGAGTATTAAATTATTGGGATGGAAGAGTCCATAACTGAGACCGAAAGAGAGAGGAGAGATTTAGGAACTGTGTGCATGACTCAGATAAAAACAACACACAAACACACACACAGAGGGTGAAAAGGAAGGATAAAAAAGTGTAAGAATGAGTGTGTGTGTGGGAGATGGTGAGTTGATATATTTGCTATTGCCATAGGCTGATAGGCTGTCAGGGGAAGGTTGCTGGGCCATGGCTCAACCAGCTCTGATCAATACCAGGTTGATTTTGCCACATGATTCTCTTTTAAGTGCAACAATAACACATTCTGTATGTTTTTATAGGCTTCAGGAACTGAAAGCTAGTGTTATAGGAGGCTAGCTGTGTGATTAAGGTCAATATTGACAGAGTAAACAGAAATGTAATTTATATATAGCATAAAGCATTTTAATCAATAATTAGACATTGCAATGGAGTGCATACTGTATGTATCAGTTATATTTTGAGTTTATCGGCAACATTGGTTTGTGTATGAAAAATGACACTCTATCACTGTCCGTTCACTAAATGGCTATAATCAAACACTTTAAATTGAGGATAGCATTATTCATTGATGGGTGAATTACAGTTATAACCAGATGAATGCCTATCAGTCTTTCTACTTCCAACTTATGAGGATGAGAAGGAAATTGAATTCTGGGGCACATAAATTTTAACTGAAGAAAGAGATTACCGTTGTGGGGGGTCTGACAAAAAAATGGTGAAATTAATTTTACTGACATTTATTCCACATAGGCCAGGAGAGAATACTGGCTACAGTAGCTCTGGAGTCTCGAGATAAGAGGAAGGTGGTTTAAGACGGGGAGACTAACAGTTCACACAGTCCTAAGTCTCCTTGGAGAGCCTTACTCAAGGCATCCACTACCATCCAGCCAACTTACTGACAACACACATAATGAAAATACAAAAACTACCCTGTAAGCGAAAAAATGACAAGTTGGTTATTTACTGCTAGAGTTATTGAAAGGGTACATCTATCCTTAAGGGCACATGAAACCATTAATGATGCCAGTAATCATAAGCGCTCATTTTCTCCATCAACATGTGGATCACAAATCACCACCACACATGCACACCACATGGCCTGACACTGATCGATTGTGTTCTTCATTACACCCAGGATTTCTAATTAAAAGAAAAGCACAGATAAGTGGTTCAAACCTCTGACCGAAATAGAAAGAAAAAGTGAAAATCGCAATTAGAGGTTTGGCTGTGTTCAGTAATGGTGCCGTTAATAAGAGCGGCTGGTGAGTCACTCAATGAAGGTTTAATCACTGGGACAGGATTCAATAACAAAAGAGCATAATATTAATCACCAGAGAGTGATAACTTCACTGTTCATCTCTTTGACATTGGAGGAAGGGATGAATTAATGATGCTCTCCATCCGAACACATTAAATAATAATTATCAGGCAAAACAGCATGAAAGGGACTGCATAATGAACCCCATTGTCAGGTCAATTACAACCACATAAAACTGTTCAAAGGGAAGTAGCTTGTTACTAGATAGCCATACTAGAAAGGACAGCAGTGGCTTTATCAGTGGAAGGTGCTAGGCATCCTATTCCCTCTGAAATCAGGGCTTAAAATGTGTTGAGGGGTCGAAATACAGTTTATACTTAGAGGGCACAGAAACTCTGTTAAGCTGTACAAGCCCTATGGTAAAAAGCTAGAAGCGTTAAGAGAGGCATTCAGCGAAGAACTCATCAAAAATTGGTTAGTGAAAGATAAATGATATGACAATGACAGTGTTTTGCTGGCTCTAAAGCAATGTCAGTCGCTAAGTGCCATGTTAACTAAACTCAACTACACAGACAATGATGGACTTCATGCATCAGTGGACAAAATGGCACCTCGCTACCTGTCAGTGGCAATTTCCATCAAATCAAAGATGGCTAGCAAATTTAGCTACGAGAGGAACCATAAAATTGACAATGCTTGTTTCATAAAGCTCTTCCCTTTCTCTTAGCACCAGATTGTCCTCTAGCTCCTCTTTGTGAGCTAGACATCAATTACCGCATGGCTGCTACCACTCTCTTAAACAAACAGCCTGGCAACCTCCAGTGTGACACATATCAATACTAATCTGACGTCTTGTTCCACAGTTGTTCCCCTCAGACCCTGGCTGGCTGCACCTGCCTGACCGGAGTGCCCAGGGTTGGCTCTAGTCCTTCACACTTCCTTCCCCTGCAGACATCAAACACTTATTACTCCCCATTCTGGCCCTGCTAACTGACTGGCCTGTCTGGGCCACACGGGGACCCCATTATTAGAGTCATTTCAGTGCCCATCCTGACGCCTGTTAGGCAGTTCTCTACCTGGGGCTCCTGCTCCCTGCCTGCCCGACTGAGTGCCTGGCCAGCCAAACAGTGATTGGACATGACATGGTGACAGAAAACAGGGGAGAAGGGCAATAGAAATAAAAGAACAGAGATGGCAGAGTGAGGCGGACATAGATGGGGAGAGAGGAAGGTGGGTATGTTAGCTAGGGCCCTTGTGGCTTAGGGTGTGCCCATCAACACGGATGAGCGTTAGCCAAGAGCCGCATGTCACAATGATGGAGGGGCTGGATCACTCACATCAGAGCTTCATCTGACTGGAAGATATCAATCTCCAGGCCTAATCCAAAAGGACATGGTAAAATATCCTTTAACATTGCTCTCCCACCGTGCCTTTGTGTGTCCCCTGCTTCTGCCTCTCTCACGGCTCTACACGTGTGTAACCTTCATTGTTGGACCTCAATCGACCACACTCATTTTCACATCCCATTTCCTCTGTCTCTAGCACTGACAGTCAAATTATGATGGACAAAACAGTACCTTGACATATGGTATTTAGCACAATTTGTCACTATATGTGGCAAGAAAAAGGTCACTACATACTTGCACCATGGCAATTTTAAATACAAGTAAACAAGACTCTATCCAAGTGTGCTTTCTTTATTTGTTGTTTGTTTGCTTCATTCATGGAGCATTTGGAAATCATTCCAAGGAGGTAACACACAATATTTTTATTGGTCAATTCATATGTGAATATGCATATACACATAAAATATGCATGCACTCATTAATTCCTGTAATTGTTACTTACTTGGGTTATCTAATTGACAAGACAAACATTAAATTTATATATGTATTTAGTATACTGTATATACATGCCAAAGGACTGCAGTTGAAAAAAAGCTGATTGGCTGACATTAACAGGATTGTTTATTAATGTGTGTGGTTCTGATGAATATAGAAATGTTTTTATTTTTTATTTGTAGTGAAGTAGCAGCAAGCCTGCATGTAAACCAACAAATACTGTAATTATAAAAGTTGAAGTTGATGAAAAAAATTTCTCGGTGACATCATATGCTGCTGAAAATTATGGTTTTCTTGAAATTGCATGCCGTCATTTCCAGCCAGAATTTAAACTGATGAATGCACAGTAGCCTATCAGGTGTGAGGCAGAGGCGATGATAGGTTTGTGTTGCGTGGAATATTTCATGACCCTCCGGCCTCCCTGTGCCCCGTTCAGACGGATGGCTCCACTGTAACTCTACTTCTCTTAATTAATATGACATATCCCCCTGTTCATATGCAGAGAGCGAGGGAGGGGACAGGGAGATGAAGGTATGAGGGAATGATTAACTGTGGCTATGTCCCCCCCTTTGTGAGAAATGATCTCGTCTCTTCGGCTCTCCTCTGTCCTGCCTCCTCCTCTCTTCAGTTCTGTCTCCCTAACTCTCCTTTTTCTGTCTTTTTCTCTATGGCTCACTTCACTTCTTTTATGCACCTTCCCCTCTCTTTCTCTTTTGCCTTATCTCTGTCTCCCTCTCTCCTTCTATCCCCTGCCCCTCTTCTCTTCTATCCTTTCCCCCCTGACACTTTCGGACTGTCCCCAGCCCCCTGCACATCTCCTGACAGGTAGAATAATAACGCTCGTACATCACTGCCCCGAAAAGTCCAATAACCTAAATCTTCACTTGCCACACACCCCGGGACTCAATTACTTTATTGACATGTAATCTTCATAAGGGGAGAAATATTGAGCATGTAAGGTCAGCCGGTTATGAAGACATATTATCATATTATCTGCATGAGGGTTGTAGGGGCTAGGACCTGACAAAGCTAATTATAATGGTACATGTTTCAGAGCTCAGAGCGTATTATCTGCTTGGCTGCTTGGTTGAGCCACAGCTGAGGTATAGAGGAGAAGGGGATGAGATTTCAAACTTAATAGGCGCTGGATGTCATCTCAGGGCATGGAAATTAATGAAGCCAAATATTATCGACTGCACATCACACCACTAATATCCTTGATTTGTTCATTGTATTTGTCAGGATTATCTCGCTATAGTCTAATGGCTAAAGGCATACCCCAGTACAAGCTGACCAAGGAGGCAACTACACAATAACAAAAAAGCTATCCCTTCAAGATTGTATAAAAAGTCCAAATATGCTGTTAATGCTGTAGCTTGAGCTGTTCCTGAGCCGAAATGTCACAGTGGGTTAGTGATGGCAGGAAGGACAGATGCCCAGGGCTGTGTTATCACTTCTCTTCCAAGGTTATCTATCACATCACTTCTACATAAAACAAAACAATAACAGGCGATGGTACAACATATTCTACAGTAGATGTACTCTGAAACAATATCTTCACTGCAAGACATGTTTCTTTACCATGAGGGTATAATGCAAATGAGGAAAAATATAACGAGGCTTGTTATTTTAACCAGCAACACGATTGGATCAAAGGGCACAAAACACACAGTTGGCTAGCCCTGAGACATTGCATCTCAGGGTCACAGCGTGCAAACAAAGAATCCCACCGCCAGACATGTGAACATGTTCATATCACTTTATCCACTATCATGCCCTCTTTCCCCATCTCTGTTATGCAACTGTCCAAATCCTTAGCTTAGAACTGCCGCTGCAGAAGATGCCTAAAATGGTGTGGAGTGGTTTGGCCAGAGCTGCCAAAGGTCATGTGTTAACACTTGCTAATGGTGTCAAATGGTGAGACATATTTTAGCTTTCTTTCAATGGTCTCCAGGCCGTCAACACTCCAAAGACTGCAAAAGTTCTATTTATTTGCAGTGAAATGATTTATATTAAAATTTCTTGAGGAAATATTGCTGTACTCCTTTTGCTGTCCTCCATTTTTTAACAAAGCACAATTTATTACAGCAGTACATAACACTCAGCTCATATGCTCAACAAACACCACATGCTGCATGCAAATACATAAACAAAGAATTATATCTTTGTGAGCAGACAAGTTATGGTTTGAAGGCTACCAATTTTGAAGGTTTAGTTTTGAATGTTTGTCCTGAGGGAGGGGGAATGAAGCAAACTGACTTTTAAATCACAACAATCTGGGATAAATTCATGTGTTTGACCAAAATGACTCAGTCAATCCAATAATCTTGCGCTGCTGCGACATAACATGCCAGAAACTATCTACGAGTCAAATTATGATGGTGAAATAACTTGTCGGCTCACATTATCATGACAGAGAAACCTGCTCCGACTGTTTAAAGGGACTTAATCAGCAAATCAAAGTGACAGATTAAAAGGTTGTTTTGGACTCCCTAGCATTTCAGTGACCTCGCTCTTTTCATTCTGGTGGAGCTGGAACATTGATGCCAGTACAAACCACAAAAGACCTGCTACTTTCTGTAACTGAGACTCCCCTTTATAGTTTATATAAAATGCATGCCAGTTCAACAAAATAGCTCTGACACTCATATCCAGTTGGCCTTATGGACTTTAAGGCAGGGCAGGACAATCTGACCCACACAATTTGCGACACTGTGTCTGTGTTTGGTTCAGCTTGAATGCTGTTCATTCAGTTGGATGGCAAATGTGAAGCAAATAGAAGCTCAGATCCATAGGACTGGAATTCCAGCGTATGGAATAATGGCCTTCTCACAGCCGATGCAATGAATAATCTAAATGGCACTTAATGTGAGCTATGCTGATACTCTGACAATAGTTTGTGTTCAGACATCACAGCTTAGTGTCTCCCAATTGTATATTGATGCCGAGGCAGTTGACAATAAATCAGTGGATTCACCAGTGAGTGAGAAAACAGTTTAGACAATGGCCCAATGGAGCTTACCGTAATTGACAGATGAGTTCAGCTCTTTCCACCACAATAGCTTTGGAGCATTGAGGGCACCTGGGAATGAGTCTGTGTGTGTATGTGTGTGACTGTATGATTGTTTCAGGTCCCACAATACTCCAGAGAAACAGTGGTTGGATGCCTACTTTGAATAACTGTGCTACACACTTGACACTAAACTCGACGTGTTTATGCATTGGTGAACACGCCACCTTTTATTAATTTAGTAACATCTGCATTGTCGCCTTAAAAATATTACTTCTGGCTCAGTACTATGTGTTGTCCAACACACTTGAGAAATGTGAGAAAATTTCCAGGTATCCTGATTTTAACAATGCTATAATACTAAAAAGACTGCAGCAATTTGGTTCTTAAAATAAATTAGCCGTTGAAAATATGAAAATGAAAATTAATTGAATAAAATATGTTATTTACAATTGCATTCATTTTTACAATCTGGATCCTATTTTTGTAGTTTTGGCCATCATTCCTACGAACAACAGTAAAATTATATTAATTGATGGGATGATGGGAAGCTTGCTAAAGGAGACAGATGGGGAAAGACATGAGCAGCAAAACTACTAAACAGTTTTTAAAAAGCGCAAGATAAGCCAAACTTTATGGGAGGAGAGAATGGGAGCAACCAGTAAAGTTATGAATTATAGATATTTACAGTAGTTTATACTGTAAACATCCATAGTTTCCAGACCGACTTCCTGGGTCAGCGACCTACCAGACTTCTCTGTATCTGCAGAGAATTCCTGTTCAATGTCGGATTATTACATTATATAACATTATAATAACATTTTAGGCATGCTCACACACCACATTTGCTGAAGTTAACGTCTTTCAATTTGTAAAATTCATTACTGTGCTATAAATTAAACTATTCAACCGCATGTACAGTAGTTCAAATGCGCGCCACCTCCACCAGCTGTAATGTTAAATGCTGCTTATGTGGTGAAATATTAGAAATAATAATCCAATTATATGATATAGAGTATAACATACTAACATTCTGACACCATTCTGACTAACTAACTAACTAAGTACTTTTATTTAAAAATTAAGTAAATTTTTGCTGTTAATACTTTAATCTACTTGTAACAGAGTACTTGAAACAGACTACATTTACAAAGCGGTATTGCAACATATGCTTAAGTAAAAGACATGAATACTTCTTCCACCACTGATCGCTAACCAGGAAAGGCAGCTGTTTCAGTCTGTGATTGCCACATGGAGCCTGTCCTCTGATAGGACACCACTTTATGTTGCTGTTTAACTTATCACTGGTGGCCCCTTTTCTCACTGGATATTAGTGAATCCATGGCATGTATACCTTCGTTAAGATCATACCTGACAGAAAGGTTTAGTGATGTAGCACAGCTGTTAAGCCATGCAGAATGTGTTGTCATCGAGCATGATAAACTGGCTACCGAGTGAATTGGAATCTAATTTGTTGGAGCCATTAACCAGACTAGCATTAAGGCCTGTTTTCATCTTGAATGATTACTGTGTGAGATCAGTAACCCCAGAATTACGATCTACAGTCTACTCAAAATGTAATTTATTAAAAACGCCCTCATTAAGATATATGATCCTACATAGACCAACAAGACAAATATATTTAGCAAGTGCTCTGCCTAATTTTTTTAACTTGCTGTATCATACAAATCTAAAATATGAGCCTTTGTGTATCTCTGTGTAAACATCCCTAGTAATATACAATAATTACAAAGCTACAAGGACTTATTGAGGTCTGATCCTGTCCCCTTTAGCATGACAAGTTGTCCAGCATCTGCCAGCATGCTAGTAGCTATTCATCAGAATGAAGGGTAGCGAGCCCCCTCACACAGACAGACTCCGCCTGCTCACCGAGCAATTTGTTTTAAGGGGTACTGACACAGAAGAAATCTGGTGGACCCAACATCCATCCTGCTGTAAAAATATCCAAAACCATCTGGCAGCTAACCCCCATCCTAAATTACTATGATATACTCCCACCTTTGGAAACCATGAAGGCTACAGAAGCGTGCTCCAACTTCTGACTGAAAGTATAGCTGGAAAGCACAGGCCACATCTCAGTTGTCCCGAACAGCAGCTACAAATCATGGTGGAAAATGAATAATAGTGTAGATGCATTAGCAATCCCAGAATTTCATAGCTGTTTCTAGCAGTAAGACCTATCCACTTTGGGTGATTTATGTTCTGCAACCTTCCTGAGAATGACCAGTGCAACTGGGAAGTAGACCAAGGTCCAGAGCACCAGTGGTATGTTTTTCCAAGAGGGCTGGGTCTGCTTGGCAGAAACTCATGTCCTTGTCGGTCTGACACATTCAGAATAGAAGCCAACATTCTGCTTCAAACTTGCGTCTGTTTGTGCCGGAGCAAGTTTTAAAGGGTGAGTCCATTAGGGTTTGTATCATCATAAATAACAAAGGTTTGTCTGCAATGGTCACGGACGGTAAAGATTTAGAAGGCTACATATTTTCCTGCTGCTGAGAAAATGCTTCAAAGTTTGCAATCATCTTATTTCAATGGTGATGGATGGAGTAGTTCAAACGTATGATCATGGGTTTTCAGGCTCAGTGTTTAAAATGCTTAATGTTCATTATAAAGTAAAATAGGTGTTCTAATAAACTGCAGCATCAGATTCATTTGTACATTGTCTTTAGAGTCAGAAGATAGATTTAGATAGAAAATGTCAAATAGGATTTGTGAACTCTTTGTGGCATCATAATGCAACTGCTTAGATCACTTCAGTCAAAACAATTCCAGCGTACTTTAAACTTGCCTTATTAAGGCAGGATATCACAGTGAGAAAATATTTATGTTTATAGCACTGGTAAGAAGAACTAACAAATATCTTGGAAAAGCTCAGTAGCTGCCAGTCACCATCTTTTCACTTTAAGTTTTTGTGTATACATCCAACATCAGTTTAAGAACTCAAGGCACTCAGGAGACTCTCTCCGCTACATCAAACAGCAAGTTAAAAACAATAGTGTCACTGACATTTCCCCAAACTGAGCACAAACAGAATTATTCACACACTGTGAGAGGAGTGCCATCCGATAACGGAGAGATAATGACACTTGGTGGAAGGCAGCTTTCTCAAAGCAGTTTAGAGCTGGCACGTCAGAGTTCGGCAGTTAAGCCTGTCATGGAAGTTGAGGAGGTTATCCTGGCATTTTAATCTAGCAGGCTTCTGAAGGAGAAAACGTAGAGGTGATTTCCAGGGCCAGTAATAACAAGGACAGGCCTGCCTCCAAAAATGAGCTCTCATCACTTTGGATGTGGACAGTGCAATATTATGTGAAATCGCAGTGAAGGATTGCAGGCCCAGTTTGCCTCGTCCCCTCTCCCCTCATCCATCTCCATAGGCCGGCTTTAATGGATATTCATGTTGCTGAGCCAATCCACTCCTGGGAGGAATAATATCACATCATCTGACTCACATAAAGGAAATAGAGCCTGTCCTCATACACGGGGAGGATATACTACTATGATGTGCTTTGATATGCAGCAGGAGCCCCCCGCCCCCCCCAAATAACAGATTGATGTGACTGAATGTTCAGGTTCTTGTTCATTCAATGCAAGTCTGGGTTAGAAAAATGTACGACGGAACAGGTTTAGCACTTAGTGTCCACTTTGAGTAGATCACACACACCACAAATACAAGTGCCTGCATGTGTGTACACACATGTGCGCATGCACACATGCACTCACACACGCACTCTCACACACACACACACAAAAATAATATTATATTACATGTACACATTGAGGGACAAAAACACTTAAGATCTGAAAGTGCAGAAAATGTATGACCGACTTTCAAATGTTTACTATTTTACTATATATTTTCTTTTCTTTCTTTTTTTTCTCATTTTCTTTTACTAACTTTTCCAAAAAAGCGAAACAACTGAGCAGGGATCACTGTGTATAACACATAAAACAAGCAATGCTTTTTTAAAAAATAATACAACTGTATAAATATAATTATTTACTTAAGTGAAAGTACTTAAGTATAATCAGAAAAATGCAGGCCTACTTAAAGTATCAAAAGAAAAATAACTCATTATACAGACTGGCAGCATTCAGTGCTATATTAACCATATATTTTAATGGCATATTATTCCTGAAGCAAAATGTATGTAGAATTTTAACGTTGTCAGATGAAGCTAGTTTTAAATACTTCATAAATATTTTAGTGGGTAGTTAGATCTATAACAACGCATCATATTTATTGGGCTGATTATTTACGTGTAAAATCTTTATCT
Source organism: Lepomis macrochirus (assembly GCA_024633595.2). Taxonomy (NCBI): domain Eukaryota; kingdom Metazoa; phylum Chordata; class Actinopteri; order Centrarchiformes; family Centrarchidae; genus Lepomis; species Lepomis macrochirus. The sequence continues at coordinate 17,195,818 of JALXJV020000020.1, read as the reverse complement.
GAACAGTAACTAGTTACTAGTACTACAGTTGTTAAATAAATGCAGTGGAGTAGAAGTATAAAGTAATGTACTTTGTCACTTTCCACCACTGCAGTTCATTGCTTTTAAATATTGGCAAAATATCTAAGTAGTGCCTGTGGCTGCAAGTTTGTATGTTCATACAAACAAATGACACCATCTTTTGTGGTTTTAATTTTTGTGGCTCAATGTGGAGGAAAAGCTTGCACCGGGTCATTTGAAACTAATCTTCGACACTTCATCAGCTCACAAACTGGCAAATACTGCAAAGAAATAAAGCCTTCATGCAGTGGCGAGCGCTTGGGAAACATTTTTATGAACTCAGCACCCGGGAAGAAGGCCACGTCTTTACTTTGTCAATTCACCTCGTGGAGTTATGTGCATGGGCTCACTCAACACAAGCTCATGTTGTATAGCTGGCAGTGAGATCTGTGTATATCATTCTCTGTGACAATAGATCATCATCTGTCTTTTCTGGATGTTGAACGCACGCGTTGTTTTTAGTTTATCATAAAAAGTGAACAGAAAGCAGATCTGGAAATGGTACTCAGGGCCAGTGTGGAGGAAAAGCTTACACTTTGTTCTTTCCATGTGCCTAGTTTTAGTTGTGTGGGGGCCAGCGCAAGTCTTTGTGTTTAAGAGTGATGTTTATCAGGGGACAAATCCTGCTGGTATAATCATTACGAGGCTGAGTGAAATGTCTTGCAGGGCACGTACAACGTGTCTAATGGGAAACGTCAAAGGTGCTCTGTCTTTTCTCACCCTGTTCCAGACAGGACATTTCCATACTCATGGAACATGCCGAGGCAGTCCAAACCAGGATGGGAAGATTATCAGCAGAAAGATGAGAGCTTTCATTCTAACTACAGAGTGACATCAAACAGAAAAGCACAAAATAACTCAAGATAAGCACGGGAAACCGCTTGGGAGTAAAGAAACAGATGTCTGAGGTAATGTATCAATTAATTTACCAAACAAATCCGTAACCAGTAGCACATGTGTTGACTTGAAACAACAGGACTTTATGAAAAGTTAATATTCACAACAGCATCTGATCCATGCAGTTATAAATAATATAATCAGCTCTGGTTATTATACAAGAAACAATGAACAGACATTGGGGAACTGTATATCTGTCTTGACACATTCACATCTTTTAAAGTCGTCAAACTCACTTTTAGTTTCACTATATGTGTTATGCAAACCCCCCCCCCCCCCAAAAAAAAAAACATTAAGTCATCAGTCATACCAACAACCTTTCCCTTCATTATGACAAGAGCTAAGTTTCAACACTAGCAGTTTAGTCATCCATTAGTCATGTATCCCATCCAGATGTCTGGTGGAGGAAAGGAGGGGAGGAAGAGATAGCAGCAGGTGTAGATCTCTCTGAGCCCAGCTGAGCTCTAAAAGGCAGTGCTTAGCACCCACAGCTCCGTCATCTGGCCTCTCCCCTGTCTCCGCCAGCCTTTCGACAGCCCATTCCTCATCATTTACCCCTTTTTGGCAAAGCCCAAAGCCCTTCTAATGGGCCGCTCTGAATGCTTCCAGATGTTTGTTTATTTGTTGTGCAGCAACTATAAAACAGTTTACTCTTTAGTTTGGATCTCTTCCCGTTGCTCCATTTTTTGGGGGGCGCTGAGGGAGCTAGGGGGAGTGTAGCAGGAGTTACGGTGCAGATCACCCCGACATGTAATGAAAGCGAACCACCAAACAACTGTGAGACACCCCATGGGTGTCGTCAGGAAGGAGGGTTTTTGTGCTTTGAAGGCTGCTTTCCTCCCGGGACTTTAATAACAGTTGTGCACCATTTAAGACACATACATACAAAGTAGCTGGAAGGATGCCCAGAACAACAATATTAAAAGGGCCCAGGGCACATACTGTAAGGCGTATTTCAGGCATTTTTCCTTGTCTGTTTACTCTGCTTGTACAAAGATATCCCTTTCATTTACTGCTGTCAACACTGAGGGATGGCCTACTCAAATTTAATCTGATACCTGTAAAAAAGAGAAGCAGTTACTAGTGCCTGGCATATTTATTGAAATATACAGCTGAAATGAAAGGTATTCATTAAAATCTCCTCTGTGCACATGTATATATCAATCAAGTCTGAAGCATCCTTTTTACATACTTCTGAACCACAGTTATAATTAGATCTATGAAATAAACTTGTGAATCTCACTTCAAAATGTGTCACCCTAAGAAAATGACAAGCTGCTAATAAATAACCCAGCACATTGTTTTGCGTGTTGAAATGATAAATCATTGAACAGGAACGCAACATGGCATTGGCTCTGGCTTAATAGTATAGTATCGGTCAGTCTTCATGAAGACACAGTACTTTAGGCTGGGACTCCATTTTGGACTGTTAGATTTAGAGTTGAGTTGACAATCGGACCAGCACTGGGAGTTAGAGCCAAGGTGACAGTAGTGGAGGATCCTCAGGCCCCTCTGCCAGACTATATACTCCACTCTACTCTGTGTCACGTCTTCACCAAGACACACTGGAGCCCACCCCCCCATCCTCCTTCACTTTGTCTTTTGTCTAGCTCTCTCTCATTTTTAAGTCTTGTCTCATCCTTCACCATTTAATGTTGGTCCTCTTACTGTATTTCCTCTCTCCTTTATCTTCTCCTCTTGTTCTATCTATCTATCTATCTATCTATCTATCTATCTATCTATCTATCTATCTATCTATCTATCTATCTATCTTTCTATCTATCTATCTATCTATCTATCTATCTATCTATCTATCTATCAAATCTGGTGTAGGAAATCCTGATTTAGATTTCACTTCCGCAGCAGTACATCTTTTGCTTTCCACCCTCCTCTGCCTCCTGCTCTTCTCCCCGTTGCCTTGTTTTGCTCTGTCTCCTCCAGGTTGACTCCTCCACTAAACCAAGACAGGAGCTTATCTTGGAGTTCTGTCCTTGGTTTCCACCTCTCTCTCCCTGGGCAGTGACCTGCCAGCACTGGCCTCCGCTGGGAGCTCCTAGCTGCTGTAATTACCTCTGGCACCCAGGCTCTGGGGCTTCCACACAGGTGACATGGTGAATGGGGGTGGGTGCAGAGGGTTTGAAAGGAGGAAAGGGAGGTTCTTTCTGTGCAGCCGACAGGGCGATGTCAGAAGTGTTGCTAATCTGCCTGCTACTGCAGGAGTCAGGATAAAACTATGCAGCCTCCTTTGTACCCCCACTGAAGACAGCCACTTTACAATTCCATGCTGTATAATGAGTACTTACAAACAAAATTCATGGTTTGATTCTACATATTGTGAAACGTCATAATTCAATATAGTTTACAACAAAGTATGTACTGAGTGTGGTTCATCAGCATTATAGAACAAACAATTGCAGTCATTTACAGGACAACAGAAACAAACAGCTGTGATAAGAAAACAGGATATACAGTATCATTTTTAACAAAACGTGTAGTGAATTGTTTAATTTACCATCTGTATTGAAATGAGAGTGTTGCATTGAAGTACACATAATCAGGCTGCATATTGTTTCACCACTATTGTTTATATCCTGAATTTAACTCAAAACTCTCCATTGTTTGGAATTACTGTCTGAAAAATTGTGTTTTCTGTAGCACCGTTTTGCCACAGCTTTGTTCTCTTTGAAACAGGAGTTTCTGTGACCAACATATAAAGACAACTCAAGTATGTTTAAGAAGTATAAATAAAAGCAAAAAACATAACAAAGAGCTGGGGTAGAGGCTGGAGGCAGGGACATGAAGAGGAGGTGAAGGGCGAAGATGAGAGCTGTGTTATCTAAGACTGCAGCGCTGCATCATAAAAATAACAAATGGAGACTGTCACTGCTGCTCAGATCTTAGACGGAGGGGAAAATATTTAATGTGTCAGATCCCCTCACCTTTAAATGGACTGTTCTTAGCCAGGTCTGATTTTGACAAAGCACGGGGTTCTTCCTGTCCTTATATCTGGTGAGAGCTGCCACTGCCCAGGCTTTGATGACATAGATCTGTCCTTGGCAACATAAATGGGTGGGGTGGGGTTGTGGGGGGCAGAGAGGCTCACTGTTGACCTGTTGTGCTACCATAGTGGTGGTCAAACCCATCGCAAGTGTTCTGCATTGTGAAGACAGTGATGAATGTCTCCGGCATAAGAACTTGGGGGTTATTTTAGGAAAGACCCTGAGAACAGTGTGGGTTATTAAGGAAGGTTTGACTCCAGGTAAACTTGATCCTGGTTTAAACCACTGCAAACACCCAACTAAGTCAGGCTAACTGAAGCCTGGCTAAACTGTAAAGTGCACAGTCAGGACCTTAAAACCGATTTGAGATGTCAAGCAATTCACAATGGAGATAACGCTACTGTACCTAATATTTTTTGTTTTACAAGAAAGTATGTTAAAGCAGCCTACCTCTCAGTAAAATGTGAAATTTGGTGACCTGTTTTGTGTCTTAAGCCTTTTGCAAGCCTGCCTTTAACATTATGGTAAATAGTTACAATGTTACTTTTACAAAATGGTGATATATATGGTGTAAAATTATTTTTATTAGATTTTGTTAGCCAATAAAACATATGTTGGTAGTTTAAGGACAACATTTGGCTAAATGCTATACATGGACTTTATATATGGCAAATTATATCAAATTTTTGGTTTGCGTTATTTATTTTAGTCCTTTTAAATGCACTACAATAGCAGCTGATGAAAAACAACTTTTCATTTCTTCTGCGTATGTAAATACCCAGGTGAAATAATAATAAAGTTTATCTATCTATCCATTTGATGAAAAAAGCTCACTTATTGGTATAGTATAATAAAAAAAAACTTTGTAGAATAATGAAATAGATTGTATAGATAGGATTTTTTGTTTTTACTAAAGCTGAGGTACAAATGTAGGAGGCAGCTTGCACACTTAATCTAAAACATTACATATTTTTTCATGAATGAGATGCATTCTTACTAGAGTGGAGTGTTTGATGTTAAGAAGTTGCACACAATTACATCAACTGACTACACTGGGTCAATATGAGGCCTAATCAATGTCTAGTAGCAACAGATCAAGGATGCTTCGTCTTGTATATGGGCTGTGTGCTCCCACACATACATTTAGATCAGAGTTAACCTAGATTACGCAGATTTATTCTCACTATCTACACATCACACAGATCAGATCAGATCAATAAGAATGGATATCAGAACTTCAACTCAGTCTCAAGGTCAATATATTCCCACTCTTTATAGCTGTTAGGCTCATATTTACATAATCCATAGGTTTTGATTAAATGTATGATCAAATATTGTGTTGCTTCTTGTTTATTTTGAAGAATAACTGCACAGATGTATGTACAAAGCAAACTGACTGAAAAGGTTGTGAAGCCCAAAGGTCTTTGTCTTACCTTTGTGGTTCTTGGCATCTCTGGATCCTCGGGGTAGAGGAGTATAGGGCAGTGGTTGACTCTCAGATCCAGGCTCATTAGTTAGCTAGGAGAAAGGAAACATACAAATAGAATGAATATCTAGAAGAAAAAAAGATTCGAAAATTTTCAAAATGTCAAGTATTAGTGTAGCCGACTGCAAGTGTCATAAATTCGTATTGCTAATGTTGGAAACACTGCTCCTGTTTTATGACATAATGTGGCAGCTCAAGTTTTATTATTTCTCACATGTTGTGTAGTTACAGTCCTTGCTTTGATGATCTGATCTACGACCTGGCCAGGGAGGAGACGTCTTAACCTTCACTCAGCCATGACTTCCTGCAGTGGTCAACTAAAGAGTAAACGTCACTCATTCTGGACAGACAAATGTAGCAAGCTTATGTGATGGTAGTCTGACAAATGGCCTGAAATGACCTCTCTATGTATTATGTTTTAAGAGAGGAAATGCAATTTGCATTTTAAATGCAAATCTCTGTTTAACAGGTTATGTTATTTAATGTCACATAATTGAAATGGGAGTAAGTTAAATGTTGATAAATGAATGAGCTATTGATTGTACGCACAGCCAGACGTTCAGGCTAAACAAGGGTGAAAAATGTTGCTTAAAGACAAAGAGAAAACAGAGGCCTGATTCTCAGAGCATGTTCCCAAACAGGTCAAGAGTTACTTGTGTTGTTTCTTTTGTGCACTTTCAAGGTCCAAAACATCCTCTTCCTTCCCATAGCCTTTTAGCTAGCAGAGCAGGCAGTTTATCATGACACAGCGATATCTGATGCCTTTGCAAAAATACTTTCCTTTCCTGCAGGAAGGAATTCACTGGGCCTTTAATCATTTCAAGCGACTCAACTGACAAATACATATTAGAGATGGTTTGGAGCCGCATTTTTCCCCACTTTTATTGTTGTTCCTCTACATGCCCATGCATAACCTTGAGAAATGGAATGGTCTGCACTGTTAAATGGAACCATATTCTTCATGGGCAAATAGAGCACTGTGAATTTAAAACAATCACATAATGTGCTTTCAGATTGCATCTCTGAAAGGAATTAAGGTCTGGCCAGCATGTGTCTCATATTACACCAAAGAAAAAAAATGGCAAAATGAGCCTATTTTGAGACCTTACTACATATGCTGGTATACCATGCTTTTGAAGGAAACAGCTTGGAATAAATATATTGTTTTGACAACAGACCTGCTGCTCTCAGCCTCTGGAGTGGCTAAAACCAGTAAAGAAATATCACAGATCACGCCCTGCTTGTACGGTGCATGGAATGTGTAATACAAGAAGTAAAACAACCTAAAATAAGAACATACTGTACTCAGTAAAAACTGACACCTCCCTTTTGAGGAAAAACAATCAGGTATTCATACTTCATATTTTCTTAACTGCAGCACCAGCAAAATGGACACTGGAATGGGCCAATGAGAAATCCTGGACCAAAATGATACAACCCACCCTATCTACAGAAGTCTCTTCATTGTCGTGATTTTGCATTTTGCCATTTGGTTTCGAGGATATAATTGATATTGGCTGTCATAATGAACACCAAAAGAGTCTGTCTAAGACAATTACAGTGAGTTAACAGAGCAACTCAGGCATTAAGACAGGAATTGTGAGCCCTCTCTATTTGATCTACCTCCATGCTCTTCTGAGCCACTGAGCTGTGCCCCTGCTTGCCTCATTTCCTGGCCTGCTTGAAAGATCACAAGCCTGGGCCTCTTCTGGCCTGCTTGGCCCCATAAAGCCCCTCCTAATCCTGCTGCTTGCCCGCAATTAATCTTCCTAGTTGCCACATTATTAACAGCACCACCCACAGACTATGTAAGGGGGTGTTGGAGGTAAAGAAGGAGAGGGAGGACTCCTGGAGTTAGCTGAATGCTGGATTGAGTCTTGAGCTGCCTCCATACCCTGGTTTTGGTCCTATGGGACGTCAGTCATCTTGCTTTCAGTATAACCACCCACCCAGTCCCCGTTCTATGCATGACACCACCACTTCACCTCCTCAGTATCATGCCTGCTGATCAAACACCCGACCCATTCAGCATCTGTGGTTGTCACTTCCCGTCTTGTCCAGCACAACCACTTTACCCCATCCACAGAACATCAATGAGCTAGCTATCCCATGTCCTGATCCTCCCCTTTCTCCTCTCACACCTTCCTTCATTCCCCTCCGCATCTGCACTCTTTCACTTTAGTCAATGGCCTGTCCAAAGGATGAGAAAGCAGCACTGCTTATGATGAGAAAGCATGTGGAACAAATGAAGGAGAAATTTCAATCTGGTAATTGCTTTATAAGGGCTGACAGACTGATGGCTTAGATTATTTGAACGCTTTTTCTTTTCTTCTTTTTTTTTTCTTTTTACAAATGGGCTATACAGACACTATAAAACTAGTTGTTTAACGTTACAACTGCTACTATATACATGACCTATGGGATGTTGTTGACACTTAATAATTATAATAAACAGTGTTATGCAACTGAAATTCAATTCAAAATAAAACCCAGGGATAAATCACTGACTGACAATGTGCTCTTTTTTAAACTACTAGATAATACATTGCTGGGGATGTTGAATAGAAACATGACACTGTTTGACTGCTTGATTCCTCCTAGAAGCTTGACAGGAGGCTCCAATAATTAAGTGACACAAGTTCTTCCTTTCCTGCAATTATTGCAGAATATATATGCTTTATATGTCTGAACTCAGTGCCTCTTCATGCAAATGACTAACACACAAAAATAAAAGCTAGTGATTGTCTCATGATGTTTTCACACATCATATCCCTTTCATGTTTTCAAATCAAGCGCTTCATCCATGCTTGTTCTACCTTTTCTGTATCGCTTTCTTTCTCTCCCCATCTCCCTCTCTTGTTTTCTCTAGTTGTACCTACACTGAACAGAGGGAGGTGCTGCTGTGTTGTCTATTTAAGATGCTCCTGGACCCTTTTCCTCTCTCCCTCTCTCTCAGTGTCTCTGCTGTCCAGATTAGTCTGCTCATCAAGCTGAGCATTGTTTTAATTTGCTGGGCCCGGGGCATATGCTGAGTGTTCACATCATTATTGTCTCTATGCAATGTGAGTTATCACCACAGCTTATGATAATGCGGCACAAATTTACAGGCTGGGGAGCACCATGGATTCTGTGATAATAAAGGGTGGACAAAGGGGAGAGGAAACACGGAGAGAGAAATGAAGAAAGTGTGTGTGTGTGTGTGTGCCTGTGTGTGAGTGAGTGAGAGAGAGAGAGAAATGGGTGGTGGCAGAGAGAAGAAGCTCTGTAGGATGTCATTATGAAAGATGATTCCCGTACTGGATAATACATTACACCAGTGCTGTCTGTCTTCTCCTTTTCTGTGTTGTTATGCGAATAAATGCTGATAAACCCAGAGGCAATAGTGATTATTACTTCCAACATATCACCATGAGAGAGGGGAGCAGGAAGAGAGAGAGAGACACACAGGGGAGGGATGGAAAGACAAGAAAAGCAAAACACAAAAAGAGCCACATGGAGCACATAACCACAGTGGGGTTCCTGAAAATACGAGATACACAAAGTGAGTCGAAGGTTGACGAATATCTAGGTGTTTTTCAGATGAGACTACAACAAAGTTTACAAAGTTTTGCGAGCTTGGCTATCGATATTAAATGTTGATGGGTGTTATATTATGGAACATTACGCTGACATCAACTGATCTGAGCAAGACTTGACTGGAATGTGATTATGATGTTGGGTGTCACAGTGTTGTGTACAAAAGTACATAAGGTAACTATTTTGCACATGTTATACAACACTGCATTCAAGTGGCTCTGAGGTCTCACCCTGAACAGCTAATCCTGACACAGGTGGTTCTTGCCTAGCCTCACCTCACCTCCCTCCTTAAGACTGACCAGCAATACAATCTAATTACAGCTGCGCTACAGAGGGAGACCAGTGTAAACACCAGCCCTTTTTATCTCCTTATACATCTGGACAAGTAGACAAAGTGCTAAAAGGAAATAAATGTGGCCTGACAGCCACATCAAAGAGTTCAGCCAGAGGCTTACTGCTACTTAGGGCACAGGAATGTTGTTGCTAAGCATCAGCCCGCAACCTATCAGGGTGCAAAGAGGGCCCTGTCCTGCCTTGGAGAGGGAAAGGGGGAAAAGAGAGAAACGAAGAAGAGAGAGAGAGAGACGGGAGGGGGGCTGACATTGAGGGGTGGCTAGGGACTCAAGGAGATTTTTGTAGCTTAAAGCAATTGTTGGAAGAAACAAGCCTTCTGTTTTGTTTTCTCTTGACACCATTTCTGCTTTTTGTGCTTGCAAAAGACATGTATAAAAATGTCTTTTGATATGTTTTCTCTTTGGGTCTATATCAAAATATTTCTTTTGTGTCTGTGCATGGAACTTTTTTCACGTCTTGTCTCTGTAAACTGGTGCTGCTTTCTGATCATGTTAGAGATCAGAGGAGACACAACTTGTGAACTTATTTGAGTCAACATTTAATGCTGGCATGACACGTTTATTTCTTCACTCAATAGAATTTTTTATGATTCATGTCTTGTACTTCTTAAGTTAGGGGTTACGAACAATACAGCACTTTTAGAAATAAACAATGAAAAACGAGTAAGTAGCACCAGCTTGCAGCGTCTTACAGCATGTAGTAGCAAAGATGAAATGAGAAATGATCTAATTCACTACCAGATATTGAATCCACCACTAACATATGCACACAGAGCAGGAAAAAACTTGTTTTGATGGTTGGTTGATGTAAAAACGTTTAAATGCATATTTTGCCAGCAACAATCACAAATGGCATGGTGAAAGGCAGGACTATAGTTCAAATGTTGTCTTTTTTATATCGGACCGTAATGAATATGGTTTAAAGAAACAATTATAATGCATTTTAAATTGCTGTTGTGTGCATGAACAGTATTAATTCTGTTTTCTTAGGTAATGGCAGGGGGAAGAACATTTGATGTAATGGTGCTTGCACTTGTGGGTAGAATAGCAGTCTTTTGCTCAGCAGGAAGACAGCTGAGCGTGTGTTTAATGATTTACCAGTTCTACTCCAATGAACTTGCTCTGAGTAAATGTATCATATGATCACTGATCACAAGAGCAACTGTTCAGATGTTTCGCTTGGGGCACGAGGCCCATAGAGCGAACCAGCAACAGTGAACATTGCCGTTTTGTGTACGGCTAAGCGTCAGACAGGCAAAGGTTGAGCGCTGCTGGACGTTAATCATCCGTAGAGATGACTCATAAATGGTAATAGGGCTGTATTTGTTTTTAGGTTGAAATTTAAAGTCATTTGACCTTTTCTTGGAGTGTCGTGCAGAATAAGTGTAGGTGATTTAAAGAGGAAATGTAAGGCTACATTACAGGTATGCAGTACAATTAGCTTGAGGCTATTTCTTATTTTGGTCTATTATGACCTTTCCACTGGGGTCGAAAGTTACACAGACAAAAATAAAAATCACTAAATGTTGTTTACATTAGTTCAAACAATGGTTCAATGTCTCATTTAAACTTTTACACAAAACATTACTGATTGTTTCATATATTTTCATAAGTACAAACAATTTCTTTTATCTCCAAAACCGGAGGAGAAAAAAGGGAAATGTGAGTGTTCTGATCTACCTGTGACAAAAATCATTTTTGTCAGAGTTTTGCCTTATTTAACTGGTGTGAAAGGAAATAGTTTCATCTTTTCTACATACTATAAACTACACACACACAAACATACACAGAAAACCTCAGCAAGTAAGGAGTGTGACATATCATGAAGCTTTCTGTTCTGATTAGGGGCTGTAGCTAATGTCAGAGCTGTTTTCTAGAGTGTAGGATGTTTAATAATTGAAGACTCTGGGAGCGGGCCTGTCACACCGGCTTGTCTAGAATGTTTCCTATGCAATTAGACACCGAGAGACATTTGAAGAGGACCCACAAAAAGAGCCACAAAAAGTGACATGTGAACTTAAAGGAAATTAGCTCTTCACACGAGTGAAATGTGAAGGTTACTTAGCAATGCTTAACTCAGTCTGTGGCTGTGTGAAGTGTGTGTTTGACTCAGCCTCGCTACGAAGGTACGAAGACTGCGATTTTCTTTACTTTGAGCCGTCTTCAGTCAGTAAGATCACAGAGGGAATGAAAACTAATTTTGACTCAAGGCATACGGGAAGAAAAAAGAAACCTGAGATGTGTCGAAATAATGAGATCTCTTGATGTTTTCTGGGAAGATATGGGATGATGCAGACAGATGCATCTTCACCCAAGGACACAGGCATACACACACACACACACACACACACACACACACATACACACACACCATTTAACCATAACTTCAAAAAACACACAAATATGCATGTGTGTATGCACTGACTTTAAAAAGCTCACACACACCCTTTCACATTATTTGAGTGCATGAAACACTAATGCACATGTACTTACATGCCCACTTAAATTCATGCACAAACACAAACTGATCAGTTGATTGGTGCAGATACAGACGTGCATGATGTAAATACAGCACAACCACAGTTATCTAAATGTAAGAACACTGACCTGAACTCAATGCAAAATGTTCAACAGTATGAAATATATAAAAATATGTTTTTTACACTTAATATTGATGATATTGGAGCACATACTCGTGATTTTAAATAACGAACCTTTGAACTGGTAACAGCAAATATTTTATGACTAATAAACAACACTAAAAACAGACGTAATGATAATTAAGCTATTGGTAAAATTGGATTCCTCTTTATTTCCATTTGGAAATATCACACGACAACCTGTAAACACAGATGATTAAAATGCTCCCGCTCCATCTCTCCTCGCCTCCAATCCCTGACAACCTTTCGCTAGAAATTTACCCCATCCACATCTCTGAGTTCCATGTCGCAATGATAACACTGTCATCTTCCACACCTATCATAAGTCACAGGCAAACGACCCAGATCCTCTGTCGCGAGACAGAACCCTCAGCGGCCCTGTAAGCTGTATCATTACACCATGTCATCTTTATGGCACGGAGCAAAGCCCAGCTCTCTAATTACACTATGCCTACTCCATTTACCCAGACAGGGACAGAGAAGCAGGAAAACAATGCATTAAAAATGGAGCGCTTCCACCTGCTCTGTGGATGCCCATGTTGTTCTGCCGGTGGCCGTCGTCGTCCCCTGGTTGTTGTTGTGTCTCTAAGCTGTGTAGGAGAGATAGCCTACGCCACTGTGCCTCCCACTCCTCCCTCCTCGGCTTCTCCACCTCCGCTCTTCTTCAACCCTTCCCTGAGAAGGACTTATGAAGGTGAGTGGCTATGTGACAGGCCAGAAATAAAAGAGACAAACCAGGGATAAAAATTAAATAAAAAGTAGCTGTCTTAAACAGTAATTGCGCTCCTTTGCTGAGCATGCTTTCAGATATATAAACCTGATTTACTGTCAGCATTGCTGCCACAAATCAGAGGGCCCTCTGAGAAACACTCATGCTATGAAATTGTTTAATCTCATCAAGTTCTGCTTTCACAGCAGGCCATAAATCACATAGTCTTTGTTATCATAGACCTCCATGAGCGCCTCTGAGGCAGGCAATGGATCGTGGGTATATATAATCTTGACTGCGCAAACAGCAGGGTCTGAGCAGCCTGAAATACTTTCATATTAGCCGCGGTGCAGCTGGCGGAACACAAGCACCCTGATGGATATCTCATTTCCTGCGCTCCGCATCTATTTCGAGCAAATTATTACTGCATAAATTTCTTGTCAACAGAAACGGCCAATTAATTAAGTTAAAAATGCACTTGTGATCACATCAACACACCAAACAGGAGAGCTGGGGCACTTTTCCACTAAGTGAATTTACCGCAGGGGTCACTGTAATGAATGATTTTAAACTTTGTCATAAAGTCACAGACGGGCCAATATCTACACAGGAGCTGTGGTGCAGGCTAACCCGCGCCTTATTTGCATAAAGTATATTTATGTGAAAATGCCAGAGGACGACAGCCGGGGTGAAGAAATAAAGTTTACAACTATTAAACAAAATGTCCGCCAACCTCTGCCTCTCTAGTATTTCATCAAAGACATGCAAGGAGTATTGGATAGAGATCACAGAAGCACCTTTGCCATTTAAGATACAAAATATACACATTTAACAGAGCTCACAATCTGAATGAATTATTCATATGTATGAGGGGTTAGGGTGTTTGTAAGGGTGGGGGGTAGGTTGTTTATTCAGCTTGGGCCGTTTATCAGACAGTGAGGATCCCACGGCGGGATGAGCTCGGAGATTTATCTGTGTTTGGGCTCCAAAGCAGATAAATCAAGGGGTGTAATCATGCTCCGAGTGGCCCAGCTGTGACCCCGTAGTGAACTAATGACACAGGGATATCTAAGCCCCTTTTCCTGTTCCTGGGTTAGGCCCTTAGGTTAGTCCCCTGTCAGACACAAAGCTAAAGAAAGACACGGCTGCACAGCAAAACCAAGGGGAAACTTAAGGCCCTTCATGTCCCTTTGTCCTGTTTACACAACAGCACTGAGCAGGATTGTTCACCCACTACTAAAAATAAAAGTGTCGGAACAAAGTAACAGCAGAAGACTACTGTATAACAATGTTTGTTCAAACAATAGCAATGACTATCGATTGCAAGTATACACATAGCGGGTTCACAAGCCGCTATTCACAACAGTCCATGTAAAAGATACTGCTGTTTGGCTGAGGATGTCTCCCATTCCCTCCCAGAGCAAAGGCTTTCTCCTGGACTGAGCCTGCTCTGATTTATCATGTCTTCTGCTAGCAGGCTGTCCGCTGATTAAGCCAGTGGAACTTTGTTTCACTCTCCTCTCTCTTTAATCTGTCTCTCAGCGAGATAAATTAGCCAGTGCCGTGCCAGCTCCTGCTCTCTTTACCTCCCTCCCTTCGTCTCTTCCTCTCTCCCTTTACTTTTCTCTCTGTTTATCTTTTCTGTCTGTCACACATTGAGAAGAGAGCAGACACATCTGCTCCTACGCTGCTGCAGGAGATAGGGCTGGGCTACATCCCTGGTCAGATTTAGTTAAGAGTGTCTGTGAGTGAGAACGAGAGAATGAGTGTGTTTTTCCTCTCTTTTTCTCTCCTTGACAACATTCTGTCAAACAATCTCCCTCTCCTTGGCTGTGCTTATGCTCTTTGTTGTTAGCATATAAATCAGAGAGTATTTATGATCTGCAATCCCTATTCTTAGTCTTTTAATGGCGACACGTTTGTGGGTGAATTAAAGCAGGGTTTTATTCACTAGGCTTTGGGCCAAAGTGAGGCCTGGGTGCCTCTGTCTGTGAATGTTTTCCCTTCTCTACTCTTGCCCGGGTGGTAAATCACACTCATTGTCAGGCAGTACTAAGTTAGTGTGCGTCATTGGGGAGAGCAGGAAGCACTGGGCATAATTCTGTCCATCAGTTTAATTTATTGTATCGGTAGCTTTGTAATCTCCGCCCCATAAATTATAGGGGCTGACAGACAAGAATTTGGTTTTAAAGGCGTTCATCAGGATTTTGGCTGGCTGTGTTCCTTATTTCTCTCTCAGCTTTCCGCTCTCATATTCAGCCACGAAAGAAATAAAAACCTCTCAGTGTAAGGGGTAAGGCTTCTGTGCTATTTCCTATGCAAGTTTTTCAGCTAGAATAGAGACATAATACTTTGTCAGGTTATCATTTCTGTGAAAGACTATTAAGACTGCTAGTTGGAAATGTGAAAAGAGGAAAAAAGAGGAAGAAAGATGGAGAAAGTAAGAGAGAAGAGAGGGTTCGAGGACATGACCTTGTTTGGAGGTTTTATTTCGGGTGAAATATAAAGCCTAGTACAAGGGCACTGCTGCAGCATCTGCTTTGCAGATAGTGCACTTGGCTCCCCTTCCATGCCAGTGAATATAAATCAGGCGAGGCATCTCAATGCTAGGCCTGACTTCTAGAGGCCAACAAATCTTTAACATGAGATTAAGGCCTCAGAGGAGTCATCTATCTTTAGGTGATGGAGGAAAATATCAGAGCACTCTATGAGCAATATGGTTTCACTGAGTCAGGACTGATGTGTCCTAGAATGTACAGAATGCCAAGTGTAATGGTCTAACAATTCATTTTTCTCATACACAGTGAATTGCTTTCTACGGCTAGGCTGACTAGATGGTTACAAACACAACAAAACTACCATTAGCTAATTATTTTAGAAAAACAACTAGAAATTTAATAAAATTAAACAACAAAAAACTCTATATTGAAATAGAATATATTTTCTTCACATAAAATGAGGATAGTACTCCTAGGAATATAAATCCCCCCTTCTAATTTCTACAGTAAGTAAGCAGGACAAAAAAATTAACTCAAGACATGTGTTAAGGGTATTTTCATTTAATTGTAGTAAATGTAAATTATGTCAGCTGCTATGTGTCGACAACAAAGAAAGCAGACCAAAGCAAAGCTGCCAATTATCCTATAAAACAGGCATAACTTCCAAAGCATGGGTCTCCTTTGTGGGTTTAACCTACCAAAGGCAATGGACGGTTTAACAAGATGCTTGCTCAGTGGATACAATTGTGCTTAGCATAAAAGGGAACATGGACTGTGAAGACCTAACAATGAACCATATTTCCCTGTAGCCTTTTCAGCGCCCTGCATTTACATATCAAGCCACTAGCCTGATATGTAAACACATTCCATCAGATGCCGCCATCACAGCCAATGAGAGCCATTTCAGTCCGCCTATAGCTCACACACTGTATAGTGTTAGACAAAGGGAAAGAGGCCTGAAAGAGACATCTCATGTCATCACCCAAGAGAGATAATGGAATTGTTATACACCCTTGATCACAGACACTCTCACGGCATCTTGCTCTCTTTTTCACTCACTCTTTGTCTCAGTGCTCTTAAAGTCTCTCTATCGCTCTCCCTCTCTCACAAATGTACGTGCGCACACACACACACAGCACACCAGTAAAAATTCCACCACACTTCAGTGCGATAGCTCCTCTTCTCTTTCAGGGTTTCATCTCAATAGCTTTTTTATCTGAGGACTTCAATTTGCAAGCCTAGCTGGAAGGCAGCTCCTCCTGATATGTTAATTGCAGGGTACTTAAGAGCTAAAAGATTAACATAAAACCCTTTGGAAACAAGCTAATAGTTTATGATAATTCGTGCATGGCCTTTGTCTGTCTATCATTACATTGCCTCTAGCGGTAATTTTATCAAGGGGCTGTAAAATATCATTTAAACAAGTTCACTTTCAGATAATTAATAGTAGAAACTGAACTATTCAATTGAGCCACACTGGCACCATTAACAATATGGTAACTAAGCTATAATTAAAGTATTTTATTTTATTAACCTATTCATAACGTTGTGCAAATGATGACACAGAAAGGCTTTTTTTTTCTTGCTGAAGCACTGTCACCAGGGCAATTACGGGAACCCAGGGTTGTCTTCTCAGTTAGCCGAGGTGATTGAAGCTTTTAAATTAGCAGGTGGGTGCATGGCTAGCATACCTCCCACACAGAGGGATGGCACGCATGCAGGAGACTTGCACACCAGGACGAGGAATCTGCTGAGCTGACAGACTGGAATTTGTGCAGTTTGCCAGGGCCAAGAGATTTAGATTGAGACAAAGGTTTTAACCTGGATTTGAACCTGCGCTGGGTGAGATGAAAAGATTCCCAGTGAAGAGAGGGAAAATATCACAGCGGGATGATCCCACTCAGAAACACTGAGCAGCTCAGAGAGTGAAAGAATGCCATGCAGTTGGGCTAATCAGGGGTATGCAGTAACAGTGGGTCTCAAAATGCCAAGTAGCCATTAGTTGACTATTTCACAAACCACAGCAGTGATCTCCCTCATAGCTTACATCCATATACTTCATCTAAAAAATTTAAGGACGACTGTGTAGGGTGTGTGTAAAGGTTGATGCAGGCATGCTTGTAAAATGCATGTAAACTGCACTTGTGTGTGAATGTATGACACATATTTGACAGATTGGCCCCTTCACACACATGCACAGATGCGCGCATGTGAGCGTACGCATGTGAGCGTGCACATGCGCACGCACATGCACACACACACACGTTCTCTTTCAGACACACCATCCCTCTCATGAATAATACAAAAACTCCTTTCATCAAACAGCTCAAATAGCTATTCATTCATCTGCATACCTGGAGCCTCGCAAAATGATTGGCCCACCATTACCACTGGAAAAAGGAGAGAGAAATGTTCCCCAAACAATTTGCTTCAAAATGAGACAGGAATGATTCTGTTCTTTTCAAAAGCAGAGACAGGCCCCTGTGCATAATGATGTTAGCGTAATGGGGTGACAGATAGACTGGGAGACCATGACATTAGCATGAGAGATGCACCAGTGAGCAGCCACTCAACTGTGGTCTCAGAGGGCCCTCAGACATACACTCTGAACATCGTTTGTCTTACAGCTCTACAAGCCTGACAAATGAAGACACGCCATGTTTTATGCCAAGCAATATACCATTCCACTTTAGCAAACACATGACTTAATGACAGAAGGAAACCGGTCTCTGCATTACACAAACCCACTATCTCTTGTCTTATTAGTGAAGAATAACCTCATTCAAGGTTGGATAGAGAGCAGGGACATAGTCCCCGCCTTAAGGATTTGAGATGACAATGCTTACAATTAAAAGATACAGAGGTTAGCTGCATTAAATAATGAGAAGCAATAGCCAATTAAGCATTATGTCTTTGGGCAGAGCCTTTTCAACAGGAGTAAACTGAAACCACAGCTTTACTCAGTAAAGATCTGACCTACAGTAAAAGCTATTTCCAGGCCTAATAAACTTTAGGCAGGCGTGACAGTCAGGTAGAGAACACCACTGCAAGACTTTATATCTTTATCAGGGTGACAAATTCATCACCTCACCTTTATGAACTAAAATTACAACCACACATTTGTTTTACCGAGTGTGAAGAGACATGGGAAGACATTGGAAGGCCAATCAGTCGTACACATTGTGAAGAAAAAAAAGAAAGAAATGGCACTACTAATCTAATCGCCGGAACATGCTAACATTTTTTTAGCATGGCCTTTACCGTTGTAGCTAACTGTCAGTTTGTTAATGCTACGACTATCTTTTTTGGTATTTCAAAGTATTTCAAAGCTATGAAAATGTAATCATATGTTTATAAAAAAGTGATCGGTAACATATAACATGCTGTCAAAAGCCAGATGCCGCAAACATGAGCCACAGCCTAAAAATGGTAAAGCTCTGACAGCCCTGCCGTCCACAGCGCGGCACTGTCGAAGGGTGAATGCCTCCTGTAAACATTTATCTTCCCTGTGAGTGTGCGTCTGTGTGGTGCGGCCTGGCGACAGGAGCTTCTCTGAGGCTTTATCTGCGGCATGTCAAGACAACCTGTAATATACGAGCATCTGGAGCTCCTCTTCAAACACAGCCTTATCTCACGCCAAACATTCCCTGAGGCCAGAGCAGAGCAAGAGTGGCCCAGACCAGACCAGACAAGACCTCACACCGCCTCACCATATCCCACCCAACCCGTGAGCAGAGTCCTGGGCGCACAAGCTGGGAACAGTCCATCAAAGTGCGTGTTTGTGTTTACAGTGTGTTCTATAAGCGCAGCCTCGGCAGCTGAGAACAACAGTGTGACATTTCAGTGACAGAAATCATCTGCTCAGAGTTTTTCTTCCGTCCTACTAATCGGGCTAGAGGTTAATGGTGTTGCACTTAACACAAATGGACACGATCCCTCTTCATCCACTGACTTAAACATAATTGTTGAGACTAGAACTAAACACCCATCACTCATGTTGCTGTTTGGGGGAATTTATTTTACATCAATCTTAAGATAAATAGTAAAGGCCATTACAGATCTTTCCGAGAGCAACTTGAATGAGTTGCGTGCTATCACTTTCAAAGTGACTGATACCAACGTTCAGAGGTTGTTAGAAAATCTTTAAAAGAACTTCATCAAGACCACTGGGTTGTTAATAATCACACAGAACCGCTCTCTCAAATTCTATCTCACATCCTTAAAACAGTACAAACATTAAATCAAGTATGGTGAGTTTCATTGCCCTAAGCAGTCTTTCTCTGAACAAAATCACTCTGGTGTGAGTGAAGAAAGTGTGTGAAGAGAAAGCAGCTCTGTTAGGAAGCTCCATTCTTTTCTCTGTGTTGTGTGCCCCGCTCGGACCGCTGCCTTCAGCCAGCCTATGGGGGGGATTCAGACATGCCCCTCTCTGGGGCTTGTACATACGGCCTGTGCCTCACTTCAAAGAGAGGGCATGAGGGCAGGGTACTCCCCCCAACTCAGATCCATTCGGCTCACAGCTGATTCCTGCATGTGTGTGAATGTTTATGTGTGTCTCACTTTGACTCTCTCTAGGCCCCTCTAGCTTTCATTTCAGACCCCTTTCTATCCTCTTTCTGAAAGACGGATAAAGGAAGACATGGAAGTACAACCCATAGCCTGTGTGTGGGTGAGTGCATTTGTGTGTGTTTCTTTGATGTCTGATAATGAAGGGCAATACTGTGCAATCACTAAACATGCGGTCACACAAGCCCTCACGGTGATTCACTGCTACAAAGTACCCACAATGCAACGATACACTGCTATTACTATGAAACAGGAGCGTTCACCAAAAATCACAGCAAAAGGCTAACCTCCACATACCTTGTGACCAATGAAAAATGATGTGTGAAGACAAAAAGCAACATATGGAGGTAGAAGAGAGACAGAGAGGAAGTACATTTGAAAAGGAGAGTGAATAAAAAAAAGAGGAGCTCTGCTCAGTGGCTGCGGCGCATGGAGGTCTGGCCTTTACAAATCCCTTCTTTTTTGATCTCTTCATCCAGATGAAAGAACAGCGACAGGCAGGATTATACGGGACAATTGCGCTTTCTCCCCAAAACCCTGACTTGATCGGCTTTTACGAGAGCCCTAATCATTTTCAATTAAGCATATTTTCTGACATCCTGTAATAGCCACAGTGCTGGTCTTAAAGTCTCCAGCCTCCCCAGCGCTCCCCCGCAGCCCCCTTCTTGCTAAGCCTCTCATTCTCAGACAGCGTGCCTGTAGTGTCTGCTGACAATCTGAATGGGCCTGAACTGCAACTTGTTGTTAAGGTGCCAAATAACCCATTTACCAGATGCTTGACAAGGATGTTATTTGGTTTGCTTTGACTGAATGTGCTTTTGTGTCAGTGAGGCATTGAATTAGTGTTTGTTTGTGGAAGCCCCTGGGATCCACCTCATTGTCAGTGTTATTTTTGTGTTTTCCTCCTTTTTGGAGGGGGTTCCTTTTGGTATGATAATCAATATCTAATCCAACTTGTATAAGGCACACAGGGAACTATTGTATAGTAACTTCATTTTGACAAATCCACTGATTCGCAAAATGATTAATCCCGACATTCAGCCTGGTAAGAGTGCATACCAACATCTTCAAATACAGCCTCTTAAGGCATAAACTGTATTTTTAATGTCACAATGATTTCATCCATGACAGCTTAAGTTGCCCTCTGTTCATTCACCAGGTGCTTAATTCCAGTTCAAACTTTGAAGCTTGGGTTCTCTTGAGGGACTCGAGGTCTCAAGGACTTGACTGAGACAGACAGCACCATTAGCAGGCCCTGGACCAGTCCCAACCCTGACAACCACTCACAGCTGGGAATGGCAGGCAGAGGAATGGGTCTCCTTTTCTTCAGTTTAGCCCGAGAGAAGTGAAACAAATGTCCATCACTCACTCACTCAGTGCCCAGCAGGATGGTTGTCTTTTTTCTGAAGAGGAACAAGTAGGGATGAAGGGACGGAAGAAAAATGGTATTTAGTACAAAGTGAAATGAGCTCGATTTGACAGTATGGAAGCTGGTAGCTTCCACTCAAAGATAGTATAGGATTATATGAAAAGGTAAGAGACTTGATGAGATGATGCATGAGTTTGGATAAAAGATAAAATCCAAAGCAAATTGGTTAAAAATAGAGTTAGAATACAGTTTTTCTTGTATTAGATGTACACTCACTAATACAAAATCCATGCCCAATTCCACACTGCATACTATTTGGATATGGTAGTTATTACACAGTATCTTTGTTTTTTTCTACCAGAAGGTTCAAAAGTACTTTACTGTTTTGTACTAACAGGAATAATAGTAATAAATAATAATACTAATAAATAGTAATCTTTATATTATATTGTTTTTATAATAATAAAATTAACAAAAATTATTAGTGTATTAATCACCGACTGCAAAGAGAAAGCAACATGTTTTTCCATTTAGCTTTTCTAGAGTTCTAAAATGTTTTAATACTTTATTACCATTGACCACAAATAATTTATTTCCTACTATGAGCAGATTCTTGATGTTGTTTGACATTGCATGTTTGGAACAACAGTGTCTATCACACTCAAAAATCAAGAATATTTAGCATGCATACTGACATCTTTTTGGGTGAGTTCACAACCTTTAGGTAGTTTGATGTACTGTTACTACATTTTTTTACCTTGACATAACACTACTCTACTACACTACTAATAGATCGCTGGAATTCATTCTCCTTCATTTTATAACTAAATATTTTGAATTCCTCATTGTTCTTATGCACCTTCACTGGTAACTAAAAACCATTCTCTTTAGCCCAAAAATTCATGAGGCATCGCACTTGGTCGGGAGTAAAAGTTTGTCCTCTGCTACTAGATCACTAGTCACCAAAACAGGATGAGAAATCCAATGAATGAAACAAATGAAATGATACATACAATAGCATACTTCCTGTTACTGGTTCCAATGGTGTTCATCCCTGGAATTAACCGCTCCACAGTTCACTTGACAGCGGTCCAAAACCACCCCTTTGAGGTGGACCAGACAGTGGTTGTTTGGTCTATCCCAGAGTTTGAGTTCAGCATTCACATAAACCCAAATGAACCGAACCAAGTGGGTAAACGCTTCAACCGGACTAAACAAGGCTGGTGTGAATCCACCCTCTATATACTTAATTTTTTTCTCTATTTCAGCATGAACACACTCCCTATTCAAAACCGCGCCTCTCATTGTAATATAACTTTGAACGTAACGAACCCTAAGAATTCTGTCTTAAAACTTGCACCTAAAAAAACCTGTCGGGACCATAAAAAACGTAATTGGCTTACTTTTACTGTTGACAAGCAAGTTAATTCAAAGACATTATATAGTGCTTTGAATAAAAGCCACTTACATTTGTAGCCAAATTCCCTCTCTCTTTCTCACACACAGACTTTGATAATGTTTAATCATGTTTTCAATAGAGAACCCTACCAGGGTGAGTTTGTTTCCCCAGCACTCTTCAGCTCATTGGCTGGAGTCTCCACTTCTAATCACCTTTCATTACAACCTTCTGATCCTCGGCTTTTCTTTGTACACCGCAGTTCATCGTCTTTATCTTCCACTGTAATTGCATGTAAAAAGATGTCCCCTTTGATTCTGCCTGCATGCCAAAGTGCTATCAGGAAAGGGAGTGTCGAAAAGTGTCACATGTGTCTGTCTACTTGGAGGATGAGGGAGCGGAATATTTACCTGCTGAGGACAAACCCGTTTCTCCCTGAGATATGACGTATCTATCACCAACTCAGAGGATATCAGTGCTGTCTGTCAGCATAATAGCCAAGGGTAAGGGGTAACAGGAACGAAGAGGGGAGGGGTAAAGGATGCTTTGAATTGCGCACTTCTAGCACAGCACTCAGTTGTGTATGTTTGTGTGTGTGTGTGTGTGTGTGTGTGTGTGTGTGTGTTTATTTTACACGCAATGTGATGCACCAGCCTCTTCAAGTGTGGTTTGCTTTTACCCAGTCGATTTAGATTCTTGCCTAAAATTAAAATAATAATGAAAAAAACATTCACTTTTCTCCCGTACCTTTTCTCTCTTTTTTTCTTTCAAATGTCATCATTTGTTGCTGTTCAGTGGAGGTTGTGTACCCACCATGTTAGGCTTGTTCACTGTCAGTGTTTAACCTTTTCAATGTGATGTCTCAAAGACCTTTGGTGGCCACTGTATGGGTATAGAAAGGCTTATTGTCTGCAGGTTTTATATCCTGGTTCCTCTGCAAGAACTTGTTAAATGCATGACCCCTCAGGACCAGAATATATTCCACACACGAGGCACAATTAGATAATTTTGTAGCTCACCCTTTGAAGAGGTATCACTCTAACAAGGGTCTTATTTTGGTAACAAATTCATGGAAGGGCTCTTGAGTGGCCTGATATCTGTTCACTGTTAAGCTAGTGTTCCAGGACGGGGATACTGGAGCAGGAGAGACCCAGAAAGACCTCACTCTGACAGAATCTAATCAAGAGTTGTCCTAACATATTACAACTGACTTTAGCTCTATCTTTCCTCCCAGTTAAGTCTCACTCACTCAGAATCAAAATAACCAGGGAGACAGAGACAAGGGGAGAAAGCGAGACAGAGGGGTAAGATTAGGAGATGGTGGGGAACAAACCACACATCCCTTTCTGACTGAAATGGAAGACTACTTCCGGCTCCAATTTCGGCATATGCCAGGGCGAGCTGCAGAAAGATAAATGAGCTCTCCAGTACCAAGAGGAAACTGATTCTTTATCTGGCATGGCACTATTTACTGACATTAAGAATGATAATATCAATCAACAAGCTGTCAGCAACCCAAGTGGGCTGTGAGGAGAACAAAGCTGCCACTGTCTCTCTTTTGATACGTTTACAAGGAGATGTTGATGTACCTGCCATTCAGGTGCAAATAATGTCATCACCACACACCTGGATCAGCGCCTACTGCTCCACCTTAGTGATGAGTAAAACTGCCCAGGGCCCTGTCACGAAGCTAGTGTTCATAGCTAGGAAAAATAAACCTGAAGGGTTAATGAGCTAGCAATCAACACAACAAGAAGAGCAGCAGAGCACCAACATGTCTGCACTCCTCTTCTCCCTGTGAAATGTAGCTGTGGGTACGAGATTTTTTTTTCTACCTTTAGTGGTGATGAGCGGAAGAAAACACATGGCAACAGCATCAGGAACGCGTCTGTGTAATTACTTTTGGCCATCTTTCAAACCTTTCTCTCTCAGGAGAGAGATGTGTGACAACATATGACAAGAAAGCCAACAGGCTTTCCATACAGAATAATGGAATCCATCATCACTGAGGCAGACACACCTGTCTGGCTTTGAGAACAATGCCACACTGCCTATTTATTAGGTGCCAGAAAAGTTTATGTTTGTTCGGTGACAGTGACAGCAACTTGATCCTTTTCATTTTTGGAAGGGGGATCTCAAGCTTTGGGGAAAGGAGGAAGGAGGGGAAAGTCTGACTCACATATTTTCTTCTCTCGGTGGTGCACAGTGAGTTCTTTTTCTTCTTGATAGCTGTCTGCTAAGAAGTCAGAAGACAAATAACAAAGACTGTCATTCTCCAGGAGGCTTTCACTAATTCTTTTTTTCCCCCCGCCACAAAAAGATACATATCATATCCTTTTGACACTTCCAGTCCAGCACCATCTCAATCTTTGTTGCATTTGCAAGATATGGAATTGTGTAGCAAAGCAGGGAGTGATTTAATTATTCAGCTGGTCCGATAACTGTATCCGGAATGAACATTACTGATTAATACTTAGAAAACAGACGTCCTGACTGACAGCCTCTGCCAGAACCATTTCATACAAAATTAGAAAACACCACCAATGAAATGTTGAGGTAACTCAAGAAATTTTACTGTTCACTGCAACCGGTTAGGATTTATTTAAGTATAAAAATTCAAAAAAGGTCCAACTTTAATTCAATCTGTCAAAATATACTTTTAAGATTAAGAAAATTAGATTGAACTGTACAGTGTCAGGTTGGTCCATGGCTGCTCAGTGGGCTATCACTTCAGTCTGACTGTCAGCCTGCCGTGTTGACGGAACAGTGCTGGCTGTCATCCTAACAGTTAATAATTAGGCTTCCTCCTGCCACAAAACAGAGTGCCACGGTGACAAAAGCCAATGGCAACCGAGGTGGCGGCTTGGCTGCTGCATTATAAATAGTCTGACCGGATGATTAATGAGAGGGGCCACCGAGCTAAAGCAGCAATCTCGCACACAGACAAAGGCTGCCTGCACAGCTGCCTGCACACAAAAAAAAAATTAACAAAACAGAACAAGACAAGCCCTGTCCCCGGATAGAAACAAGAATTGAAGCAGAGTGGCAGGGAAAGTGGAAACATGCCAAGTAAATAAATTATTGAATATCGACCGACAGCTTATGAAGACTTAATTTAACCTCTAAGCGCTTTTGGGGGTATCCTCATTAACATTTTGACAAGCTCAGTTGAATGGTGGGGTCAGGCAGGTTCCAAATGCAGGGGAAGTTCTGGACACATGGGCAAATTCTTTTGTGAAGATCGTGAAGAAGACATGAGAGACAAAAAAGGAAAAAGAGCACAATAGAGAGCCTTCGACAATTCAGTCATTTGAGAAGGTGGAATTTTTGCCTCTGAAAGCATGCCACAACCTATTTTTTAGAAGATATATTTAGTTCCTAAACAAAGGTTCACTAAGGGTTTCAATGACACCACAGGGGCCTCTCTACAGAGTCCTCAGATCCACACAGCAACCCTGGGAAGGGGCTATTTGTTTTCTACGGCATCCTTTAATATCCCAAATACTGCACATATTATTTAAGGGGAAATGCTCAGAATAAATGCATGTTATATTATGGGAAAAGTTTAATGTTGTTTGCCTAACTCATATTTAAAGTTTATAATGTTCTAAACATTATATTTATATTCCCATAGAGTAAAACCATCTATCTGTTTAAATAATGAAATTTTGTCTGCTTGTTTCCCTTCAACATTTCAGTGCTGAGTTTTAACTGTGAGTCATATTTTCCTCCCTGTTTCCATCACCTACCTTTATTTCACTCCACAGTAATAAGGGCTGAGCACTTCTACTGTTAATGTTACCCCTTACCATTTTCAAATTATACACATCATGGCAGACACACCAAATCAATCAAAGGCTGTCAGGGAATGGATAACAACAGTGTCAGTAGTGACAAATATCGTTTTTCTCTTGAGAGAAAGTTCCACAAACAAACATAGATGCTCTATTCCACTACCGGTCAACAATTATCTTGAATATTTCGATGTAGGGTTGCTCCAAGCACGTTTTTCCATTTGATGGACCTTATTCTTTGCCCTTATTCTTTGCTTTCACTTTGCTGTACTCAGCTGGCAGGGCTCTCAGTCGTCACAACATCTCCTTTTAATGCCCCTGACAGGGGGTTATTTGCTCCCATATATGTTTTCTCTCCAATTACACCATGGCAGGCTGGAGGCTGCCAAGCAACACAGCCGAGATGCTGATGGTCACCTCTTTGACTAGTCCTTCCTGTCTCCTGCACTATATTTTTCATCTCTTTAGATTCTATTAGAGAGGAGGACTCTCTCACTTGTCTGTCCTTGGTCCAAAGTGTTGTTTAACACCTGACAAGCATCAGCACCACAATACCAACCACTATTTGGTGAGAAAAGTAATATTGGACTTCTATTCTCAATTTTTCCTGGTGTATGTCTGGTAGGAATACGGTATGAACATGTTAGAATAACAGTATAGAAATATTTTCAAAAAAAGATTCTGTGTGCGCGTAAAATTGAAAAATAGTTTTTCATGTACAAATAATTGTACAAACAGACAAAGCAGCTGCAGTAGCCTGGGCAGTCATGAATTACCACACACACTTTCTTAATTATGTCAAAGCTCAAGTTTCAACTTGAATATTTAATGCAAGGCACAATGCTAGTCTCTACCAAAACACATTAATTAGAATAATTTGCTTGATTCTTTGTGGCTGTTTACAGCAATCAGGCTGATCAAAGACAAAGTAAAATGATACCAAGGGAGTGATATCTCAAATATACAAGATGCAAACCCTCTGAATCAATAGAGCAAAACAGACAGCATTTGTGAGTATAGCTTTAAGCTAAGTGGGATGCCAAATGCAAAGGCTGCCATTGATACCACAATGAAAAATGCATGATTTCAGAGAGAGCGCTCTTTTATCTACAAGGCAAGATCAATAGTGGGAAGGGGTTATGGAATCAAAGTTGTTTTGCTGATGCAGTAGTTAACTGACACTCTAAAAAACATCTGAACACAATTTGAGAGAACAAAGCGTGCTAAAAGACAATTGCAGGAGAGTAAGGTGAAATTCTGTGGGTTGATAAACTTTCTTTTCACATTCAGGAAGTCAATATCAAACACTGAGTGTACAGGGCAACAGAAGTCAGATTAATTTACCACTGACAAGCTCTATGCAGGATCGGCGATACATTTCTTTGTTTCTTGGCTTGAACTACAGTTATTACCACAAATTCAACACGATGCTGCAAGACACTGTACAGTTTTGTCTGTAACACTGACCCTCTAATCATCCATTAAGTTAGGCTATTGTAGTGCAGACAAAGAAATTATCTTTTTTAAATCTATAAAATACATTTATTCAAGACCAATCTTGCCTCTACGGCCCAACCTTCACATAACATCTGAACATTGATTTCAACATTAGGCTGACGGACCTAATTATTCTGTAACTCAAGCCTTGCTCTGTCCTGACCTTCGCCCTGTGAGTGGACTGAGGAAGAGCCAGCAACTTTCACCGGAGGCTTGGGCTTGTCTGGCCTGAGTATGTGACAGGAGATAGACACAGAAGAGGGAGACAGAGAGAGAAAGAAAGGGTCACAGAATGGAGAAGCAGAGACACAAGAGAGCGAGACAGAGGGGAGGAAATCAGACACAAAGAGGGAGGGAAACATGAAAAAGAGAGAGAGAGAGAGAGAGAGAGAGGCAATGAAAGTAGTGAGAATGACTGTCAGACAGTGGATTCGTCACAAGCAAAGAGTGAAGGCTCTGGCCACAGAGGGACCTGGTGAGAAAGCTAACAGATAGCAATCTAAGTTATCACTGTGTGCCACGGCTAACTGCTAGCAGCTACCCTGTCACCACTGCCTAAACAAGCCCAGTGTTTTCATCTCCATATACACAACGTGGCACTCTGTCTTTTCTTCTGATGGAGATAAGATGTATAAATTATGAGCAGCTGACAAAGTCTACTCCAGCGCCCCCGGCGTCTCATCAATCACTAGCCTGTGTGTCAGCAGGTAACTGACGTGGCTCCCGGAGGCACAGCCCCCTCTTTAGGTGTGTTAGTGTTTTCTGTGTGCAAAAATGTGTGTTTGCAACTGTGCAATTGGGGTTTTATACATGTCGGAGTATTGTGTCTATGTGTGTGCTATGTGAGAAGGTTGCGTGAACAGCTGATTCAGTTTTAAGTCCATGTGGTAAGAGACAAAAAAGAAAAAGAAATGCACACAACTTGCACACACCACCCAGAGAAAAACAACTCCTGAGTACATGCGTGTAAACTCAAGGTTTTACTGTTATACCTTGGGGTTATCTGCTGTGCTGATATATTCCAAAGAGAAACCTAAATGCTAGAAAGAAAGACAAGCGTGAAGGACTGAAATAGGATACAAAACCGGGAGCTGGCTTGCTTGGTGGAGTCCTGGAGGCTTTAGAAGGCCAGTGGTAGACCACCCAGTAGATTATTGGTATTAACAACTTTCCATGAACCTCAGTTTCCCCTGCCTACAAACGAAAACATAGTCTGGCCCTATGGTTGTGAGGGTAGCCATGACAGACATACATGCAAAAATACACTGCATTTTCGGTGCACTAAATTCCTGTTTCATTCACAGACATTGTAAATGGCAGCACTTGAGTGTTTAACACATCATTGCTAAAGTAAGCAACATAATTACACTGTGCGTCAGCAAAACAGCATAATTATGAGCTACAAGTTGTCAGAGTCTGATTTCACATTGTTCCCATTTATAGGCCAATCTTTTCACCACTCATGTTTAACAGAATTAAGGCCTAATTTCATTGCAATGATTACAGCTTGTAGTGTCTAAACAATGCAGATTACATGGTTATTACACAGTGTTAATGAAAATGATAGCAAATAAAATACACAAAATCAGTGGTACAGAATTTGGGTTCTATCTCACACAGGCTTCGCCCTCTACTGGACTCTATGGGTACTACCTCCTCCAATCACACGCACGCACTTGCCCACTGAAATTTTATCGTGCACGTGGCCAACCATTAGGACATCGCTACCGATACGTGCGTGACGTATAAATAGCAATGTCCCTACTGCCTCAGCATCCTTTTTTCTTCAGCAAACGACGAACTGCTCACTGAATTCACCACCTCCACAGATGGAGTCACCACTACTAGAAAATTTGTACACGGGCGAGGTGACCCATGTCCTGCCCGGACGAGTCTAGGCCCCCCACCCCCCGCCAACTGACCTGCGGCTGGGGAAGGGAGCGACTGGCCAAGTGACCGTTACGGAGGGAGAGAGGCCTGATGACGCTGCCACACCCCCCCTCCAGTGTGTGGCAGCGTCATCAAGCCATTGTTTTTCATGTGCTGCTTGTGTAAAACTATGGTAAGGCTTTTGAGAATGTGGAAACAAACATTTTTTGAGTAAAACATGTTTATTACATTCCTCAAAGAGGTAAGTTAACTTCTCTCATGAAAGAGCTAACATTAACTCCTAGAATGAGGCTAAGGGTTCACCCTGTGGCCTTGTGTTCATGAAGCCACTGTTGTAACATGTGCTGCTTGTGTGTATACTGTAATGATGCTTGTGAATGTTAAATTGTTTATTAGAAACACATTACATTCTTAAAGTGCTAATTCCTCACCACCAACCCCATCCCATTGAGCTAGCCATGTTGATCGCGCCGCTGCGCTCACTGACGCTAAGCTACGGTTCGCCCCACGGCCCACGCTGCCCTCCTGGTCAAAACGTGGGTGAGGCCTGGGCGTCCACTTCGCCAGCCTAACCGTCGAGTCCGCACGGCCATAATGGTCCGCTTCCACGACGTGACAGCCGAGACTGTGCTAGTCAAACCACTGGGACAGAAACCCATGTCCCACGTCGCTCTCCTGGTGGCATCCGAGCGGAGACGGTAGTAGGACCTGGGCTTCTTCCTTGCTAGCCGGCTGTCCAGCCCGCACAACAGGTTGCCTGAATTACTTGGCAGCCGAATGAAGGGCTGCTGATGACGACACAATGCAGCAATGTGAACTAACTCTGTGTTCCCTGTGCACTCACGACAGTGTCCACGGGAACACTGCTAGCTCACTGACAGTGTGTTTGTTCCTAAAACACACAACCACATTGTCAACATATGCTCAACCGAACCAGCGCAGCGCTCAGCTCACTAGCTGCGACGGCATGAGTCGAGCTAACGCCAATCTAGGTCAGATATAGCCGGAGAGACGCAACCAGGCAGCACTTTACTTCCATCGGTGCGGCCCGTGGCAGTATCACAGTGAACAGCGGCTCATTCTCCCAGCAGCAGCTCGCTGCAGTGGAGAGGAGGATGCCCTGTCCTGACTCGGCTTCACTCGGCAGCTGTGTTGATATTGGCTGCTCCACTGACGACGCGCTCATGGTGACACTGTTGCACGTTGAGCCATCATTGGAGCAGCGAGTTGTGGTTCGTTCAAGGACACCACAGATCAACAGACCGTGGTGTATTTGACACCACAGAGCAGCAAGCTGTGGTGCATTCAAAGACACCAGGGACCAACTGATCCTGGAGCGTTCAGGGACACTATAGCCCGTTCGATGTCGGCCCCCCCTTGCACTAATCTTCCATTTATGGAAAGTTTAGCGGTGGAGAGTGTTGAAGATGCAATGTTCACATGTACACATTTTCACGCAGAATGGCGACGCCGCTGCATGCTGACAAGCTAGGTGGACAGCATTCTGAGACGAGGCTACTCTCTTCAGTTCTGCTGCATACCACCAGTTTTCCTGGACATAATGGAAGCCAGTCTATCCTCTCAAGAGGGAGTGGACTTTCTGGCTACCGAGATCCAGTAACTTCTTCTGAAGCAGGCTGTCTTAGGGCATCTCTGTGCATGACATGCACAGAGGTCTTGCACCATGTACTTTTGGTCCCCAAAAAGACGAGAGGCTTCTGAGCCATTCGGGATCTCTGCCACCTGAATCAGCATAATGGACAAGAGGGCGTTTCCACATGCTGATCAAGAAAATGCTAGAGGCAGTGCAGCCCGGCAACTAGTTCAAGGTGACACAGTAACACGGAATTTCCACGCTTTCCCTCTCAGGCGGTAGCCTACAAATACATTAGGCTCCCTGTCAACTACTCACTAGCCCCCCACACATTCAGCAGTTGCATCTCACTGCAATCTCACTCACTGCGTGAGAAGGGCTTGAGTGTTCCCCTTTCTACTCACGACCTCATGGTCATGGAGAGATTGAAGCCTTGAGTGATCTCCACACAGCCCAGTTGATTTTGCACCTCAAAAGCCTGGGGTTGCGATCAATTGGGAAGAGAGCTCACCCCAGCCGCTGCAGCGAGCGGAGTATCTGGGGATTGTGCTCGACGGCAACACTCCAAGAGCGTATCTGTGCATGTCGCTTGGTGGTCCACAGGCTGCAGCAGGGGACAGCTGCGGCAGCGCTGTCCAATCCACGGCTCTGTTGGCGCTGGCAGGGAAGGAACCTAGAGACGTGGGCATCAGAACACCTGCTGTCTCTGAAAGCCCTGGAAATTGGCTGGCTGACCTCATGTCGAGAGGCTGGCTCCCAACCGAGCGGGTGGAGACTGCACAGCAATGTGGTTCAGCAGATCTGAGCTTGCTTCGGGAGAGCGGAGGCGGATCTGCTTGCCAACACCCACTGCCTGCTGTGGTTCTCAATTCAGCCACAGGACAGCCCACCCTGGGGAATGGATACGTGACACACACACCATTGCCAGAAGGGCTGCTTTTTGCGTCCCCACCCCACCCCATCTCATCTCTCCAGTTAAGTGAGGCGGGAATGGTCGTTCGTCATTCTGGTAGAAGTGACGCAGCCTTCGGTGACAGAGCCCTGGCCTATACCTATGGTCTGGGGGGGCTCCATCACAAGGGTGAGGTATATGCGCAATGCTGGACCAGCCTCTCCAGGTTTTTCTTCCTAAAATTGTAGAGAGGCAGACTCAGGCTGGTCTATCCACTGAGGTTGCACAGACCATCCAAGCGGCAGGCAGTCTCCACCACGGCTTGCTGTAAAGCTAAGTGGTAGTGTCTATGATCCTTTCCAGCGGGGTGTGTGTCGAAGACATCTGCACAATGGCATCTTGTCCCTTACTGTGCCAGTGTGTGCATTTCTACCTCTTGGATATGTCGGGCTCCTCGGGATCCAGCTTGCAAGTGTAACCTAGGATCTGAAAAGTGAGGATCTGATGACTGCTGGGTGTAGAGGGGGAACATACACTGGCGGTGCCTGCCGTTTCAGTGAGAAGTCGGGGCAGTGCAGGTGTTAATAGTCAGGCCAAGCCCCTATCGGTCCAGCGGCCTTCTCAGGGGTGTCCCAACATTCTGTCACTAGGTGATGTGGTGGTCGGGGCTTAGGCCAGCATGTGGCTGACCGGGTTGGTGTGGTGGACTTTGGCTTGTTGCAGCTAGGTCGGACAGTCATCGGGCTCCACCCACTGTACCCATAGAGTCCAGTAGAGGGCGGAGTCTGTGTTAGATAGAATGAAGGTTACAATATGATAACCCTAGTTCTATAAGCACAGACAGAGCCCTCTACCGATGAGCCCTGCCGCTGTCTGCTGAAGAGGCGGTCGGATGCTGAGGCAGTAGGGACACTTCTATTTATACGTCACGCACATCGGTAGTGAGATCCTATTGGTCGGCTATGTGCACTATAAAATTTCAGTGGGCAAGTGCGTGGGTGTGATTGGAGGAGGTAGTGCCCATAGAGTCCAGTAGAGGGCGGAGCCTGTGCTTATAGAGCTCGGGTTACCATATCGTAACCTTCGATTTTATACCACTAATTTGCTTTTACAGCGGTTTGTAAATTGTTGCCTCTAGCACCCAATGATATTTCCAAAAAAAGCCTGTTTAAGTTAATACTGAATTTCCATTCAAGGACAGTTTATGGGTGGAAAAAAATTGGAATAACTGCATTCAATGAAACATTCATCCCCCCTGGACTGAATTGGTATATAACCTCGAACCGCATCACTGCAAAATTACACAATGTTTGTGTACACGGCCCAAAGCAGGTAGCGTTTGCTCGCGCACACAGTATCGATCTGCTGTCTTGAAGTGAAGTTCAAGAAGGAGAGAGTGAAGCAGAAAATTTTGACTCCCCGTGGGGACAGGAGTAACGGCTCATCTCAGCACCAAAGAGAAGGAGGCCTGTCATGTTTTGTGTGATGAGCTGAAAGACTAGAGGAGGCCTGGAGCAGTGGGGTATTCCTTCCCCCCATAAACAAACCTCGAAAAACAAACAGTTCCACCCCACAGAGAAGGAGATGGGACAGTGAGACAAGAGGGAAGGGCAGACAGGTGTCAGGAAAGAATGACATCTGTGACAGAGGGCACTAAGAGAGAAGCTGGAGGAGATGAGAGGATGAGCTGAAGACAGGGGTGTTTTCATGAAAGAAGCATCGGACTTGTCTCCGTCTTTCTGGCCTGCTGGTTCGGTTTGGATTCTAGGCTGGGATTTCATATTTTGATCACCCTGGTATCTCATGAATTATGTACCATCCACCATTAACATTTGTTAGAGCCTTGGCATTACAATGATACTATTGTTTCAATGGGGGGTCAAGTCCTGAGACATGTTATCTTTGAAAACCCTTCTAGAGAGAAAGAAGATGTCTGGAATCCAGCTGACAAAAGCACTCAAGTTGTCCTGAAATCTGATGAGTCTGACAGGATGTGAGCCCATCTGATCCACTGCCGTCTCAATATTCCCTTACAGAGGGGTGGGGGGGGGGGGATGATAGGACAGACAGGCTGCTCCTCAACGCGCTTTTAGCACAGGTGTGATAAAAGTCAGAGCCACCGCAGCTCAGCCCACCTCTCGGATTACCCCAAACACATCTGGTGACGAACGTTGCCAGTTGGCAGGCAAAATGCTGGGAAGTGATGCCCGTTGTGCCCTATACCCATCTGCCTGCTGCATGGAAACAGCATATCAGGTGATCTTGGGGGGATACTTATTATCATATCATATTAAATGTCTGGGCTATGGGTTACAGTTGTAGGTCTTATCAAAATAAAAGATAGATTTTGCAGAATGGGACACAATAAGTTGCTGTTACAAGGTCAATGCTGTCAGGCTGACTGGACATCTCTGGCACCTTTGGGAGCTTTAGATCACCACAAGGTAAAAGTGAACAGGGAAGACAGACAAATGGTAAGAAAAATAGAGATCATTGTCTGTCAGAATGGTTTTGGTTGCCACCTACTACCACAGCACAGTACTTCCTGTATTCACTTAATCAGACTTGATGAAATGACACACCTTTGTTCCCCCCTGCCTGGAGAAGTTATCCTTGAAATAAAATATGTGTTACTAATTATGACTTACAGTGCATCTCACAGGATATCTTATTACAGACCTTTACAGCTCATTGGCTCTGATTCACTGTCTTAAGTGTGGTACAGTGCATAGAAGTCAGAACTATTCTGGGAAGTGGCATTACAAATCTGTCAGCTCGCAACTGAACGCCAACTGCAAATAGAAACCAAATGAAACTGTCAGAGGTTGTAACGCCTTTGATAACTGCTGAACAATGCACATAACTTGACAACGAAAATTCAAAATTATGAAATGCCATGCTGATAATAATTATGACCTCAATACTATTTGTTGTTGCATGTAAAATATATGGATATTGTACTTTCATATTTGTATTTTACATATTTCAGAAGACAAATGCTTGTACCTTTACTGAGCTCTTATGACAACAACAATCAAGATGACACATTCTTTGCAGTTTGGTGACACTGAAGCATTGTGGCATTAAGGATCTTGACCCACTTTGCTGCCCATCTATGCCCTCTAGCCCTATGCCAATCTTTCACAGCCCTCTCCAACACACCCATGAATGACAGAAGAATGCTGTTTGAGTGTCACTTGACCCCTCTGCCCCCGCAATGACCTCCAGTGCACCCTGGGCAGTCCTCACTCTTTCACATCTTTCCACTGCTAAACAAGAATGTCCTCCTCTTCGCCTCTGTCTCAACTTAATTTTCTCTTTACCGCTGTCCACTTCTTCCACCATCCTGTTCATCACCCTGCTTCTCTCATCTCCCTTTTTTCTCCCTCTATTTAAAACTTGAGAAGGGGAAAAAAGAAAGAAAAACACCTCGCCACTGGTGTAAAACACAGGGATGATCGGCTCTTCAGAGAATGATTGTTGGGAAAAGGCTGCTGCTGTGGTGGTGAAATGCAGAGTGGGGAGAGTGGGGATTTTGGACAGATGCACATGTGAGGTGTATAGGCACACTTTAAAGTTATATACTGACAAAATGGCCAAACAGTCCTTTAAAAAGTAATGTGAGAGGCAGTACACCACAAAGCGTGAGAGAGAATTCACCTCCTGTTACGCAAACTTTTGACTAGTTGAACTGGGTACTTGCCAGATGCAATGAAGCCTTTACTTTTTTGTCTTTGCACAAGTTCTTTAAAACCAACATCTCACTATCAACCATCCCTAAATAATTGATCTCATAACATAAAGTACCTTCTTTAGGCCAAAAGCGTGTGGTGCTGATATTATTGAAACTGTATGTTCCCTCTCTGTCACTTAAATATTATACTCCTGACAGGCTAAGCCGCTAATGCACCAGATTTGACTGGTTAATCCTGTGAAAAACCATCCTTTTTGTCTCTCAGGTGGAAAGGTCGCACAGCGAGGCCTGTCTTCCTTCAACCTACAGTATTCCTCCCAACTTAGCCTCCAACCTAAACACACTCTAGCCCTCATCATTGGCCTCTCTCACCCCTCCTCAGCCGTCTACCCACCTGCATGCATAAGCTACAAAGCTAGAGGTGTCAAGACTACCTGTCTCAACAGCACCCCCCTTGCCTGACCTGCGGATAGCCCTCGGGGACATTAATTATAGAGTAGTCTGACTTGTTGAGAGGAAAGAAAGAGGCAGACAGACAGAGAGACAGAGAGAGAGAGAGAGAGAGAGAGAGAGAGAGAGAGCGCAGAAAAAGATAAATGCAGAGATGTTACAGAAGCTGTCACCTCCTAATCATGTCATCCTGCTGAACAGAGGTGATGCTGAGGCTTTACTCGATCAAGTTTCCCATTCATCACCAGGGCTGGTGACGTTGGAGGATGTGGAAGGCCAATATAAAATGATAACACTCACTTTCCCACAGAGTTCAAATCTTAACCCAGTTATGTCCAAACCTTTTAGTTAACTGGCCCAAAAATCATTAAGATTTTAGTCAAAAGATTGTTCAACTCTGACTATCCCTGTCAACCAAAATTTGAAATAACCATTACACCACTATTCATTTCACATGTCAGTGTTGAATCATGATGTGTACATGCAGGGGACCTGGCTGTATATAGAAGGTGAAGATAACATTTTGCATAGCTAGTGTTTCTGTTCCACTTAAATGGAACACACAACATAAAACCGCTGCATCCATTTCTGAGTGTTCAGTACTGTGCTTGCGGGCAAAAAAAGCATGGATCTCTGATAAAATGACATTTCTGTAAGTGTTTTGAAGATATTGTTTGGACAGCAATGTCGACTCCGCAAGTGTGGATAGACACTGAACTGCCACCGTGTGATCAGAGCAATCTGTCCAAACAAATGGAAGCTTCTCTTGCGCATTACCGTGTTAGATTAGACGACTCTCGGCCATTTGATTCCCTACCGTCTCGACAGCTCCCGTTTCTAATGGAGCGAGTGGGATTTCACAAAACGCAAAATAGGGAGAGGTCAGCGTGTTTGAAGGTTACCCCTGTCGGGGGAATCAAAATAAATAACGTTCAGGTTGTGCTATTCTCTGTCAGGTGAGTGTCTTAATGATGCCAAGTTAACACATACTAAATAACAGTGTCTCCCTACGCACTGACAGCCTCAGAAATAATTGACCAGCATGCTCCAAACTGAGACGCAGTAGGCAGAGAATTCAATCCTGCAGCTGACAGAACCCATTGAGCATGTCACTAGATTTTGCATTATACACAAAGCAATGTCAGGTCAGGGATGCGGCCTCCTGCTAGTTATTTGCGATTGCATCTCTGAGGGTAAATTACCTGGCTTTTCCATAATATGGTCTAGTTAACTAATTTCCTGACAGCACACTGTCTCATAAAAAAGATTTACTCAGATTTACTGCCTGTCAAAAGCATGATGGACTGTTTCCCCCACCTTTTTACTTTTCTCCAAATGTTTGGCAGCTTCTCAACTTAGAGCTCATATTCAATATCCTCTCTCGGTGTGCCGAGGACATCTCTAATTCCACACAAAGACGTACGGCTGAAAATGAACAAAAAAAGAAACATAACCTTATTATGTTTGAAGGCTACCAGCAGTGTGTCATTTCATCCACAAGTTCCCATGCAAAAAAAATTACTGCCAGGGGGGTTGTAAAGCGATGTAACATAGTTCTAAAGCTCTTAGTAAGGAAACAGGGAAATCCATTATCTATTATCCTGCTGACCTCTGCCCACAGAAGTATAGACATTCAGTATATGGTGTCCTGTCATTTTGTTGTTATACATGTGTAAATCATTCACTTTGTCAGAAAAGGTGGTTTGACAAGAAAACCTCACCTCACCAATGGGGTCACAGGGGAAACCGAATCCCACTGCAGACAAAGCATAGTTTTACCTGCGAGAGCACGGCCTGCCACTGATAGCGACACAGATGACAATAGCTCAGTGATGGTGTGAAGACTGCCTTTAAGCTATCCTGTGCAGGGGGAACAATGCAGACTCCCAGAATACCCCCGCCAACCACCACCACCATGGAGCTCAACAGTGTTTCTTTTAAAGTTCACAATGCAGCGCCAAGGTCTCCCTACCCTTTCTTTTCTCTTCGTCTCTTTCTGTATGTGTTCCCATTCAACTGGACAGTGTGGCCTATCATCGTCTCCACAATGACAGTAGGTGGAAACGCTAGCTTTCATTACACAAAGTATAAATAGTGTAATCTATCAGCCCTGTCAATCAGGATGATTGATTATGGGCTGTCAGGGAGGAGAGTGACACATTAGAAAAGTTTGGTTAACAATGCCTGTAGCTGGTGCAGAGCTGCTGCCACCCAGCCCAGTGATTAATGTGTTGTCAGCCTGTAATCCCACACCCACGCTTAATGAGGCAAGAATTTATCATCTCGGCTGAGTGGCAGATGTCAGGCAGAAAGGAATCCAAGTGGCTGGAAACAATATACTTTTTCTAGCCTGCGCTTGACATGTCTGACAAGCTCTAAAAACCACAAAGAAGGTCTGTGTAAGCACAAACTTCAGTGGAGGGACTTTCAGCTCTGGCTCCGTCCTCCGTTGCACGCTCCTGAAAGTCGCTGCTGAAAGAAGACTCCATCTCCATTAACACTGTACTGAGGAGCAGACACAGCTCATATAATGGATTAAAGCTCAAATGATCCAGCAAACTGGGGGAGGGAAAGGTCCAATGCCACCATGTTTGTGCATAGTTAGGGAGAACAATTGCAGTTTTACACAAATTAACTTAAACTCTGATCCCTATGGTGAATCATAAACAAGTGACACTTCTGTAAAGACTGTATCCACCTCATCTAGTACAGAGTCTAAGCTCTAATGTTCATTAACTTTTTTAATAGAACATCAACATCTGTATGTCATAAACAGCAACAACTTTACTTGAATTATCTGATAAAAATTTGAACATGAATTAAAGCAAAGCTGCCTCAAGAGGTTGCTTATGACAATCAACTTCAAAGTGAACTACAAATGTGAGTGCTGAAATAGTGATTAATGTGTACTGTCAACACCAACTAAAAGAGACAGGCAAAGAAATAACTGATCTCTTTGAGAGATTTAAAGTTTGGCACATTTCTGTGGAAAACCCCCGGTGGGGTAGGGGTAAGAAAGAAAGATGGATTATTCTTTTTAGTGCACAGAAAACACTAAGCCAGCTGTCTCTCATTAGGCTAGCAGCATCTTCCTGTCACCAAAGAGACCAACAGGGAGGGATTAGCTCTGATTGGACTGATAGGCCAACTCACTGGAACCCTGCACTGTAATAGCTAAAAGCAGCATTTGATAAGAAGTGTAATTGAAGAGGTGCCTTAGTGGCTATGATGTTGTTATTTCAGTACATGTACAGGGATTGTGGAGTTTTGCAACCCCTTGGCATGCAGAGAAAGAAGGCTCAGTTTTACAGAGGAATATAATGACTGAGACGTAGGGCTGCATATGCAGAATTTGCATTACATTGTCTGAAAAATAATAATAATTCAATGATACTGCAAGGAGGAAGTGTGCAATATCCCTGTAGTTTTCTGTGTCTAAAAGGAGCTTTGAAAACGGCAAAATTACAATATTTATTAATATATAATATTTTATAAAATTATAAAAACTTGGACCCTCCCAAAAGCATATAAACGATCTGGTTGGAACATTATGTGTTAAAAGTAAAGGCTCTGAAGCTTGCCAATCCCAGGCACTCCAGATTATTACACTAATAAAAACGTAACAAAGACTCATATTTTATGGATAAAAAAAAAAATAGAAAAAAAGTTACGTGAACAACGGCATGATTTGTCAGAGTTTATGAAAACTTTATATCAAAATGGTAGAGGGAGACATCTCATTATTGCTGGCCAGCCTTGGCGTGTTTTCTGACAGGCCTCAAACTCCACCGCTAAACACCAGAGACGTCGAGACAACAAATGCTTCACCACAGAGGCGTTCTTTCTCTGTACTGGATGCCAGAAGAAGGAGAGGAAAATCAGTTAATGTAACGCAGCCACTTCAGTGTCTCATAAAAGCCCTTACAAAAACACATGTTTGTTTTTATTCGCTGTGTTTAGCCAAAAATGAATAATACCATCTATCATTTTTGCTTGCAAGAGTGACATGACACTCAGGTCACGCACCCCATGTCTCCAGGCTTTGAAAGAGGCAATAAATCAATCTTGGCACTATTACTAACTATTAATTGTGCTTTAAAGTTTTACAGTGTGTTTATGATATTCAGGACTTGGATGATTTATGTGGACAGTGTGAGTCACTCCCTCTAATTGCTGTTGTTTTCGTGGCTTATAACCTCTGCTTGACCTCTTTACTTAGCTGCCAGCACGCTCAGAACTGGGCCTGCCGCACTGGTCCAAACAATGGACAGCTTCTACTTCAGCAGTCAGAAAACAGTTGCAGAGAAATACACACATGGAGGCACACAACACTCAAAGATACTGACACACAAATACACATACCTGAGCATGAACACAGGGCTTCCTGGAAATATCTGACACAAACACGCAGTGCGTTTTGTCTATCATACAAACTAAACACGTCAAAACAATTATAAACAGCTGTTTTAACATTTAGAATATGTTGTCATTAAAAGATGGAGAACAGCAGAGTCTCAAGTGATGTAATTAACAGATAACAAGACATTATGCAAGATGGGGTAAATAACATAATTC
The DNA here is from genome assembly GCA_024633595.2 of Lepomis macrochirus. NCBI lineage: Eukaryota > Metazoa > Chordata > Actinopteri > Centrarchiformes > Centrarchidae > Lepomis > Lepomis macrochirus. Next base: position 17,154,863 of record JALXJV020000020.1, on the reverse strand, counting down.
GAAAACAAGCAGATCACAATATGCCGGTGAGTTTATTTGTCGGGAACATAAAGCAGACAGGCACTCAGTATGGTTACATTTAGCCAACAACTCCTACTCAATCCGCAGTGCTGTCCTTATTCGACCTACTGTATACATATTGATTCAGGAATGTGCCTTAAAACTAAGGTGACAAATCAGGGTGCTGTATGTATAATAGCCGGTGCAAATACAGAATCTAGCAGAGAGCCGATAGTGGTAATAAACTTGCTTCCACAGCAATCTGTTGGGTTATATTTCCTTCCCCTGTTGAGAACTGTATTCTTTGAGTTTTCTCTGAGGACGCATTTGTTCAGTAAAATGATTCAGCATACCCACTGAAGGCACATTCACAAAGCACTATATTGCATGCTGTTTGTTATGTTTGAGAGCTTCGGGGAACTCATAACTCTCAAGCACAGAGATGAACATGGCAACATACTTTACAGGGTACATTTGAGAAAACAACCAACCTATAGCAAAATGCCACCTCTTTTTCCAGAGTTGCACTGCAAAAAAAGCCACAATCATGCTTCACATAATGCACAATCATGGGTCTCAAACCATGCAGCCTATCTTCGATTTGGACTGCTCCTTTCAGCGCAAACTTAAAATGAACCGCTGTCTACTGCAGAGTAAAACAGGTTAGTGTCTGTGGAAGAAAAAACAGAACTGAAAAGATCCACTTGAGGACTTTCCTGGCTCTGTCACTGTCAATTCCCTTGAAGAACCGTTACCCTGTGTGCAGAGACTCATGGGACCCAGGAGCTGGCTCAAGCCACCCTGCAATGCAGTCTGCTTTACATTATACGCAGAAGGATGTGTGTGTGGGGGGGGCTGTGTTCATGCTAGGAAATCAAGTCAAATTCTATGTCCAGGCAAAATCTAAGTGACATCCGAGGAACATTTATACCCGCTGACGTAGCTACCAAGCTGTGCTTAGTGAGGGGAACCATGGAGTTACTTCATTCGCTGTGAAACACTCTAAACATGTGGCAAGGAGTAAATGTTATTCTACTAGTTAAATTTGCTACGCACTTTTTTTACCAGTGCTTGGGATCTGAAAACAGAATGTGCTGTCACAGTGTTTTGATAGACATGGCCAGTTTAACCCCAAGGGTTCAACAACATAATGTGGGCTCCGTGGAAGAGTGGAGGGAGGTGGAGGAACCGAGCCAAAAAGTACCACATGTATTTTCCAAAAGCAGCCCAACATAGTCCAAATGGCTCTACGTGGTTTAACGCCATTTCACTCCATGACCTCTAAGTCCTCAAAGAGAATTATCACATTATAGCATTCCAACACGCCCAATTTCCCAAAATACAGCTCAAGGCTTTTCCACTCTGACTCTGCTTAGTGTTGTGGTTTTGGGAAAACACTTCAATTGTCCACGCCGTTTTTTTGTTTACTTCAGGTATTTATATATATTTCTCTCTCTCCCTCTGTTGTTTTTGTTACTTTGCATTTGTTTCTGTCCCACTACTTGTCCTTTCCACTCAGAAATGCAGTGTAACAAAAACCCCAAGGAAAAAAAGACCTCCCCTCTGAGTTTGAAGCCAAATAGCAAACAATACAGACAAAGCAGGGACAGCTCCTTGTCACCCCCTTATAATGTCATGCCACTAGTGCATGAAGACACACAATGGCAATTAAAGAAAGAATCCGCAAAATAATGCTAAGTGTATTAACATGGGTTTCTTATTTGACCACAATTCTTTCTTTTATTCTTTGTCATGTTTGTCTTTGCAGTGACGGTTTGACTGTGAAAAAAAAATATACATATTTCTAAAGGCTACAATCGTTTTGTTAATTCTGCACTTGCAAATCCCATCACAGTTTTATGTGTGTGTGTGTGTGTGTGCGTGTGTGCATATGTGTGTGTGTGCCTCTTCCTGCAAACAACTGGCCATTGGCTGTCTGGTTGTGATTTAGGCAACATGGAAAACACTGGGAATGTATGAAACGTTATGGTGTTCAGATTGTGCTAAAGACCATAATTGCTTTATCCGAACCATGTGGCTTCGCTCAGTGCCATGCCATACTGGCATGATTGAAAAGCAGTTAGTACTCTGCTCACAATCCACTCTGATATGACTCAAGAGGAGTCTTGAAAGTTCAGCAGTGTCTCTTTCATAGCGAGTCCATTAACTATTCCAATACGTACATCTTGCACTGGGAATGATCTGATAGAGAAAGGGCTCTTTCTTCAGATTTATGCTGTCATGAATGTGCATGTATCGCTGTAACTCTGCTGCAGTTGCTGCTGCTATTTCTATGGTTTCAATTTATCTACTGTAAACAGTAGGAAGGAGATTTGTCATGTAAAGTCTTGGAGAAAAAAGAATTGTGTGTAGCACAAAAAAACTTTTAAAAATACACCCGAAGTCAAATAATTTCTGAAAATAAACCTTTTAAATCACATCTGCACTGCTTTTTTCCCTCCAATACTTGCGCTAATTGAGACTCAAATGGTAGCACAAGCGACAGCGAGACAGCTAATTACCATCCTTTGTAACGAAACAAATGGCAGACACTGTATCATGAGCCAATGTTATGAGCAACACCCTGCTGTACCAGACATAAAAGCAAACACAAATATCTTATTATGCCATCATCTCTTCTCGCTTTACTGTTCTGCTGCAGACATTTCGTTAATTGGTGGTCTGCACTATTGGTTAGCTTACAATCACTCTGATGATGTGAACAATTAGAGCCGGGAGGTACTGCCGACTCATCAAGTCTGATATAGTTGACACATCACATCTCATCTAACTCAAAACAAATGTAATTGAAATGCTGCTGTGACATCTCAGGGCCGGGACACGGGACATGTCCAGACAGAAAATTCTCTACATTATGTAGACTCAGTCAAACTCTGCTAATAAGGAACAGTGAATAGGACAGTAAGAGTATGTTCAGGCACACAAAATTCTGCGTGCAATGGGGGGTAGACGCATTTTCATCAAAGCTGTAACCTTTTACTTTGCATAGGGAATAAATAATCATATACAGCAGGTTCAAAGACACAAAGACACAAAAACACACACATGTCAACTAGAATCAGTGATTATCTCTCCTTTCATCTAAGGCTGTGGCGACAAAGGCAAACATTTCTTTTTCACTGACAAGCTATGTAAATAATATCTTATAAAGTGACTTTACCCTGCCAAAAAGCATTGTAGAGGTCCTTAGTTTCTTTTTATATAAAGTGGATGAACAGTGTTTTCATTCCACTTTTCTCCATCTACCAAACATGCCAGACTGAGGTTAAATTATTTCAGTGTTTTGCTTTCTCACTTGCCACTTGCATGAAGAATCAAGAACAAAGCATAGCATGAACTAAGAGAGTACACTATCTTAGCTGATTGTCTGAAACAATAAATATTTTGTTTTGCTTGTGCACTTTTAAACCCGACATCGACTCACATGCTCTTGATTTGTCATTCAATGCAGTCGCTCTTGCTACTCTGGATCCATTTTTACCTCCCAGGCTCACTGTCAGAGCCCCAGAGACCTTGAAACGACAAAGCTTAGCAGATCCAAACTGTAAATATTTCATGACCTTACAATTACATGAAATCAAATCTAGGCAAAAGCCGTTCATTTATATTGCATTATCAAGGAAAGGGGTGGGGGGTATTTATGAGCCTCCCCAACTCTAATTAGTCTGTGTGGCCCAAAACAAGACAGGGAGGAATAAGTGCAGGGGCTCAGGATAATTAAGTGATTGCGAGCGTAATGTACGTGAGCTGTCAGTCCAATCGCCAGCCATGTCACACTTGGCAACACAACCACGACCGGACAGCTGCCCGTCGTCTTTGATCTGGCCTCATGCATACGGAATCAGGTCAGGCCGTGGTCACACAAATTTACACATACACACGCAACACACACATGCACACTTGAAGCAATAGTAAAGAGAGAGTTTTTTCAAAGGGCCCCAGTGGTAGGACCTAAAGGGGGACTGACATTCTAGCATGCACAATAAGAAAGGTGGGATAAAGGAAAAGAATAGAAATAGGAAGAAAGGGATGAACGTGACAAATCCAAACAAGACTGCAGAGGGACTACTGCTTAAAAGTGTTACAAAAAAGAGCTTAACTTACAGTTTCCGACTTAGGTTTGACCACTTTCATAAATGCTCCTCTTTTCTGTGCCTCCATCACTTCTTTCATGGTTACTTTTCTGGTGTCCAGAAACTTCAGCTGGGGCAACTTGTGCAGAACAAAGTACCTGTGAGAAAAACAACAATTTGACTGAAATTGTACCATACTGCTTTCCTGGAGGGTAATTTTGGCATTTTTAAACCTGGGCCCTATCTTGACATATTTTGTCGAAATGACTAGTAGGAACAAAAAGTTTTGGAATCCATGCAGTGGATGGCACGATCCGGCTGCAGTCGCTGCAACGTATTCCTTTGGGGCCATTGTGCTCGTCAAAATTTCATCCACAAAAATTGCTTCTTTTTGCCATTGACAGGCATAGACTGCTATATGAGGTGTCTAACAATGGAGTTACGTTAGGAAATAAAGTATTGCTGGCAGTTCCTCCATGTACACAATGAACTCCTTCAACTCTGACTCACGTTTTCACCAGCGTCTTCCCGCAAAATCTCACCTCTCATGAGATTTCAGAGCAAGAACTGTACGTCAAATACGTTGCAGGCAATTCGCAGCTGCCGACAGGAGTTATGTACTGCACAGACTTTTTAAGTTCTTTTTTAACTTTAACTAGTCATTTTGACCCAAAAATGTGTGAAAATAAAGCCTGGGTTTAAAAATGCAGAAATTACCCTTTAAAAGTTATCCTTTTAGGCCAGTTCTTGACATATAGACAGAGAATCTAAAGAAATGTGTAAACCATGATATACTAATCAAACTGACACACTTTCTAATATGTAAATGCACGCATCAACAAAACTTGAAAAGAAGCTGTGTTTACTGAGACTTAATGGTGATGCAGATTTAATGGTGAGTTTTCCTTGTATGTAATAACCTTCAAAGCTGATAAGAATAAGTACGACATAAATAGCACAAAAGGAGATACAACCCGTCTGCCAGAGCTGTCATTCTTGCAGCATCACAGATATCTCCCTAAGCTTTCAGACACACTCTGTCTTTCATTGGGAGGGGAGAGAAACGTCAAAAGATAATGGCTGGAATACATAGATGACAACAGATCCTTTCACAAGCAGGCAGGGATAGAGGAACTAGTATGTCAGGGCTGAGCTGGAAGCCAAAAAGGACATGCATGCAGCACCTAAGTGGAGGGTGAGAAAGGACGGGGGACATGGGCAGAGACAAGACCTGCGCGCAAAGAGCCGTGACAAATTGATGATGGCGATGGCGATGAGGGGAGATGGCAAAGCCCGTGTCAAGTTTTCAACACCTAGGGATTATAAGGAGGGGGATGCAGGGATCACGTTTAGACTGACATGGAACAGAAAATATCTCAAAATGTGCAAAATGAAAGAAGAAAAACATAGAACAGAAACACTTCTTATCAGCAAACATGAAATAAATGGTTAGAACACTGAATATAACACATGACACAACAAATTATTTCTTAAAGGAATATAATTTTAGGGTACAATGACCTGCCCCTAACCCTAATAAGAGCTCCTTTTCCAAAGAGAGCACCAGCACTCAAATCCAAGAGGCCCCAATCCCATCCTGTGTCTCCCTCCCTGTAAAAAGGACTTTGTTCAGGGCATTTCCATGATGAAATGTGACGATGCCCTTGGGAGACGTGCAGAGAGGTCATTCTCCATAGGTAACCTACCATCACAGGGTCAGAGCAGATGACAAGGCTCTGTCAGCCAGTAGGGATATTAATGATTCAACCCAACCAAAGAATGAGGATAAGAGAGCACAGGAGGGTAGGGGTGGGAAAGAAGACTTTATTTAGCAATACCAAACATGTGTTGAAAACAATATGATGTTTGCTGCCCTTGGACTAGGTTATTGTAAAGTTTAAAAAACTATGGATTCCATAATTTCCTAATACTTTCCTTAAATATATCTTTTTATATAAGGAACAACAAATGTGGTATTAGTTATAGGAAAAAGTTTCATAGACATATGCAAATGAAGTACCTAATCATTTCTTTGAGTTTTTACTAAACAAATCGAATATTATATAGTAGTTACATAGTTATTAATTCATTGATGTCCAGGCGAATATCTATGAGTGGAACTACATTTAAACATAAGACAATTAATTTATATTTTGGAAACTTTATTCTCCATGTTGAATTGTGCTGTATTTTCCAACTACACAGAAGACAGACAGCTTTGACATTTTTGTTCGGCTGACCTGCTCTGCATCTACTCTGATAAAAGAAGGTTAGGCTAATAGTTAACAAATTATTTAAAAGTAATTAACACCATTTACAGTTTCCTTGTAATTAGTACCCACTTACGTAGTTTGTTCTAGGTACATTCCCATGACCTTATAGTTATATATCAGTTCTTTTCTAGGAAGATATTAGGAAACTATGGGACCCATAAATAATGTGTCACCTAGCAATCATTATACAGCAATGGAATATAACACAAAAACTTGATAGATAGATAGATAGATAGATAGATAGATAGATAGAGAGAGAGAGAGAGAGAGAGAGAGACATTTTGGGTAATTATTATGCAGCTGCATTTTTGGCAAAAAAGGTTGAGTGAACACAAAGAACTGCTGGTGGCTGAGGCACCTCAGGCACAAGCTCTTTGATCTGCCACAAAAGTAGATCGGACAAACTGATAACTTTCCTCGAGATAACAGGTTAAAATGTCACACAAAAACACGTTAATCTTTATACATCACAGAGGATATCTATTGTCACAATACTTCCAGATTTCTCATGCAGGCAGTTTTCTGAGGAGACAGTGTTCTATACGCACAATGCTACATAATCAGTAACCACTGTGAACATATAATCTTACAGGTTTTAACTGTTATTGTAGTACTGCAAATGGCCACTGTGCATATGATGGTCTGCTAAGACATTTAACCTCCCTGCACACTACACAATACTGTGTGAATAAATACTGTGTTTCTATGTCATTGCACTAATTGGGTCACCGATGCAACGCACCAGGGTATTTCACTTGAGAGACCAAGAGCTCTCAAGGCACTGGGCTGGGTATTTATTGCCCAAGGCCAGTGCTGTCACGACCTGCATACAGCCTAACCTTGTCAGACATGAAATCTGCATCACGCTCAAACTGATGTTTTACTATGTGACACATTATGAATATTACATTACAGGACGCTAGACGTTGTCAGTCAAAACAGAGCAGCTTTCCTCACCAGTAAGAAAAGCATGTGAGGAGAGGGGAATGGGGAAGAAGGGGAGGGAAAGTGAGAGAGATGGGGGTTGAAAGGGAGACAAAAAGAGAGAAGAAAGATTATCCAAGAAAGACATGGGTGGTAAATGATTAATAGGAAACACTGAGTCAGAAACAAGCACTTAGGGCTAAAACAGACAAAAGAGAGTATGCTTTTCGCCTTTTATCGCATTTCATGTAAAGGACCCTGACAAATGGTGGTCATATTGCATGGCTTGAGGCCTAGCTTGATGTTTAATGCATCATCTGCTCTGGTAAGGCAGGGTAGTAAACACTCATTTGTGGTGGTGACTAGTCACACATGAAATCCATTTTGCAAACTGGAGTGTAGAGGGGCCGGTTGACAAAGCTTTTAGAATGATGTGGTTGAGTCCACAGTCTGCTTGTGAAATGCAGGAAGCTGGATGTTAAAAAAGGCAACATCTCCAAATCCATTACTTACAAAAAGCAATCACTCTAAATAGTTCAGTATCTAATCTGTCAGACTGAAAATATAAACACACACACAGATCATGATCTATCTATCCATCTATCCATCTGTACGTATGTGAGTCAGGGTAATATCGATCTCTTATTTATGTGTGACATCATTACAGTTCATGTAGTTACAAACCTGTATCTCTGGTAGTCATCCTCATCCTTATCCGGGCTGACCAGCTGGTTGGGGCAGGCCTCGTTTCCCAGCAGGCTGAGGTACTTCAGTGACGGGGTCACATCAGCCAAGTGTTCCAGCAGTGCCTCGATATCAGTCAGGTGTCAAAGGGCGGATGTCAAGGACCTAGAGCTGTTAATTACATTAGCATTTACTACCCGCACGGCCCCTCCCGGGCCTGTCGGCACTAAAACACGTCACTGTCAAATTTACCGAGGTGCTCAAAGGGTCTAGTCACTGGCTTTGTGAGACTGGGCAGACAGAGGGGCAATTTAAGGTGCAGGCTTTGGCATATAGTAGTGACACAATTTGGCTGCTGCTCTCTCTCCCTTTCTCTCGATCTCTTTCATTTCCTAGGTGGCCGGGTGCAGAACAGTGACAAAATGATGGATGCCCTGTGGTTCAAACAGTGCGTGCTTCCCAGAGCCGTGCTGTGGAAAACTTTTGCAAAACGTGGAAAAAACAAACAGCCCCTAAGCAGGCACATTCATCACTAATACATTCACTTGGAAAATTGAGCCCCGAAGTGTCAAAATACAACTGCACTAATGCAGTGCTCGAGCGTTAAAATGGCACTGTGCCACGACAGGATGTACATAATTGGCCTATTAGCATGTGCCGACCACTTCACAACCAAACTCAGCACACAGTCCCAGACGCACACTTCAAGGAGCCCCAGTTTTAATGTTGACTCTGGAAGTGCGTGTGTGTGAATGTGTGAGAGACTGTGAGCATCGTTACCCAGTAGGATCTGCATAACCAGAGGAAAACAGGACACATCGCTAAACCTGTTCTGAAGCTTAGAGGGGAAGTTCACACATTTCTGACTGATCATAAACAGCCTCGCAATGTGTCTGTGTCTTGAATATAGGGTGGCTGTGCAGAGCTCTGGTTTTAACGTGTTTACTTTGGGTGGTAGAGCACACAGGGCTGTTATAATCAATGAGCCAAAATGTTCTAGTGTGTTTCATGACAAATTAAATAACTGAATCATTTCATTTCAGTGAGGTAAATCAGTGTAATATAAAGTATAATGCAACTGATCCAAATGTGGAAAAACCTGGTATTAAGATTTTTTCTTGATAATTTAAAATAATTGATATTACCAAACAGCAATTATATTACACTATCTTGTGCCTCATTCTTGGGATGCACTTTTAATCTGAGCCTTTTAATTCTCTTTGAAAATGAAAACACATCTGTTATGTTAACTCTAAAATCTGAATCCACTAGAGGTCCCTGTGGTTCAAAAACTAGTCCTGTGTGTAGCTCTATGACAGACAAGTTCTTCTACTCTCTTTTGCAACACACAGTGCTCACTGCAAAACCGTGACATTAAAAAACGGTTCTTTGAGACAAAGGCAGGTTGTATTGACATACAAATGTAAGCTAAATAAACTGTTGAATCTGATACGTATGCCTGCCTCATCTCTGTCTGCATAGTAGACTGCAAATCAACATGAGAAAGGGATTAGTTTGAAAGGATATTTGGTTCTTATTGAGTGTTAGGGTGTGGAGGTTGGGTAACCTGGGCAACCGGAGGTCATTTCCAAGCAGATTGTTGTCAACGACCAGCTCTTCCAGCTCAGTGAACATTTTGAGGCCTGCCAGTGACCTGCAATGATAAGGCAACAGGAAAACTGTTATGGCTCTGAATCTGGTCAGCTGTTATTGTGCAGAAATAAATATTTCAGCCTCCTTCTTTCATACGCCGGGAGAGTATGGGTCTGGGCCTGTCAGGGGAGTGAATGACAAGAATTAGTGGTGCTGAGCTCCCCTGGCATGGTGAGGCATCCTTCAGCGGCTGGCAGGATGAGGGATGGGGGTCACTTGTGAGTAGCCAGGATTCAAAACAAAAGGCTTCAGAAATGCGGCGGGCAGGATGAATTTGTCAATGTCTTGTGCCTTGAGGCGTCCAGTTTCGCCTGACCCTAACCCTCCATTCCCAAGACAAATCACTCTGTCACAGTTCACCTTCACTCCCCAGACACAAATTTAACTTGTCATCCATCATTTTCACAGAGGAACCGGAATACACTCGCAATCAGAGATGGAATGGAAGGGAAACTTTTTTCGCAACTGTTCCGAGATAGGGGTTAGTTTTGGGATTTCAACATCAAAGGACTTTTTTTTAAAAGGAGGAATTCTGCCTTTCTGCTTCCTTATGATGCATTGCAAAGCGAGGTGAAGGGTCATCTCAACTCTTTCCCTCTCTGTCTCTCTCTCACACACATACACATTCACACAGGCATAAAAATGATGGAGGGTGGTGTTAGAAGTAATGTTAGGGCCCTGCAAAGTTCAAGTCATGGAGGGTGCACAAAGGCAATGTGTGTGTTGTCTAATCCCCCACACTGTCAACATGCCATGTTAAAGTGTCCTAGGTGACTTCATTGACATTTAAAACTGCCAGAACTTGACGCAGAGAGTACTTACTTCTCGAGATATGTTTGTCACAGTGCACACAACAGGTATTTTGAATTTAATACAGAATTTTTAATCCGTTGATATATTTGACTATACAAAAGATTTACCACAAGATCTAAATTTTAGAATGATATAAATCTATATTACAAGTATTGTCCAGTATGCTTCTTGTTTAAAAAGCAGACAGATAATCTTGACATTAGGTTACATAAATATAAATTCCATTGAACAGTGTCACATTGCAACATGACATACTCAAGGTACAGTGAGGTCTAAACGGCTGCAGCATGGATTTGCTCCTCTCTGGATCTGCCTTGTGTCAATGGCTGTCATGATACACAGACTTCAAGCTATGTAAATATAACACCTTTATCATGACAATCTGCAAATAGGTTGTAAGGAGCAGTAAGCAGTGTGGGGACAGGGCATAATGTACAGTCACATTCAAATGGAAAAATAACTATATATTAGCAAAGGGCAGTAGGATGCTTTCAACAAAGACTATGAATACTTGCAATAATGTGAAATTTTCCGAAATACACTTCGATCTATAAATATGTATAAAGATTGGTTGACGTTGTCCAACCAGTGAGTGAGATAGCGATCCATGTACTTTTTATTACACAGTTTTAGTTAGTCAGACCAACTGTTAACTTGCTCTATGTGCTGTTTCTTGTGTGCTTTTTCTGACAAGTCAGCTTGGATTAGATGCATTCCGTGATCCAAAATAGATGGATACATAGATGCACAGTGGACATACTTTGAACTACAAAGCAAAAAGTAGCAACAATCATCTCGGCTGGAAAAAGACAAATCAGCAAGTCACTGATGATTTGCGAGTGAGGCGGACTGAGTCGGCTCATTTCAAAAGACATCAGGACTTTGCTAACACACACACACACACACACACACACACACACACACACACACACACACACACACACACACACACACACACACACACACACACAAACTTGATACCCACAACAACAGCTGACAGCACCTAGCCAGTGTGCTGGCAAAGCTGCTAGCTGACAACCTCTTATCAGGTCTGATTAATGCATTGGCAAGATGGATGAATGAGAGATGTGCCAGTTTTATGGAATCCTACTCTGCTATTTTTCTACCCATGGAGCTTTTTCATTTACGAAAACAAAAAAGCCAATTAACTTACTTAATCTATAGAGCCAGTGAAAATGACAAATTTCAGATAACAAATTACATCTTTGCTTTTCGGTACTATTTGGTCAGTTGACTGTTGTTTGTCTTGGATTTTTTTAAATCAGCTAGATAAAGTCCTGAAAAAATGTTGTGTCCTCTGTCTGGCTCAGCTTTGTGAAAATTACTAATTACGAAACTATGTTCAGACTAGAAGTTGATGTAAGGCAGCATATGTATTACTGGGCTATTGGCTCAAATTAGCTATAAGAAAACAAAACGTATATTTTTCAGCACAGTTACTGTGTTGTTAATTAGTGAAAGGAAATTTGGTATACCATGTAATTAATGTGATGAGTATAATCTTTGTAAATGTTCAGTTATACACAACTATGTACCACATTGGATAAACATTATTGCATTTGCTGTTAACAAAAGGTTGCTAACTAACTATTGCCACCTGTAAGTGTGTGTGTGTGTGTGTGTGTGTGTGTATGACGGGCTGCAGTCCTGTGGGTTATGTTATTAGCTGCTCGGTTAAAGGGAGCCTCGTGGCACAGGAGGGAGCCTTATTAATTGTTGTTTTCATGTCACCACTGCTGCGTGCACTGGCTGATTTAATCAGTTAAATTCACAGCCAGGGGAGAGCCACTGAGTCCCATCCAGCATTAACTACAGTGCACGGATTGAACTTCTAATACTCTCCAGCTTTCTGTGCTCCCTCTGCAGATTTCCATAGCTGGTTTCATTACTTTTTATAAGCTTTCTTGTTTTAATGTGCGGCTTGGAAAACTAACAAAGTTTAAGCACTGCAGTAAAAGTACTTCACTTCAGAAAAAAAGTAGAAAAAAAGCAGCATTTGCTTTTAACAAAACTAATGAGAATAATTGACTTGAGCCCCAATGCTTTAGAGATTTGGTAAATGGCAAACAGGCAAAAAAAAACACACACACACACACACAGACACACAGTATGCAGTAAAGATACATAAAAATGTGTTGTCTAATGTTAATATTATTTTATGTAATTAACTTCCTTTAAAAATACTGTGATGAAATTATTCAGTAATGTATCTTGTGTTTCACAAATGTAAATGTTGTAATTTCACAGATTTACTGCTACTTCTACTGTCATTTTGCCATGTTTCATACATCTGCTAATGTGATTTTCACAGATTAAACTGTTAGTCATATCATTAGTTATGAAAAATACTCTTCTTTGGGGGGAATGCACTTTAACCAAAAAGGATTAAGAATATGTTACAAATTCTATATGAAAAATAATTTACTCTCACATCATACTGCATCAACGCATTGTACATATTTATTATCATGTAATTTCTATAGCAACGTCTGATTAAATGTGTTTTCTTAAACCTCTAACCAGCAAAAGAGAGAAAGAGAATGAGACAGAGAGGCTGTAGCTTTAACGAGGTAAGGCGATGAATCCTCTCCTTGTTAAGATAATTATGATCAGCCTCATTGTCAGAGCTAATACTTCACACGGGATGTCTTTACGCTTTGACTACCACTTAGCCTGTGTAAGCTCACCATCATACATCATACAGCCCTGTGTGCATCAGTGTGCTCTTGAGCTTACATAAGTAGTGCATGTATGTTGAAATCACCATTATCTGCTAAGATCCTGTCTACTGAACACGCAGAGTACGTAACATTTAGCTGGAGCAGAAAGTCAGCACAGGAAGCAAGACAGGATGTGAGAAACCAGACAAGGACACTGGAGATGAGACACTGAGCCAGAGAGCAGCCCTGCCAGATCAATACACTAATACTAATGCAGACATAGTGATTGATAAACCACCGCTGACAACAGAGGGAAGAAAACTCTCGACCATTATTGGCTGAAATGTCAGTCACTCCTGCCAATGGTGTGCGCTAGTGTCATGTCAGATATCCTCAGGTACAACACATGAAAAATGAGGAATGGCGGACTTGGCTCCTTTTACGTGTGTTACACATTCTCCCGTTATATGTGTGCTGCTTTCGAAACTGTCGCCTAAATGAATCATAGTTGGCCATTTTTAGAAACTCTTAAGACAACGATAGATCAAATGTGGAATTTAAAGTGCTTTAATGTAAAACAACCTCAAAACCTTCTCTATCTCTGGAATGGTGATAAGAGATCACAGAGGCAACATCCCTGCAGCCAGCACCACAATAGTGAAAAAGTTCCTGAGTCTAGTGTATATTTAAATCACACACACATACGCACAAACACTTTGAAAAGCTGGGGAGCCCTCACAACTGCAGTCCACAGTTAAAGGGCCGACAAACTCTCAAGGATAACAGTGGTGCAGAAAAGCAATGCACTGTTACTCTAAAAGGAGGGCCAAAGCTGCAGAGTGACAGGCATAATGACGTCCTGTTCAGAAGGCAACAGATAAATGTTTGATGAATTGACCAATACTGGGGCCTTGATGGCCTTCATATGTGCATAATGGACTATTCAGTGCACACTTCAGATTGCCTGCCAGGATAAGGCACTGTAATGAATGGGCAAAGGAACTGGACCTGGGAAACCCAGTATGTGGACTGGCTTTAATAAACTTAATAAGAAAGGTGAATGGAGGAGGCTTGGTTAGAGAGGGAGGAAGGAGGCTGGAGAGCCATTCGGCCTAAATAGTCAAGAAATATTCTGAAGGATTGTCACTCTGCAGCCTATACTGCAAAATATCTTGCAAAATATCTCAGAATCAAATATAGTTGTCTTAAAATAATCAAATTAATCTCCCACTGTGATAATATTGTCAAACAGTTTTCATTACAAATCAATTATTTTTAGAATTAAGTCTAAATAACCTTGACGTGCAACTGTGCAAGGATATGCCAACATCATTTGTACTGTTTACTGACACTCCTTAATAAAGAAATTAGTTTAAACTAAAAATGCAGTGCGAATCCAGTTTTCAGATAATTTTCTGGTTTTATCAAAACAAATCTCAGACTATTAAATGCAATACTAAATGACTTGATAGAACTGATCTTTTGTAGTGTAAAAAAGTGGCAGCAAGTGTGAAAGGCGCACTATGATAACAGTCATTCAGTTTAGTGACAGCAATGGACAAGCTGGGGATAAAATATAACCTATTAATACACCAGGCCTCCATTAGCTCAACACAGCTGTATTTCATCACTCACAATCACTCAAAAACCCACAACATAAACATCAAAAAAATACAAAAATACAGCATCAAAACACTATCAGGATTAGCTCATGGTAAATAAGATGACATTATCTGTAAAGCAAATTAAGGCCCTGCAACCCCTCAAGGCCCCAAGATCCCTCCTACCACCTCCACACAGCACTGATCAGGTCTGTTCCAGCAGTCTTCCCTCCAGCTACAGTTTATGGCCTATAAGCGTCTCTGTACATGCATCTCTGACGGCGATGGTGAATTAGACTGTCATTATCTGTCTCTATCTCCCCCACAGGTCTCCCTTTCTCACCCCCTGTCTCCCTCACAGTTAGTGCTCAGTGTGGCACTCCTCCCTCTGTATTGCCAGGCCTCAGGTGGCAGTCATTTAAAGATCACACGTCCAGGACACACGTAGTCCTCCCTGAAAGCATGTCAATTCACACATGGGAAGGGGATTACATGTCTCCTTCTAGGCAGCCGCAAATTACTATTAGTGGCGATGCAAATCATTAGTACGTTTGGAGCCGCCAGCAAATCTCTTCTTTATGTGGGTTCACTCTTAATCTGTTTTGAATATTGCGCTCTGCTTGCTCCTGACAGCCTATGTGTAAAAGCATCACTAGCTACAAAGCTGTCAATTGGAGGTGGCATGCCAGATTGAACTTTACACTGGGTTACATCAGTTGCAAAACAAAAATATCTTTTTAGAGAGCATAAACAAATTCAAGCAAGAAGAAATCTGTGAAATATAATTAGCAAAGTTCTTTGTTGATGAAGAAGTTAAATATCACCGCTCATTACTTCATGCTACATGAGGTTATTATGTCAGAAGTGCAAATTAAATTGTTGAAAATGTCTACACCATGGTGTGTCTGTCGAACGTTTAAAGCCATCTTCTGTGTGTTTGAATGATAATGCCACTGTGGATCTTGCAGCGTCTGAGTTATAGACTACCCCTGTGGATATTCCTGCTGAGTGTGTGAGGTTAATATTCTCTTTCAATGTCATTAACGCTGGCAGAGGGGCTGAGAGCACTGTGAATCAGGCAGGGGCTGATCCTGTCAATTCACACACTGCCACACACACCCACACACACACCCACACCCACACACATACACCCACACCCACACACACACACTGTCACACACACACTGCCACACACACACACACTGCCACACACACACACACACACACACACACACACACAACCAGGGCCAGACCAAATCAAAGCCCCAATACTTAGGTCAGCATCACCTGGTCTCACTCTTCTGCTTGCATCACCAATCCCTGTCTGATTAATGACCCTGGCCAAGGGGATAAGGACTTGACAGACATTCCTGTCAGGTCCAACCTCATAAGCCTTACTTGACCCTGGTTTGGCCTGGGATGAAGTCTGAGCTCTAGCAATGACCCGATTGAGAGGCAGGACAGAGTTTTCCTCTCTCCATTGAAGTAAGAAATGGAGAGATCACTGCAGAAAGGTGGACATCTCTTTTAAAATTTCAGCAGGTGATCTCTGGTGCATGGCCAGACAGAATGACAGCTGCTTTCCATGTGCAACACTGAAATGCACACTATGAAATATATCATCAGACAAGGGAGGCGAGCAGTATGTCGGTGAGGGCAAGCTCCTTCAGAGCCCACACAACGTTTCTCTCCTCATAGTGCCTGGCCTTTGCTCACAGTACGGCCATGCGTCTTGTGAATGTTTGTATTGAAAGATTAGTTGTCTATCCACATGACAAACACCCTCCTCCCTCAGCGAGCAGGAGCTGAAAATCAATTCACTGATGGCATCTGAGTCAGTGAGGACGTCAATGCGGCACAAACAAGCACACGCAAGCTCTCATGCATGCTACACGGGCTCACATATCTTTTAGTGTATATAATACAGTACAATTACAGTGACAGGGTCAATCAGCCAAGGCATATGGTAATCAGTTTGCTTCACATTTAACAATGACTTTTTCATGAATAGAATAATGCACACATATACAAAATGTATACAAAATATGCAACAGGAAAAAACGCATGTACTCCTGCAATAAATTAAAGGAACCATTAAATAATAGATGCCGCAATCTGTGAGGAAGAATCTCAGTGCCCTGCCTGCCTGTACGCTCTGTCATTACAGTGTTCAGGCTCAGTGCTTGTCAACATTTCCCTGAGAGGGGGAGCCATCCCGCATTACGTTTGAGTGAGTTCAACTGTCAACTGCCAGCCATTTGTATGCCTCAGCATCCACCTAATAGCAAATAATCACTACCCCGCGCTCTCTTCATGGCAAATGATCGATGTTGTCTTGAAGTCTGATGGATGACCCTGCCACAGTGATGTCCAGGCATGCATTAAAAGCCACCTCTATGAAATGCCTGTCAGTCTGATGAAGCGGCGCGCACAAAATCACACGCGTGTGCACATACTGACACTGAGCAATGCATGCACACGGGTAAAGGAGAAAATGAACAAAGTGAGGGAGAGCCATGATTCAATCCCAACAATGAAAAAAATAATAAAAAACAAATGTTAATTTCTTTATATTAGTGGAAGACTTTATAATGTGACAGGACCTGTGGTGTGATTGGTAGACAGCATTACTAGAGGTAGACTGCTCAAGTACCACCTGGGAAGCTCCTTTTCCTCCTCTCACACTCTCTCCCTCCTTCCATCCCTCTAACACACAAACAGCTCCCTATTACCCCTCAGTGTTCAGATTAAAATGCACAGCACCACAATCTTTGATCTCCCACTTGCTGACACAAATCCTTTCAAGCCTCAACATTTTCCTGCAAAGGTAATTAGTGCTAATTAAAAAGTTTCGAAAGCAGTCTACGGCGGCTGTTGATGCTGCCGCAGCTGGTGCTTGAGCGCGCCCTCCGTCAGATCACCCATCAACCCCCTCTGCAGGTCCTGCGGATGTGTGTGTCAGCTGCGTTCCTGCCTCTTTTCTGCAAAGGATCCCATAACTAGATGACGCCAGTCAGCCTAAAATGTTTGTAGAAGGAGAATGAAATCTGGAAGCCCGGTAAGGGGTCTAACTGGTGGTTCTTCCCCCTTGACAAACCTGTGCTCTGCAGGAGAACATGTAATGACACATGTAACAAATACAAACCCCACAAATACAACAGGTGTCATCTTTAATTGGAATATCCTAGCTTGGGGGGGCTTGTTCACATTGAAGTAATTAACTTGATAAGGGATTCAATTTGCTGAAAATATCATTGCAGAGAAACACATAATGTAGCATGGACTGTGATTTGCATAATGATAACAAATACAAAGACTCCAAACTTCTTGTGGCATAATGAATAAACACACTAGTAATTAAAGAACTTCCTGTTTAGTGTGATTCCAATAATATGAGATAAAGATATAACTTCAGCTGTCTAACAGTGCTATCATTCATTCACCGGCTTGCCTTATTGCTTTCACCGAGCCATTATTATGATATAATTAGCTGCCTTTCTAGCATATTATTAAGTGGCTTGCTGAGTGTCAGGTACAGAGGCGTCTCAGAAATGACACACACACACACACACACACACACACACACACACAAAAGCTATATCGTCCCACAATGTTTCAAAAAGATAATTACATAATCTCAGCATGGAGAGCAAGCAGAAAAGTGATAATTAGACAAGTATCCTGCCAATTAAAGTACCATGCCTTGTATTTTTCCCCATGTGATATACGGCAGAGCTTGTTGTATTTCCATGTAGGACATAATACGATTATATTGCTCATGTCAAATCATAATAAAGAAATCAATGTAACTGTATAACATTACATCAACATTCACCTATCCACCAGCTTGCAACACTGTCTACAAGAAGCTGGAAGGTCTTAAGGACCCTCAGCTGGTAAAGCAAGGAGTATGTTGAGTTATTCCAAGATGACAATAAAAGCCAAGAGTATGTTTTACCTCTAACAAGCCTATTAATAGGCTTAATGATTGACATGTAGGTGTTGCCAACAAGAAAAAGGAGAGAAACAACAAAGTTATTGATTTGACCTTTGGGATAGTTCCTTCGTTCATCGTTGTTGTTTTTGCCTTGTCTTACACCACGGGAGGAGATAATAAAACATGTCATCGCACAAGGCATTTTGAAATTGAATGCCATCATTTTAATTTAAATGTTACATTCTCTGTGACATCGCTGTCAATGCATAATTGGCACTGAATCCCAGTTAGGATGTACATATTTATCATTCAGCGTGAGACACTCAAACACAACGACAGATATGTTGCTTTGATGGGATGACAGTGGGGAAAAAAATAGAACTGCAAATCAACTGTCGCGCTGTCAGTTAAGCTTTTTGTCACAAACTTGCACATAAACATGCATGATTAGAAATAGCAAACGAGCTCCAGGCTGGAATCAGTGTCCTTGCTCCAGAAGTGTGTAAATAAGCTTATTTGATCCAAGTAGAGAGAAAAATATTCAGAAGACAGACTTAGAAGAAAATCATAGTTAATCATTATGACAAACTTCACAGTGTTAAAGTGCACTTATTTATCATATTACAGAATATTTGAAAGCAAGGTACACACTTTCTAAGAGTTACGTATATGTCGTAGGCCTGTCATATTGCAAAAACAAGTAAGATTTTTATTTAAAAAGTCTATCAGATAGAAATAAAGCTATAACATAAGATGTTGTGATCCATATGCATGCAGCTTTGAAGACACACCTTTGTCAGTGGAGATCTGACAACTTTGTTGCACTAGCAGTTTCTGTTTCCTGACATGACTGCTGAAAGGGAGGCATGTGATAGCCTATCAGCTCAATGTAAACCACGGGCAGCATTGCAGCTCCTTGAGAGAAAAAAAAAAAGAATAAATCCCTCCCACTCTCTCTCACTTTCTCCCCTCCCCGCCTCTCTCTGTGTCTTACCGCTGGCCCATTACCTTTACAGAGTGAGGCTCATTAAAGAAGGCAAGTTGAGTCAAATCTTTCTGTAATTCAGCAGAGGTGAATTGCTGTCAACATCATTAACCATCATTTCTCCAACTCACTTCAGTACTTATGAAGTGTTCTTTATTGTGTAATGATCCAAATCTCCTCTCTAAATCGCCCCTCTTCAAAGGCCCTGGAGGACATACCACCCATGCAGCCGCCTGACATGCTAGGAGGCCAGCTTAAACGTGGCTCCATCATTACGTACCTCTTTGTGCTTAAACAGTTCCAGTATTTTGTCCTGCGCTTCGGCTAGCAGGTACCGTCCCTCAGAAGGAGCAGAGTGGAAGAAAGATAAGTAGATGCAAAGGGTTAACTGGAGATGGATATTGGTTTTCAAACATGGCTGGCATATCTATGTAAAGCCATATCTTCTACTTTGATGCAGAATTTTATTTGGTTTGCTGCATCACAAGACCTCATTTCAGCAAATAACCTTATTAGCTCACTTTCTGTTTTTTAATACTGTTTACTGATTGTTCATTGATCTCATAAGGCCATTGGTCAGGCTGGCTCCATGGCTAATTACAGTGAGAGCTGCCCTGCTTGTCATGCTAGATGTCCTCTGAGTCCTGTCTTAAGAGAAGCCTCCTTTGTGTCTCCGCCATTGTGTGTCCTCTAGTGCTCAGTATCATGCTATGAGATGTCCTCCAGGTCTTGTGTTGGGGGGAGCCTCCTTTGTGCAGGCACCATTGTGTGTCCCCAGTGCTGAACCCCCTGCTAGGTAGGAACACAGACAAAGTGCAGCAGGGGGATGCTTCTCAAGGCCCTAAGACCTACAGTAAATCTTCAAACAATTTAGACAAACAAAAACGGCTGCTGTGCTGCGGTGAAAGTAGACAAGAAAAAGCAGATGAATAAGCAACATCAATTACTGGGGCTTTGACCTGCAAGCCCCCACACCATGGCACACATTTCACACTAAATCGCCCCAGATTGAAGTTGACACTGCTGGAGTGGAAACACTGACCCCTCACAAGGCTAGCGTTTCAAACTTAAGAGCAGAGAAAGGCAGGGGGACTGACAAACTACATAGACCAAGGCCAATGTGGAAGGGAGACAAGGAGGAGGGGTATGAATGAAAAAACAAAAAACACGCATAATAGGTCCTAGTTTGTTTCAAAGTGAAACAAAATGGCTCAATTTGAGCACTTAGGCCATCGAATTGGCCCAGCTGAGGTACAAGAGGAACATACAAGGGGACAACCGCATCAGGCCACTGATAAGGAGCCTATAAGAGGAACAAAGCCTGATGTCCAACAGACTTACCAGTGAACCTGAGTGGGACTGGACACTCTTTAAAGCTTGTTTTAGCCTCCCAGCTTTACCCCCAAAAAGTGCGGCTTCCTCTAAAGCCTTTTTTTACTCAGGCAAATAGAACCTCCCTCTACTTTGTAAACTTGGACAAAGGCAAAACAAACACATGGGTCACATTTGTTCAACACATAGTACACTGCTCCAATAAATAGACCACATTAGCTGATATCTCTTACTTTCCAATTGTATACTTCAAAAAAGGAGCCGTTTTCACTTTGATTGAAAAAACAAGAAAAAGAGCGACTCAAAAGGTGAGAAAATTTCACACAACCCTATCACAGTTTGTCAATACAGTGTTAATTAATCTAATAACAAACTGTTCTGTAAAACATGCTGCAAACTGACTGAGTAGAAGACATGTAGTGTAGCAGTAGCATAGCAGCACACTGACACATTTGGGGGCATCAGACTGTGGATAGAGACAGTCCTAACAATCTCCCAATTAACGAGGGGGAAGGTAGAAAATATGTCTTAGGTCTGCGGTGCAACTGTGAAACTTAAATATGACATGGCATACAAAAACAGAGCATGTCTTCTTATAGCCACATGTGAAAATAAAGCAAAAATATGAGAAAAAGAACAAGAAGGAAAAAGGTATTTGGCTACTTACTGAAAAAAAATAATTAAGGATTCTTTTTATTTCATAGTGGATTTCAGTGATGTGATAAATGTGACAGACTCACTGAAATAATAAAAACCATGAAGGAAGCAGATATAACAATTATAAAAAAACCTGGCAAGTGGACAATCTAGCTTTTATTACCAGAATGAATGTGGGAACAATAATTTAATTGACCTTCAAGCCTGTTAAATGTAAGGATTCATTTGCAATCCTACATGAGTATATCTATATGAAAACACCTTGTTCTGTATCAGATAATTTTGAGATCTAATTTAAAGACCAAAATGCATTCTACTCTGCTCATACATGTATGATACAAACCAAAAAAGTAATTTCTTAATGCAGAATAATGCAGAATCGGCAATACCCAAAGGTTAAAATGTACATTCCCACTCTTGGTAATTTCCAGTTTTAATAATATGAACATTATGGAGATCATTAGCAAATTTAATGAAAGCCTAAAACCAATTTTGCCTCCATGAAACCGTGACACACTGACAGACAAAGGCTGAATGTCAGGCGGAGTAAAGCAGTATTCACAAAGAATATGAAATCTTAACATAACGAACTATTTAACCCATCTAAAAGCTCCAAATGCTCGACTAATGTATAGGATTTAAGTGACTTAAGTGAGCACCTGTTTCAAACAATGGAGCCATTCGCATCCCCCCCGATCACAGACATTCAAACAAAATGATAATGGAGCCTATGCCAGTCAGTCAGCCAGCCAGCAGTCTTTGCAAATGGAAATCCAGAGAAAGGTGGAGATGGGAATCATTTTATCTAGTTGACACACATTACAACGGCAAATTTCAAAAGAGTAAGATGGAAGCTCTCAGGTCAATTATGGTGTCAAGGCTGTCAACTTGCAATGAAATATATACCTTTGAAGAACACTTTACTCGAGGGATGGGGTAAAAGGATGGGAAGACGTACTGTTTAACCCAGAGACCATATAAGAATATCAGAGATGATGGAGTAAAACGTGGCATGATAATGGACCATTTTCACTGAGCACACTTTGTCAAGAGGGACAGACTACACCCACTTTTGGAAGGGTAGTATCAAGGAGTATTATTTTGTTGATCGAAGCTGATTAATGGCATCAGCTGAAACAAGGTACTTGGTCATTAACAAAGTCATTATGATAATGGGGAAAGGTGATTTACAACATGTATTTTAAGTTATACTGTAGTTCAACAAGACACCATTCATTTCTTGATAATTTTAGTAGGTAGAAAATTAAGTTAGCTAAATAACCAAACTAAGCCACTGAAACCCCCTTTAAATAAGGGAAAATACACAGTAACACACACACACACACAAACACAAACTTTGCGTGTCTTCAGTCCCTTTTTTCTTCTAGCCTCCAAATGTAAATGTCCCCATCCTCTGTTCAAGATATAAAATACTAACCTTGAGACAGTGAATGACAGTGGGAATTATGGGTAATTGTAGTGTCAGAAAGGGAGACAGCTGTATGATGAGATTCTGTGTCATTTAGACAATCAGAAACTTAAGAGGCAGTGTGACACATTTCTCCCCCTCCATCCGACAGGGCTCCTGACATGGCTGGTGATAATTTTCAGGAGAGAGAAAAAGAGAGACAGACCAAGAGTGAGTGGAGAAAGCACAAATGAAAATGGAAGTCACAGAAAGAAAGGTGTGACTTCTCCTCTTCCATATGCAGTGTGGGCAAAGTGATAGCCTGTGTGCTGCATTCATTGCTGGAATCAAGACGAAATATCCCCTTACACATCAAACTGCCAGCCAGATAAGAGGTGTCAGAAGCTCTGTATGAGATTAATACTTCCAAGCTAGAAATGACACAGGATGTGAAGGGGGACTTTTGATCTCTGTGTGGTGAAGCCACTTCAACAACAGTACTAGACTCACCACCAAAGACACATGCTTCCTACTGAGGTCAGACGTGTGGACCAGCGGTGACACACACAGAAAAACACGCCTTATAGTATATCTAAACTACAAATGGAGAATAACAACATTAAGCTTAGTTGTCAGTTTACACACGTTCACTCAGGCCATAACGAGTAGGAGATAAATGAAAGGATGAAGTGCCTGTCAACATAATGAATTCAATAAAAGCAACATTGTCTGCTTTGTCACATTTCAAAAGTGGTGACGTGTAATTACTGTTATTTGTTGAAATAGCCTTCATTAGAGTTAGTGAGGGCCCATCCGTTCAAACCACTGGGAAAAAGCTCAACAACCTTCTAATGGGAATATGCTATGATATTGTAGTCTTGAGGAAGAAGTAAAATTTTTAGGTCTTGTTATGTAGAATTATACAATATGAAATACTTAAAAAGTACAAAAATAGTGTTGCTCTATTTAGCAAAATATTAATAGGATTATTGTCAGATGATTAAGTTCAAGTTCTGCTAATAAATTTTGACTTTCCATCCAGAATGGATTTCCTAATTGTTTGTTAGGCTACAGTACCACAAGCAATTAGAAAAGCTATATCTTGAAACTAAATATGAAAACAGCATAACCAAGGCAAGCAGCATTAACCACATGCCAATGTCTTTGTTGAATTCTAAGTACACATTTGGTTCCTTACACAGGGAAACAACAGCAATACCCATATGTAAAAAAAATCAATCACAAAAGAAGAACTAGTAAGTAACAACAAAATACAGAACGATCATCAAAAGCCCTGTATTCAACTACAATTGATGAATGGGATGATGAACATGATGATCATAAATTGATTAAAACAGAGCTAAACAGTCTATTAATACTTGGTAGTTATGTTTAGGTTCATGGAGAACCAACTTATGAACAGATTTTAGACTAAACATGTAACCATCATCACTTGATTACATTAATGCGGCTAAGATCCTAGTCCGATTATGAGACAGCTAAGAGAGCTTAGCTCATGATTTATGCATCTCCATCAGGGTGATACACAGGCTACATAAGGGGGCACCATAATTATATTTACAGTACAGTCATAACTCATCCAGTCATCCAGGGGTTTTGGAGATATTGTGTTAGACAAGAGCTGTGATTGGTCAACTTGAAGTGTTTGCATTTCATTATTGTTGAGAGTGGAAACAACAAGGAGAATGTCTAAGATATGATATGTAAGATAAGTTTTTGTATATAGAAACATATTTTGCAGAGCAAATTGTGTGCAATCAACCTCTATCATAAAGTGTGTCAAAGAATGTAAACATTCAGTACTTTCAGGTGTGTATCAACTGGTCACATCCTTCGCTGAAATATAAATCAATTCCTGTGCCAAAGGCATCAACAGAGACCCGCCAGAACACCCCTACAAAACTATAAATTTTCTTTGATCCATACGAGACTTTTGGGCTTCAGATGGCCCCAGTAGCCTTTCAGGTACATACATATTCCATCTTCTTTGCACAGATAGTCAGACCAAATCCCCAACCACAGCCGGAACCCTATACTGGAAAGAGGAGCTAGTTGGAGCCTGTGCACAGCCAAAGTTCCCGGTAACACTGGTGACAATTTTAATGTTTCATTTCTTTCATTTGTTGTTTGCTCTATACACAATTCACAGGTACATTTCAATTTTTCAACAGGTATGGCAGACAGGAATACTAGTCAAAAGGTATCAAATGTGCATATGAAAAGTTTAACAAGAACGGAATCATGTTGCAATTACTTTGTGCATGCAAACATACACTAAGAAAATCTGAAAAACAATTAGAAAGAGAAAAGTAAACACTATGGTTGGGAGATAACTGTCAATATGAGTCAAAACTCACCATTATATTTAAGGAAACATGCAGGTCAAAGAGGTACATCATTTTAAAATCTGTTTGTAATTTTGTAATCTGTATTTGTGTAATTATTTGCATTAATGTGTAATGAAGCAGTTATAACTATAACTATCAACTGATGCTATAATGGCATCCTTCCATTTCAGTATAAAATGGCAGTATGAAGACCATACAAAGGGATACAAAACACAACGTGACCTAATATGACAGTGGTTAGCTCCCTTCAATAAATCACCAACATCATCACCACCATCATTATTATCAAAGTATCTTTTAAAAAAAGGGTCAACTTCAGTGTCCCAAAATCCAAATGTCTGAAGCCCAACATAAAGAACTGCTTTGGTGAGAAGACAAACAATGCTCTGAGATGAGAAAAAGAAGGAAAGGCAGGGAGGGAGGGAGAGAGAGGGAGAGCTAGAGAGAGAGTTCTTCTTTCTTTTCTCCCTGTTTCATTCCCTCCTATTTTTTCTTCCCTCCGTTCTGCAGTTGTGTGTCCTGACCTTGCAGCTTCTATGGCCCATCCATCTTGGGCTGCTTAGCCATTTCGCTGGCTTCATACTGCGCAGATTAACACAATTCATCACCACAATCATCCTCCATTCATCACCCTTTCCAATGAATGTTTTGACATCCAGTTAATTTTCTGCTGATGATTTATCAAATTATAATTACCATGCTCTGAAGGACTCATTTATTATGTTGATACATGATAATGATGCCAAAGTGGATTGAATTTTAAGTAAGTTCTCCCTGCGATTATAACATATGCGTTATTGTGAATAATGCTGTGCGATTTGATTCTTTATAGCCTGGAAATTCCTGAGACAGTCCTAATGTTACAAAAATCAATGCAAAAAAGGAGACAAAGTGAGACTGTTAATTCAATTTTTTTACAGAACAAATTGTTTGGTTGGGGTGCAGCAAGCATGAAAAAGTTCAATTAGATTCAGAGCTCCCATCTTGGATGCTCAGTAATTAAAGAGTGCACTAATTCAATCAGGGGGTAGGACTTGGGTAGAGGGAGTTAGGCTGTTTCTTAATAGGTTATAGGTTATTTCTCACATACTGCCCTCATAGGCACTTCATTAGCCTTCTGCCTTACTATTCACTCAGCTTTTCAGCCTCATTATTATCCGGGTTTATTAAAATCCAATGGCTGTCTATCTGTTTCTATTACTGAGAAGCTGGGTTACTGTTAAGGGCAAACACACCAACTGCTGTTTTTGAGCAGTGAAAAAGGAATAGTAATGTCTATAGAAATGTGGTTTTTCCTCTATCAGTATTAGCAAACAGTGGTGGGAGCATTACTAGGCTAGTGTGACCTTAGAAATGCTCAAACGCATATCCAGTTGCCCTCAACAATAACCTTTTTCCAAATGATAGATGATTAAATCTTTTCAACAGAGCAGTGAATTCAACAGGGCAAATTGGATTTCATTTGGCCAGATTTTTTCCCCTGTTTGTCACTGCTACTGGCTTTTGTTTGGTTTAGATTTTGTTTTTTGTTTTTTTACAAGTTTTGCACAGGCACTGGCATTTGATCCTTCGACCCATCCTTAGACACTTCGCTAAATCACTGGTCAAAAGATGGAGGCGGTTTGTGCGGAGCTGCAGTGCATTCTGGGGCACAGGCAACCAGCTCAGGGGGATGAGGGCTTAGGAGGTGTTAAAGGTTATTGAATGCTAGAGAAGTCTCCTGGCGGCGGAAGCATTGTTTACAGCTATCTATTTTTTTGACTCTTTGCCCTTGGGCTGGGGCCCATAAACAGAGCTGCTATCCCCCACACCCTGGCTAGTGGAGAGTGCAGAGCATAATTGTGAGTCCCCCTTGGATGTCCCAAAAGTGAAAGATGTGTCTGGTAAGTGAGAGAGGTCAAACACGAGCATGGATATTTATTACATGCACTGCAACCAGATGGAGGCGGCCCATCCATCAAGCAGAGCTGTCACGCTGGTCACAAACGTTTCCCATAAAGACACCCCCACCACCACCATCACCACCCCCTCTCTTCCTCTCACTCTACATAAGCAGGAGGTCCATCCGCATGGGAGGAAAGAGAGAGAAGAGAGTGTGAAAGAGAAACGAGACTTGTTCTGCACAATTATGAACTTTAAGAGCAGCACGCCACATCCCCATTGGCTTCACAATTTTCTTCTCATTAGTGCTTTTTCTCGGTTTCTTTGAACTGGACCTGGCCTATTTTTAGCAATAACTTTTATCAATACTGCTTTGACTGGCTGTGTGGATGGTCAGAAAGGGCAAGATAGGAAGGCATGCAGTCAGGCAGCTTAGAGAGATATTAAAGGAGTAGAAGGGGGAGCAGTGGAAGGGCGTTTCTGACACTTGCTCCCTCATTCATCAGGCCCTCATAGGCCCGTCGGTGACAATGAAAAGATTTCACAATACAGCCGCGGCAGAAACTCATTCTGGGCCTCATCCATCATGCTCAGCCCGCTAGCCGTTCCACTGACCTAATCTGTGATGCCTCGCTGCCTGCACCCTGTTCCTTATAGGCAGGCTTCATTACTGTGAGGCAGAGCAGGAGATAGAGGCCTGGGGGCAAAGGGCCTGGAGAAAAGGGCCGTGGTAGTCAGATACAAAGAGACTTAAGGTACATAAAACACTGAGACAGCCAACTGTCACAATCCCCAACTTCCTACAGCAAAAGAAACTGCAGTGCACATTGTCATGTGTGATAGAGGCCCTTGGAGAAAAAATACAAATATAGCAGAGAAGTAGGGAGGAACTGACGGTCAATTTAGTCTGATTAACTTTGAAAACACAATCTCACTGTCATGGAAATATCCATCTAAAAATCTAACAGCCTTCCTCCCGTCCATCAATCAAGTGATTAGGCAGCTTGTTACTGTCACAAACAATTTCCAAGTGGATAACTGATAGAACTACAATCAGATATGCCAAACACACAAAGGCAGTTAAGCAGAGTTTGCTAGAGATGCAATTGCTGCACCATTCTGATGTTAAAACAGATAGCTCTTTTTCTTTTCTACAGTAACCCCTGTTCGCCCTCCCTCTATCCCCTACCTCCACAATCTGCTGCGCTTCCTGCTCTGGACCGCCAAATGTTACTTAACCAAAAAGGAGTTGGACAGGGGGATGCTGTCTACCTGACCCTGCACCAGCTATTATGGAGCTTTATTCCCCAAACCCCTGCTCTGGGTCTGAGGGCACACTACACTGGCAGCTCCCCCTCTTATCTCTCTAACTGGTTTGTCCCCAGACCCTGTTGCCCGCTGCCTAATGGAGCCTGTCTCTGCACCGAGGGAGAAATTCAATCAAGCCCCTCACTAAACATCTTCAAATAACATTGCTTCAGCTCTGTGGGAAAGTGAACATTGTTGCTATTGAAATCAAGTCAGTTGTCAAGGAAGTCATGCTATTACTGTTCGGCCAGCACCAGACATGGAGCAAGACGCCTTGGTCTTTGAAACAGCATGAAGGAATTGTGGAATTGTAGCTTTAACAGGTTTTTCTCCACCATAACATGGTACCTATTTAAAGACATTTAATTCTATGCTTAGATAGTTAAAGCAGTAAGAATAAAACAATTAAACAAATCAAATATGAACACATCAATTTGACATATTAAAACACAAACCTCTCTATGTTTTACTTTTTGAACAACAAAGCTTCAAGTCCAAAACACGAGGGTATGTATGAGAATTAAAAAATAAAACTTCTATCTTATGTAAAGCAATGCTCTAAACAGAAACCCAATTATATGGCTCTTTGTTGGTTTGGTGGTTCTTTTTTGGTATGCTGCTATAATGGCATGTTTCTTTCAAAGTGCCAAACCATAACAATAATTGTTGTGAACAAATCCGAAAAGCAAATGTGTTTTATGATGCCAACCATCATCACCATGTGTTTGTCTATCCAAGCTAGTTTAGCTCTGTCACCAGAGAAACATTGGACAGCTGTACTGTAGATGCTAAGTGTTATGTTTTCCAGCTCTGAAAAAATAATCTCCAACCCCTTTCAGAAATTGCTATCAACGTTTCTCAATGATCATTTTACCACCGATCACTTATTGCATCACACATCCCCATGTTGGGGGCTGGAGATTAGAGAGACAGTTAATTGACAGGAAAGGCTGCCCAGGAAACACCAACAAGACAGATCAAACTGATGGGAAATGTTTACAAGCCTTACATCAGCACTGATAACATCTGAGGAAGGGATTTTCTTTAAAGCTCCCATAAATCACAAACATATCAAAATGTATACCATTGTGTATTTTTTAAACAAATCCAAACAAAGTTGCATTATGTTGTAAGTGTTTATAATGTATATAAAAAACAGAACTATGTACTCTATAACTGCCTGAAGCAATATTAAAAGCTCTTTAAACCTACTGTATACATTAAGGATATACTCCTGTTAAGCATTTTGCTATTAGTTTCCATACCCTTTGTAATGTTATTGTTGTTATCAAGTCTAATGCTTTGGCTAACTGTTGTATTTTGATGTTATTCTGCATTAGTATATCTGCAGTTAGAATCATATTAGATTCTATATACAGCCTGTACAACCAGATGCAGAACAAGAAGTCAATAAAGAGCAATGTAATTCAGTCAGGATGGGAGCATTTCCTGTCTGAGCAAGATGCTTTTATAGAAAGCTGTAAGGAAGAACAGAGTCCTCAAGTGATTTTTTGACAATTTAACTGGTTCTCCTGACACATTAAATGACTATGCTGACAACTTAACTGCACTGCCAATCAATATTTCCTTTTACTCTCATTGTCAGAGAGAAAATAAAAATATGATGTTAAGGTCAACCCAGGAGTGACAAGGCATTAAGGCCCTATCAGTGCTGCTTCTTAATGGAAACAGTCATTCAAAAATAGAAAAGATGTATGCCCGTTGATGCAAATTCAAGGATTTTCTAAATTATATCACCAAAGATTAAAAAGCTGAGAAAAAGATACAAAAAAATTAGATAGCTATGGGCTAGAAGCTGACTAGTGACTGTGTCCTTCAGTTCAAAGCACTGTGAACCTGCCTCGCAAACAAGAAACAATGTTAAATGCAACAATCCTATCCTAAGTAAGCTGCTTAACTCCACCCACAGAATTATAACCCAGCAGATACCACATCAATGTGAGACGGAGAAGACAATTAACCAGGGGTTTAACCTGCCAATCATGTCCTGTCAACCTAACACACTTGCACTCGCAGGTCCGCCTCCTACTTAACTCCCTCTGTGATATGCTGCTGGCAGTTTGGATGGCTTGACTGACAGCAGTCCTGATCCTTGTACTGTGAGGCGCCTATGTGGATGTCTCGGACATGAAAGAGGGAGATTGGGGCGGGCGTTTGGGTGAAGTGGATGGGCCTAAAGGATAGAGGGAGTGCGAAATTTGCTGTTCTGTCCGAATTAGATGCGCAAACTAGCATAGGGGCACTGTAAGGACAGGAGCGAGGGGAGGGCTGGGACAGCTTCACCCTCCTTTTAGAGAGGGTGAAAGTGCACAGACTTTGTCACGAGTGTACTAAGTTCAGTTTTTACAGCAGCCAAGCACTGCATTTAACAAAACCAATCACACACAAAAAACAAAATATCCAAGATCAAGAAAGATATCCATATGAAAATAATCTCACAGAATCTCCTGCTACTCAGTCTACATATGTCTGCAAAATGCAACTCTTCACAAATATTAGGTAAGCTTGTTCAGACATCTAAATAAAACGTCACTGGTTTCCAATAGTCAACTTTTATTCTAACTCTAAGACTATTAAAAATATTTAACTGCAGTTTAGAGAGAGAGAGTGTGAGTTAGCTTGGGTGCATGTAGGCAGAAATATGGTCTGAACCCATTGGCTGTGTATCCCATTACTTTTCTCTCTGCTTCCAACCCTTTGGATTCCATACCGTTCTGTTAACCATCAGCAATTATCTCCCTGTCAGAGCTAAAGGTAACAAATTTCCCCCCATCCAGCCAGCCGCTATCATCCTCTGGACACCAGCATCAACTGACAGCAGCTAAATCACGCCAGCCAGCCAAGACTCCTGACAGACAAATGCACTACCTTGGAAAACCTGGGCCCATCACTCTAACAGGGGAGGGGTGGAGGAGAGGAGAGGCAGATAGAAGAAAGAGTCTCTCCCCGCTGACCTTATACTTCTTCCCTTTTTCTCTACAGCCCCCCTTCCCCTCTTGCTGTAAGAGATGGACTGCCCTGTATTCTGTAGGCACAGGGCTCCGTTCCCAAGTAAGAGAATTATTAATGGAGCTTTCCTTGGTGCTGGTTTATCTTGTATCATCACACCAGGACCAGGTTTCCCACTTTTACAGATAGACACAGAGAGCCGGGGCTATGAGTTATCAACACTGCAACCAGCAACAACAAAAGGTTCTAACTACAAACACCATATTTCTGCTGCTTGGGAAACTTTCAAACACCTGTTTTTTAGAAGGAGGAGTGGTGGAAATGTATGTAATATTTTATACTGTAAAAAGTAAAATCTTTTGGTTTTGAACTGCTGGTGAGACAAAACAAGACATTTAAAAACATCACCCTAGGCTTTGGACAACAGTGATGGCCATTTTTAACAACTTTCTCACATTTTATTGACCAAACGATAAGTGATCATGAAAACAATTGTTGGCTGTAGCCTTATTAGAAATGCTAATTAACATTTTACAACTGTATCTGATGCTGGTGAGTAGAGCTGTTGCGATAACCGCAAAATTGAAATACCACGCTATTGGTCAAGCCTACTGCGGAGGATGGCAAGCCTTGCAACAACCGCAATGTTCATACTTCAGTGCATGTTAAATTAATAAATTGGTGCTTCAAAAGTTCCATAAACATAACATGCTCTGTAACGGTTCAAGGATGGACTGCATGGACTGTACATGAACTGATTTTAACTTGGTGTTAGCATATTGCGTGGCTAATGTGACTAGCAGGCTCGCTGATGTTGTGGTACTGAGGAACAGTCAAGAGAAACTGTGAACCGTAAGTCTCATTTGAAGCTCACTAACTAACGAGCGTAGGGTCTTAGATGCCTGCAGCTGTTTTTCATGTTGCTTTCGGTGGAAATATTGTTAAAACGTTACAGTGCAGTGGTAAGTTGTGAACAATCCATTCTGCTCCACACCAAGGTGTGTATGTGTGTGTGTGCATTGCTGTGGTATGTAAATTGACTTGATAGACATGGCCTGAAGGTAACGATATAGCTAACGTTACATGTGAAAAAGACATGGTCAAGAATGAGTTTTCTTGGCAATGTTGTTGACAAGCACCTAGGCTACCCAGCTAGCATGCTCTGAACATAAAGCTGCTGCTAGCAGCTCGCGGTGCAGT
Source organism: Lepomis macrochirus (assembly GCA_024633595.2). Classification (NCBI taxonomy): domain Eukaryota; kingdom Metazoa; phylum Chordata; class Actinopteri; order Centrarchiformes; family Centrarchidae; genus Lepomis; species Lepomis macrochirus. The sequence goes on along the minus strand of JALXJV020000020.1, from coordinate 17,122,093 downwards.
GAGGTGAGATCCACGGACACGCTTACTATGCTATATGGCACCAAATTACTCCATTGATGAAAAATGTGATAATACTGCATAACGTGCTGTTGAGCCCCAACATATTACCGCAGGGGAAATTAATTCACCCTACTGGAGAGTATATCTGATACTATGCACCCAAAACCAACAAAATAAAAGCAGTAGTGAAAAGGTTGACAAGCACAATGTGGATGATCCTGGGAGAGCCAGCGTAATGCATACTTGAGCAGATTAGTGTGATTAATGTAACAGACTGACAGGTGACGTTAGGGTGACAAGCTGATGCCTATTCTATTTGACGTGACCTTTTTTGTGAGTCAAACATTCACTATAAAAGTCACTGGCAAATCACTGCTGCTCAGCCTATCACCTTTCCCATCCCTGTTGCCATTAATTTTGCTTCCTATAGTATCAATTTTCTATTTTTTATTTGGCACTTTGAATTGAACTTTATAACCAAGCAACTGTGCAAACAAGGTAAAATAACATAGGCTAGTAGGTGCAAATCAAGTTTTCTTTGCATTACTGTAAGTGGTTCACCGATTTAACAGCTCTTCCCATCAGATCACATTAGCATACTCATGCAGGTAGATATCTGTGTGTGACACTCTGTATCAGTAGGGGTGAGAGAGGAGGGGAGGTGTACCTGACAGTGACCTGTCAAGCCAGATAGGATGTGTTTAACGATAAGCTGTCTGCCTGGATCACACACACACACACACACACACACACACACACACACACACAAGTCCGCCACCCGACTTAAGTAGAGCTCAATGACATTTGAAAACCTCAAAGGTTAGATGTAAGAAGCGGAGCGCATGTGATCTGATTTCTGTTTTCTAAATATCAACTGTCATTACTTACAATACATAATTTGATTAAGTATTTCTATATAATACCAAACAAACATCACAAAAATATAACAACAATACTGACATTTCATTATTTTGAAGCGGTTTGGAGCTGCAACTAATGATTTTCTTGCCAAAATAATCTGTATATAATGTAAAATTGTTTAGTCTATAAAATATAAAAGTTACCAGTACACACAGTGATTCTGATGGTGAAATTTCTTGTTTTGTCTGACCAGCCATCCAAAAACCCCAAAATATTCAATTTATAATGATATAAAACTGAAAAAAGCAGAAAATCCTCCCATTTGAGATACTTGTACCAGCAGATATATTTCCTTAATAAATAACTTAAATGACTACTTTATTTATTATCCAAACGGATGGTTAACAGTTTCCATAGACTAGTCGATGAATCAATTTATTAGTTTGCCACTAAAATGGCTTTATAATCATAAACAGTGGCAGAAGTTATAGACATAGTAGCAGCAGAAGTATGACAACATTAACTGTATTTTTAGGCAACGTATTTATCCAGTTGATGGAGCAATATTTATGAATAATGCAACAACTGAATCCACCATAGGTCATTGAGTTACCAGCAGTTACTTTTCAGCCAGAACACTCAAAGTCAAAAACCACCAACAACCGGCTCAGAGCACAAAAACACAGCTGGTGAGGCAGCGACAATCTCGCTCCAAAACAAGCGCAGCAGTTTAACAACAGGGGCCAAATCTAAGGTAACAACAAGGATACAATTGTACTGTAGAACAAGCCTACCAGGGTGTACTGGTTTGACTACAATAATTGGAGGTTTACACACACACACTCACACACAGCAGGCCCCTAGGCAGGATCAATATTTGTTGGGATTGCACCTTGTTCCAACAATGTAAGATTTACGGCAGGCGTGGGGGATTTACACTTTGTCTTCGAAGCAACTCATCAGTGCAACCCAATTACTAACCCCAGACAGACAGCATTAACATGGGCCCCGCCGCTTTTTTATGGCCCCTCAGCCCGTTTCATTCCAGCCTCTTCAGGCTCTGCCACCATAACGGATACTGCACTTAAAATGTGCTCACAGGAATGAATTCTCAGTCTTTCATTACTCCTACCTTGATTTACTTCATATCATTTCGCAGCTATAGACAAAGATAACACATTGTAAATTACCCCCATCCTGTCTGCTTGTTTCAGCACTAGGGGAGAGTGGCGGGGGGGACAGAGCGAAAACAGGGAGGGCGGGGTATGGGGCAGTGGCAGCAAGAAGAGGCTCAGGTGTGCATCTGCTCTGACAGAGATACATCTCTGTCACTGAAAATTGTTTTGTCCTCGTCTATCTTCTTACATGGACTAAATTGTACAGTGGTTGATATATACAACATGAAAAAATAACATTCCACAAGTTAGCACTGAAAAAAAAAAAAATTAAATGGTATCCAACTTAAATAATTAGAACAACTGAGTGACAGTTGCTTACTGTAAGAAAAAAAACCCAGTAACACTGGCATGTATTATAGTAACAGCAACCATCACAAAACTATTGTTTTGTAGAGCAGGTGTCATTTCTAGCCCTCAGGACATCGGCAGAGACTTGCAAGTGCCTAAGACCTCTGGCTACTTCTCTCGCTAGTGTGTGAGTTTAGGGGAGACCATGCCACTGGCCCCAGTTCCCCCTTAAACACACACAGTCACAGCCACAGGGGCATAATTTCTACCAAAAGCACTTTACAGCCTGTCAATCACAGTGGACTGCATGAAAAACTGCTGCATGATACACTTTCACAACACACTACATACTGACAAATGGATTCCTCCCCAAAATATAAATTTTTCATTTTTCACCCCCCCCCTAAAAACTCTTACCTCAGTGCTTTCCCATAATTTAAAGTCTGGTATATTTGCTTTACCTTCAGGCCAGCAATTATTGGGCCAGAATGGGTACAATAGATTGTAAATACCATCATATGAAATAAAATGATCTACAATTACAACCAAACATTTTTCTTGAGATTTACACATGAAAATATAAAATATGAAAATATAGTCATTATGTAAGCATTCAAATAATATCTGATGACTACAAATGTTACCGCTCCATCTGTTTTTCAGTAACATGTGGTGTCACTGAGAATAAAACGCTGATGTGGGCTGTAGGAACCCCCCCCTTGTCCTCCCTGTAATTTCCTCCACCCTCCATCCTATTTCAGTGGTTGATAACTAAGAACATTAGTTTTATGCCACTTGCCAAGCTCAAATGAAAAGAGAGCTAACTTTAATGACACCGCAATTAATCGGCCCAATAGACAGACAGCTAAAAAACGAGATATTGACTTCATTAAGGATAATGTATTATGTCATTAAGTCAGTAGGGTCACCTTGTGTATCATACAAGCCAGTTAATATATTGGCATTTCCCATGAATAAGATAAATTCAGATGTGAGAGATAAAGCTGATTAGAAAATGTTTCACCCAGGGAGGCGGGGATGCCTGCTTGTCAGCGCTGGTGTTGGAGACAAGGAGACCTCCAGAGGGAAAGACAAGGGATAATGTGCTACCAATCATACTTTATCAGAACCCAGATTGATTGGCTGCAGCAATTTAATCATTATTGTTTAGCTCTAATCTACAAAGAGGAACACTCCAGGCATGAATGTCTTTATAGGGGCATGTCATCAGTCTCATTTTCCAGTATTACTGTTGTTTCAAGGCTTCAAAAAACACATTACAGGGATTAATATTAATGTTTAGTTATTGACCTTGCAATGCATAAAAATTACTACTGATATTTCCACATATCACTATGCTGTCTTTTAATATTAAACTATGCTAACTTTGTAATATTTAAATTTATATCAGCAACATTGTGACAATAAGTATTTAGGCCTAATATTTCCATGTGTTCATTAAAGGCACTCTATAGCTTTCTATTTATGTCACTGTCCAATACAGTGATACTACAGTCTCGCTCGCAGTTGTATCTGTCGCTTTTCCTAGGACATCTCTCTCTGGAGTATTGAGAGGTATCCGAGTTCCACTGCTCTCTACTGCGACCTTGCTAGTTTCTTTTTTGAGGGTCTGTGTGATTATCGGCAGTTTCTCATCTGGCGGAGGCTCCGCTCATTTGTCATGATTATTGCTGAGTTCTGGCCTGTCATTGGCTGCAAGAGATCAATGGCTCTGGACTCTCCCTCTGTTGTATGGGCAGGCCAAACAGCCTTTTCTTCACTAAATGAGGCTTTCCCTCTATCCATCCATCCATTCTACCCATACAGCCCTCTTTCTCTCTCTCTGAGTTCCCTCCTGAGTCAGTTCATCAGCTCTGTGGTCTATATAGCTCTTTTCTCCCAATCAGTGCTGACAGTGTCTCTGTTTCAGGTATTGGAAATAGCAAACTGTGGAGTCAGTTACCCATTCTTGATTTGTAAAGGAGCTTTTCTTGCTTTTTCAACTTGACATACATATCCTTAATGTAATATATTCCCGTCAAGATCCAAACTTAAATGTTAATAAACAGACTTTGTTCTGACATAGACAGTGTTGTAAATCTTCTTTTGCATATTTGGAAAAAATTGTGATCCAATCAGTTTGAAATGCATATACGCATGTATGAGCAATGAGAATTAACATTAATTTCATACAGAAAGTTCCTGACCTGACTGACTTAAGGAAAAGCCAGCTCTAGAAATAGTTATATACAAAAAAATGGGATGCACCACGCTAATTAATTGGACAAAGCCAGGTTAGCTGTTTCCAGTTTTGCACTAAGCTATGTTAGGGTAATCTACTGCTGGCTGTATCACCACATTTGCCATATTGTAGATACATATGAGAGGTCATTTTTATAAATAATTTCTTTATGCAACATAAATTATTTAAGGTGAATTGTTGTATGTCACTATACTCTGGCTTTTAAACAACACATTTACTAAATGGGCACTCATTCTCCTTACTTTCTTTACGGGCTAGATGAGAAACTTTTTATATATAGCCAAAGATTTCCAGCCACCAAAAATAAATAATAATAAATTAACTTTTTATTCAAACTCTTTTGGGAATGTAGCTTCTAAATAAAACAAAATGATACTGTGTTGCTGGATAAACTTTATGTTCAGTGAAACATTTTTCCAGGCCAGAAGCCCCGGCAAATTCCATTTCTCATAAACCCAAGCCGTAACTTAAGATGAACGTCACATGCCCCTGGTAATAACTTCAAACTCTGGTAGATATTTAACCAGTACAAACAAGATGAGCTTCTAACGCCCTCATTAAAATCCATACACAGTCTCTCAATCAATTGCTACTTCTGTATGCCGCATGGGCCTGACAGAGTATAAAGTTCACAAGTGAACGTATCATTATATCATGAGCTGTAATGATAAGTTCTCAGAATAACTGTTTTTTGATTATATGAGTCATTGGTTAGTGGCCCTTTAAATATCACGGTTTATATTTGTAGAAGATGAGAGTGTAATTTAATGTTCAAAGAAGCTACAGAGAACTTTAATTATGTGCCCTTAATGACGAATAAATTATGGCAAGACTAATTGCTTATGAATGTGAAGACACAGATCATGGCTCCTGCTGTACCAAACACACTGCCGCTACGGCAAAACGAAGGGCTGATTTTACTATGTGGTTCCCACTGTAGATTATGTGTACTGCTTTGTTGCCCAGTGTGCATTTGCTAATCATTATCTACGCTTATAAAATACAGCCCCCAGTGTATAAATAAAAGCACATCATGAAAATGTCATTAAAATTGGTGTTCATAAAATGGGCCAAAATCAGAATGTAACACCAAGAAAATGTCAGAAGAGTGACAGTGTCATTATTGAATCTTGACACGCTGCATCAATCATGCACCGTATCAGCATAACATACATGACGCCCTATCACAGAGGCCCTACAAAACAAAAGCAATTGCTCCAGTGTGAAAAGCCATTGAGCATACATTCATGTCAGCAATCAACACACGGGCCTCTCAGCTTCTCCTCATGGGTCACAGAATTAAAGTGCCTTTCACACAAGGTCAAGACAGAGCAGACAAGCCTTATTAAATATATTCACCACCACCACTTCATGCAAATGACAAAGGACAACCCACGACAGAAATTATCAGTCTGACTTTGTCTTTCTTCCATCACATCAGTGGGCTCAAGATCACACAAAAACTTTATTTTTTGGTATGTCTCTTTGCTTATGTAGTTAGTGGATATAGGGAGATCTAAATGGATGATGAAGAAGTAGTCATGCAGGGAGTCTAAGACACAGTAGGAGATGTGGTATAGAGTCATACTGACTACAGTTATACGCAGAAGTAGCTCTGCAGATTGTTAACGGCAGCCCAGAGCTAGTCCAGTGCCACCTGGAGAGTGAGCAGGAGAGCTGATGAGTTTTATCACCTCGCCAAAGCCTTCCTCAGGAACTTCTAATTGACGGCTGGGCCCTGTTCCTCTGTCCCACACAATTTCCCGTCATGCCTCTCCTGCTGCCACACAGCTCTCACTACCCCGGTTCTCCACCTCCCTCCTCCTTCAGTCTATCCCTCACTCTTTCCCTCTCTAGCTTTGTTTGCACCCGTATCCGTTCCCCATCTCCTCTCCCTTCTCCCGTTCCTGCCGAGTCTTGGCTTGGCTGAGCAGGCCTGACAGGCGGATTCCTTTGCTTTTCGCCGTATTAAAGCCACTTTCTTGCTCTGACAGCCTGCTCTCTCCTGCCACCTCATAGCTTTGGCTTCACACTTCTCTGGGCAGCCACTGCCTCTTGACAGACCACTGTCACTTCCCATCATGCTCTCTGCTGATCGAGCCTCCCTCCTCTGCCGCTCTGACACCCCCCATACCCACCCAACCCCTCCTCGGCAAGCATGCGCGAGCCCACTTCCATACCAGTGCAATTATTTTTTTGACAAGCCATCCATCAGCCTTAACTTTAAAAGCACTCTCCACTGATATCCATTGTTAAGCCCCCCTTTGCAGCTCCTGCCTTCTCCCTCCAGATAGAGCTTGCATGAGAGAGTATGATATCAGACATCACCAAACCTACCAAACCATGTAAATTTACTTTGTTCTCGGCTATGTTTCCAATTTCACGTCCAATTTTTCGGTACATTATGCGTAGTTGTTGTGCCTAATACAATGTTGTCAAAATCCATTAGAGTTTGCTCCCTTAGTCGCCTCTAAAAACAGGTTACAATTGGTATTCTATATGTGTAAGGCACCATCTGCAGTTGAATCTTATTAAAATTATCTGTTCAATTCTCACATTCTTCGGTCAGCGCAATTTGCAGGCATTAGCAAAGACACATATGAAAATGTCAGCATGTCAACTAATAACAACGAAAGCAAGGGGAGTGCATCGCTGCGAGTCAATAACGCTGCCTTGCTGGTGACACAAATTTGATGGTAATCTAAGAAAATGAATAAGGAGGAAAAGCTCTGCGCTGGTTGAATGGGAATCTTAGGTTGAATCATTTGGCGCTCTTCCACTTGGCCTACATCTTAGCCTTGCAGTAGAAAAAGGGGGGCATGACAACAAAGTGCTCTCCCATCACTGCTGTCTGGTGCGCTCAAACAGCAGACATTACATGTGCATGATGAATTGGCTGCATTATGCACAGCTCAAATGACTGTTCTCTTCATCTGACCAATGCTTCCATTTGAACAATACGATGTTGCGAGTACACTGAATATGGCTGTTGAGGCCCCAAAGCACAATTAAAAACACTCTCAGGAGCTTCCTGTGATGAATATTCCAACATATGAACTGCGTATTCTACATACAATAATAAACAATCTGTTTAAATGTCTGGAGGAACAGTTCATGGATCACGTACAGCTAGGTTCCTCCTACAATAATGCCAATCTTCTACACTTACAGAATCCCTACTGTGGCAGACAAAATAACAATCAACAGAGGTGTAATTAATTACTTAACTACAACTTATTAGCTTGTGAAGCTCATTAGACAGAAGAGGCAAGCATGGCGAAAAAAGGACAAAAAGTCTATGATGTCAGTGAGTTGAACACTTTGTGACACAATATGAGTTATCCACTACAAACTAAAGTAAAAGGGTTTGAGCCAGAGGACTGTGCAATTTCAGTAGCAGTTCATAAAGAATATTGAAGGCAGGCAAATAAGAAGTGACAAAATTGCTGCTGCAGCACAATGGAGCTTGGCTGCCACACTACAGAATCAGTCAGCCAAGTAAGTTTGTAAACTTTAGGCCAATTGCATTCAAAAGCCACCCTTCAACAAAAAGGAAATACAATTAACAAGGTGATATCAGCATGTGTCTGGCTGACTTAATGAATATCAAATTATACACAAACACTAATAAATCATCATTATCCCCCAAATCTTAATTGATCCCACAATTAAACATGACAAATGCTATGTATAGCAAGACTTGACTTTATTCTTTCCCTATAAGGGACTATTTATCTTTCTCTTTTCCAAGTGCGTCATAGCTAATTTCACATTGCGCGTGCTGCTAATTAACAGGGACAGACGGACAATTTTAGTGCAAGGTAATTTCTTTTGTTTACAGCAGGGAGCCTTCTGTTTCGAATAATTTCCAAGGCTCTTAGGAACTCTGTTTTGCTCCTAATGGCATCTATTCCAACCTTCCCTTAGGTTTTAGACTGACAATTTCAAACCTGTTAAGGGAATTCACGTCTCATATAAATATGAAGAGATGCTCTTTTAACGAAATTCAGTGACCATACCTTCAAATTGAATATTCCAAGTCTGAAAACAATTAATTACATGCTTGCAAGAATGTAGGCACACGTTTGATTGTCCACGCATTTGTGTGTACCAGTGTGTGTGCGCAGTGACATGTTTATTTGAGCTGTGTTGTGTTTACACCTTGTGCAGATGCTGAGTCTAATGCACCGCAGACACCTGCCACTGTTGGTGGTCCTGACAGCTCTGGTCCCAGCAAAGCGAAGCAAGGCACCAGCATATGGTTATCAATGATCCAGATGGCTCCTGCTTGTCTCCAGACTGACAACTTTGCTCCTCCATTATCAAACACTAGTAATTAACCATAATCAAGTAGGTGTTAATTAGACATAATGAAACAATTTCTGTTTAGTCAGAGCCTACTATTTGGCAATTACTTGTAATTATATGCACTAAGCACTTCAGTGTAATCTCTGCCAGTCAAGCAGCAGGGCTGTGTCTGTTTGCTAGACTGATCAGCCTTTTGTTTTGTCTAAAAATTTGGCAGATTTAAACCTGCAGCCCTCTGATTGGCTAGCCTGTCATTGCTGCCTGAGGGGGGAACAAAGGGAGCGTCATACTACTTTGGTGACAGCGCCAGGAAAGTTTGGCATTCCTGGGAGAGGATGGCTGTTAATCAGAGTGACCCTTGACCCCAACCCACGGGTCCCAGCACCACCGCTGGTGGCACACACCAGTGGAAAGCAGCGCATGTTTCTGGGAGAAATTAAAACTATAATTTGCTTAGTGGTGATCAGAGAAGAGATAAAGCTGAGAAAGGAGGAGGCACAAGCAAAAAAGATAAAAGCTGGGAAGAAGGGAGAAAAAGGAGACAACATTTGAGAAATTCAGAGCGAGAAGGAGATAGAAGTGGCAAAGTGCCCATCGATGAGGAGTGAGGCAGAAAGCTGCTTTTGTTCTGAGAGAACATAGAGAAGGAGTAATGATACGAAGATGGAAGGTATGTTGTATGCTACTGGGAACACGACCAAAAAATAATATCTGTGTATTGTTTTGGAGCAGAGTTTATGATTATAAGCAGCGTCAAAGCCTGTTATACCCAAATAACTCCTCTACTGAAGTTGTTCTGTGCTGGTGTGTAAACTGAGCAGGACAGGCCATCATTGGACATGTTTAAAAAAGGGTGCCAATATGATAACTCATTTTTGGCACCTATAGACCACATAAACTACTGAGGAACCTGACATTTTTCAATTACATCAGAGTTTAATTTTGTCTTAACACACATTAGGACTGAAACTCTCCAAAAATGCATAGTCAATTGTAATTAAAACACAATAGTAGTTGTTAATATTTTACCCATTGCATCCAATCTAGCTATATGTAAGATATAAACGATAAATAACTGACATCCCCAGTGGATTTTAGTGTAGGCAGTGTTAACATAAAATAAAACATTGTTACATTGCACATATTTGTTGTTAATTGTTAATCTTTGCTGTTGTATATTTTTATATTGTCAATTTATATATTTATGTACACAATATCGTCTTCTGTTGCAATACATCGGCGCAACACAAACCCAGAATAATGCACATGTAAATATCTGCGATGTTTCCTTTCTCTGCTATTTTTCTCTGTTTGTTTTTATTACTCTTATATAAAACGTCATTGTCTATTCTATATTTCTACATTTATTTATGTCAACCGAATGTTTGTCTACATATAGCACCTTATCACCAAAGCAAACTGTGTGTAAAACACCTACTTGGCAATGAAGCTCCTTCTGATTCTGATGAGAAGATGTTTTTCATTCTTTCTTTAGCAAAGATCTGTGTGGTAGCTTCATCAAAGACGATACATGATACAAGGGCACCAACGTGGTTGTTGTTCAAACTGATGACAAAAACAGAGGGAGACAAAGCCTGCCATGACACTATTGGACACAGTCATGTAATTCAATATCAAATCAAATCCTTTATGAAGACAGGAAATGACATTCCTGTTATTATTTGCCTGATAGAGGAATGGGTTTTCAACTTTTTCCCCCTCAGATGGGGGAATAATTGCTTTTCTCCCGAGGCTAGCATTGGATTGATATATGTGCTTTCACAGCAGAGTCAAAATGCTGAGCTGGAATCACAAGAAGATATAAGACAAATTACAAAGTAATAGTAATGCAAATGTATTATGTCAATATGACTAATGATAATGTGTGAAGTAGTTCTTAGGTTCAGTGCAGGGTGTAAAGTTTGCCATTAAAACAATGTGAGATTTGAAAGTAAAGACAAAATGTTTCTAAACTCAGATATCATTTAAAAAGACACAATCGTAGCAAATTGTGCGTGTGAGATATTATCCTCACTAACAAAACATTTACCTTGGAACAGGGATTTTAATTATAAGCTATCTGGGAAAAATCCATATAGGATACATTAAGATAAGGCAATAAGACTTGGCACTATAAAAGCTTCACTTTAAAAAAAGTAACCCTTTAAAATCTAACTTATACACTCTAAAGAGCGATATTTAACGGTAAAACAACCTCCACACTGTGCAGGCATCCACACTCAAGGACCTTATTTTTTTTAACTAATCAGTCATCTGTGCTGTCTAAATCAAATTCCACACAACTCCACTGTAAATTTGAGTATCACCAAAGTCATCCTAATTAAAGAGAACCATAGCTGTAAAAGAGCCTGTTTGTGTGGAGTTAGTCATTTCTCTTAAGAGGCAACACCACCGTAAATAAGTCATTTACAGTGAGACGGTAATCACAGAGGCCATAACCGAAGTCCAGCCCTTTCCCATAATTACTGCGGTCCAGCGTAATCAACAGCACATCATCTGCTATGAGCTGGAAAACTACTCACACTTTCTCCACCCGGCAACACAACACTGTGTTCCAGACCTAAGAATACAGAAACGCAGCGTGTGCGTAAATATATTAATGTGTTCATTTCAGAGTAAAGGGGCTATACTTAGACACCCAAATTCATCTAACATAACTTTGGCAATAACTAATAATAAAAACTTTGACATGACTTGAACTGTACTGTCATCTATCCTAGATTTGTGTTACAAATGTGTTGAGTTGCGTTGCACGCTTTTATTACTCCTAAGTTAGCCTTAATTCCTGCATGTTTGCTCAAAACTTATTTCATGAAAACAGACAGCTAATGTGCTGCATACAAATAAGTTTGATCTTACGTTAAGAATTTTTTTCATCAAGCTGCAGTTTCCGAGGAAGAACCTTCAAGCTCATACTTTTTCTCAACTTCTTCTGCCAGGTATATTTTAGGAAGAAGTGGCATTCACCCAGCAACAAACTATAAGGCATAACAGTCCTTGATGTTATCAGTAACAGTACAAATTTCTACATTTAGGTGACACTGATTTTTAAGACTTTTAAATTGCAATAGAAAATTGTTAATTTCTGCTTTTCTAAAAAACTGTTGTGTGACCAAAAATAATGTACCTACTTCCCCACAAATCTCATCATATACTTGTCCTTTAGTTTGGGTTTTCTTATGTTTACGAGAATTACATTTACTCAAAAAGGATCATAGGTACTATGGATGCACTTGTTTTGTGGTCTCTGATCAGAAATCTGTCTCCACCTCAGATGGATTTGTCCCTATATATGGCTGAACAACTTAAACCGGGACACTATTGTGGGAAGTTAACCCTTTTCAATCGTTTTACATTAGACTTAAGTTAAGTTGCTGTATATTTTTACTTTACCAAGGCATCAAACCTTAGGCACACATAGATAAATAACATATCTTGCAATATCTGAGAAATGAAGTAAACCTAAATTCTTACTCGGGGCCAAAGGCTCATCTCTGTTCCTCCTTTGTAATGACAGAGTCATGAGGTGGAGTGGATGGAGGATTGCTGAGGTGCAGAGGCCTGAGCTGCTTGTCAGTGGCATGACTGATCACCGAGGCCAACTCTAAAAGGATTGCTGGTGGAAATAAAGACACCAGCATGTCAGCTGTAAGCTCCTCAGAAGGACCCATCAGACAAGTGGATGCGTATTGACAGGCCAGAGACAGAAAGAGAGAGACATGGATAGATGATGGGTAAGAGAGGGAGAGAGGAAGTGTCCTGAAGTCACTCACCTTGGCACAGGCTGCAATGTCAGCCGACCTGGTGGCCATCACTCTCCAGCCCTGTCCGGGGTATTATTTAAAGCCAAACAAATATCAGGGGCTGAATGTCACCACAAGGACACATGGGCCTCATCTCCACCAATCAGTGTCCAGGGTTTCAAATCACCCTTTCTCCTTCCCTCCCTGACAAATCCATCTTCCTCATTCCTATACCCTGCTTCACACCCCCATTCGACCCCTGACTACCACATTGAGGGGCGGCACTGTGCAACAGATTTACGATCCCCCCATTTCAGGCTTAGCACGATTTATTGACATTAGTTGTCAGCTTTCTTTTTGAGAAATTGCACATAGAATTAATTTTAACTACATCTTAATGTTAAATATCCTGGAAACACTAAATTTCATGGTAGGTGATGCTCAGAGCCGCATAAGCATATATCAAGTTCTTGGGCTTCACTGAAAGACCCTTTTTTTTAGACTTTAATTTAATAAGAAGCAGCTCATAACTGCTTCATCTCAGCTGTTAATTACACATCCTTTATGCTGAGGAATGATCTCAGGACACTATTTAATGCATCAAAAGTTTAAGTAATTTAATTTAATTGTTTTTATTACTTAATCATGTCCAAGGCCACATAACTTGACGGAGAACAACCTGAACAAGGTATCTCAGTGTCATCTTGAAAGAAGAAAAAAATGTACTGCTATTAAACAATGTTGCCCTTTAAACTAGAAATTATAACAGCTCAATTATCATGTTGTGGTGTGTGGAAGATATTTTTATTATTATTAATGCAAACAACCAAATGAGACTCGATCAATCTGTTGGCCAAATAAATTAAGAAAAAATAAACATACATAATCGCTCAGATTGCTATATTTTGTTTCTCCACTCAACAGAATTCAAAACATATTCCTATTTTATTCCAGTATTTACAAACATTAATTACATTTTGTTGTACAGCATCAGAAAATACTACCAACAGATTTTTAGATGCTGTCTAGCAGGATCAAATTTTCAAAGTTTACATTTTTGGTGAGCTGACCATCTTGTTTACATTTGAATCATGAATTGTGCCTTTAAAAAAGAAGTTGCAAGCTTTACATTATAAAACATAATATATCAGTCACTTCTTGTACAACATAACTTCTCATTTTTGCCTAAACAATACATTAATAAATATACAATATGAAAAGCCAGTGTATATAGGGGCTCTGAAAATATTTGTTTCGGGATTCTTGGTGCTTTTGACAACTGACTGAAAAGCAGCTCAACCCAAACAAGAAAACACAGTAAAATAAATCACAATCTTGGCAATAAACATGTAAATCTTGATCGATATGTACTTGCCTTCTTCTCTTTTTCAATAACAGCTGCCGTAAAGGCCTGCTGAGCACAAGCGGCCATAAAAGTATGTAAAATAAATTAGGAGAGCATAATGAGAGACTCTAGCAATTCCCCCATAAATATAACATAACGACCACAACTAAAATGTCAGGGAATCCAGTAAATCAATTTCTCAGGGACAGGCCGGCCTTTATGTGCAGAGCACACAGTCATATTTATAATCCCCCCCCCCCCCCCCCCCCCTCGTCAATGGATCTCATTTTTTGGAGAGAGGGCAGCCAGGGAAAGGGTACAGCTCAACACAGGTCCCTCTCACATGAGGAAGGTTTAATATGTGTTCTATGTGATTCATCACCATGACACAGACACCTGAGGCCTGGGCCCGCTCCATTTCTACTGCCTAAATGGTTTCTTGGGGACTTTCCTACACATGGACACGCACACATGCACACCTACATATGCGTACGCACACGCACACACCTACATATGCGTACGCACACGCACGCACACACGCACATGCGCGCGCGCGCACACACACAGCCCAATATAGAGAGCTGTGAGAGATGGAGAGGGAGAGAAACAGAGATGGGTAATGGATTGACAGAGAAGGCCTCATTTAAAAAAGAGAGAGCTATTTTGCCCTAGCCATGTAATAGATTGTGAGTACACAGTTGTCCAGTGTCAACGGTGTAGGAAGTAACTCACTCATGATGTAAAGAGACTGAGAAAATCCAGGGGAAAATGAGATGATTGAGATTACAAGCCCATTTCAGATAACCAACATGCTAAGAGAGGAGTATTCATAGAGGCACAGGGGTTACGGACCCATTACACCTTGTGAGAGTTACTTCAAACTAAATAACGCTATTATTCACCCAGCCGACTCTTCTGTTTCAAAACTTTACAAAGTCCACAGTGAGCGTAAGTACGACCGGCAGCCTGGTGACATCAAAGCAAAATATCTGCCCCCTCGAAACATCAATCTTGTCCTATTGTAGCACTGGTCCATTACATCACTGACATCTCCACAGAGACATTTACAGGCAGCAGCACAAGTTGTTGTTTGACCTCATAAGAGTTCTGTGTTGTAAAAACAAATAAATCTCACAGAACAGCCAACTGCATAGGAATGCAATTATTCAAATACCATACTCAGCAAAATAAGTCGAGTCAGTTATAGACAACCCTAATAAGGGATGTATGATGGTGGGATCATGGAGCTTTTCTAGAGGAGCATGCACGCATACATACACCCATGTCTCTGTTTCCAATGGGAAGTAGCAGTGCTCCACATTCACAACTCCAATGTGATATTTTTTGAACGCCTGGCTGGATGTCAAACGTAACACTGTGGTAAAGATGTCAGAAAGCATTGAATCAGTTTGGTAAATGGCAAGAGAACAAAACATGTTGCTGTGAACTTGAGATTATCTTTGAATGTGCTACAATTGATAACTATTACATGCCGTACATACACATTATATGAACCAGTTCCATAACTGTTTGTTTTCATCATTTATAAAAATCCAATATGATTCTTAATTAGTTGGATATTTCATACAAGTGACAAAAACAAATCTAACTCTAAATTTTCAAGAAAAGGATTGTGTGAAGTTAAAATAAGACACCAAAGCCAAGAAAGAAATGTTGTCCTGCTCGAGTTACTAATGTGAGTAGTAGATTCAAGATCAGTTCATGAGTCTAAAACTCTAACATAGGCCAAAAAAGGCTAAAATGCAACTGCTGAAGAATGGGGAAAACAGTTTAATTAATGTTTAGAGTTTGAACCTAAGCTCATTTAAGCTTAGCATGGGGAGTTCAATTCCACTGAACATCGTTGGAAACATTTGAAAACATGCTATACATATTAAATATACTGTAGCATCATCAGACAATCTTTGGGGGTGCTCCGAAAAAGTGCTGGAATAATTCGGACAAACACATTCTATAAGAATGTGCAGTGTTTCTGCCAGACTGAAGGCACACTATGATGAAAGTACCAAGAAACTCTGGTCTTCTGACAAACTTTCTAACAAACGCTGTTTAATCTGTATAAGAGAAACATTATGTAATCTTGTCTGAGAGACAATAACTTTGTGTTGAAACAACAATGATGAAACTGCAGAGTTCTTGTTGTGGACTATAATAAACAGTGCAAACAATATACAGTGCAACCTTCTCCCACATTTTCCATTCTGTTCTTAAACTCTGTCCATCAGCCTCAGCCTCTAGAGGTGGCTTGTTTAAGAAACAATTAGGGGGTATACAGAGCCATTTGCAGTCAGCAGGCCTTGCTGGGCAGGCCAGCCGGCTGGAGTACCTTTCACAACTGATTTATAACACTGTCGCCTTGGCAAGGCAACATAATTAATAGGAGCATGGACTTCTAATTCCAATGACTTCCACACCAAGTGGTTTTCATTTGATTTATGATGGCCAGCAACTTTGCATTTTATCAGTTCATTCAGTCATTATTTATGCTGATGATCAATTTCAATGGGTCGCTATCGTCTAACTTGCCACTAATCAAAGAGAATTAGGGTTCACTGCATTATTTAGAAGCTGCTAATTTATCTTTGACCAGGCAAGAGGAATAGTTGTGGGGGCACTCGCTGCAATACTCCACAGTGATTTTAAAGACACATTCAGCAATCATTGCACTGTGAATGAATGTGTTCATGACCAAATGGAAATACAGTACAGAGGTTTTAGTTGAGAGGAGAGTCAGAGGAATGGCATTTTCATTTTATGAATTGATGGCATTTGGATGCAAAAATAAGAATGGTCTTGATGCAGATCAAAAAATGATGATTGAGATTAAATGAAAGTATAATGCATGTGTGCAGATTCTTGACTGTTGTCAGCATTTTTGGGACATTAAGCTATTCATTAGGTTCAGTAAATGACTGACTGTGCTCGTAAAATGCATTAACGTAGCAAAAACGTTTGCAAAAGAGGCTGTTAAGGGCAGCACATAAAAGAAATCCTGGCCCAATAACAACACCGAGCCAACCTTGGCCTTTGCAAAATAGCGGGTCAATCTGTTGGTTATCTATTAAGCTTGACTTGTCTACACAGTCAAAAGTAAATTGGGGTGGAGTAGTGAAATGGTGAATTCACAAAATCCACCTCCTCAGCATGTGCTGTAATTGCACTTCAAAGGTGACACATTCCCAATTTATGATTGATGAATCTAAAGCAGGCTCAATTTTGGGAATCAGTGGGCATCATGTTGACCTGCCTCAGCCCAAAGGCATAGATGGACATATCAAAGCAAGATGTCTCTCAAAGTGTCAATATCTGTGCTCATCATACCAACACAGTCCCAGTCTTGGTTAAGATGATGCACAGCATTCTTGATGACTGTCCGCTCGCTGACTGAGAAACTTGATATACATGAGATTGGTTGATTTATAAGTATATTTTCCTTCACTTCAAAGCCAGTCAATATAATTCAGTAGGCAAGCATGAAATATGCAACATGTAATTCATATCAGGCTGACTGATGCAGCTTAGGTTTGAGGGTCAAGCTACACAGAGAGAATACTAAGTCTTCTTTAAAGAGTAACAAATTAGCACAAAATGACATTATATGATTAGTTCTATACTCATGGCTAATACATAAAATGGTTTTAATTTCACACACTTTCGTATAATGAAACAGACCGAATTCTCTAAATATCCTATTGTATAACAATCTGTTTGGGAATTGCAGCACAACACAGTACAGCAGTTCATATAAGAAAGAAAAAGAACAGGTTGCTAAATCCAATAAGCAGGGAATCTACTAGTCCCTTTGAAACAAACACACAAGCAAGTGCAATTTACTGTACAGAAAATGAAAAATGCACTCTTCAAATATTTGACAACAGGTCCAACGCAAATGATCAGACTCCATTTGTTAGCCCATTCCCTTCCCCTGATTCCCTGAGTGATAAATTGCATTTAGCAAACCGCATGAGGCTAAGCATTCTTGACATGTTTTATTGATTTGCATGAGCTATATGCATGTAATCCTGTTTGTGGGTAAATCATGGCATGGGCAAATTCAAGTCACTGTGGGTTTACTTTGGGGAGAGAAAATGGGAGACTCCACATGGGAGGTGGAATAGGCCTGGGCAGGGTGGGAAAGAGATGTGGCCGCCCATTGGAATCTGGGAACCTCTATTAAGATTTATAGGTGTTGGGATTCTACAGACCTGAGGCATTATTCATGGTAAAGCTTCTCTGTCTGGGCCTGTTTATAAGATGAGACAAGGCTGACAAAGATGGAGGCCCTCTACAACAGGGCCAAGCTGCTTGAACATGGGGCTAAGTCACCTGACATACCCATGGCATCAGCTCCCACCATTCAGCATCTCACAGAAAAACACACAGGCCAGCTAAAGATTGACACAGTATTGTACAACACCAAAATTGTCAGTTTCTATCACAGAACCAGACCCTTGTTCTCAGTGTTGGTCGTCAACTGTATGCACCTTTACTTAAAAAAACAAAATACAAACACGAATGACGTTTCCCTTTAAATCTGTCACCGTGTAACCTCAGCTTTTTTTCTCCTGAAATTGACTCACTACTTCAGAAGCAGGTGTAGAATAACACTTCACACCTAACTACAGTGTCATGTAGCCAGGACTTACTTGCAGAGTATCTTGGGTCCTTGTTTAAGAAGCCATGGCGATATTCCGTTTATTCAGCAATTTCCTGAGAATCCCACCATACTTTATTTGGTTAGATGAAAACACAAGGATCACCTTCAGCTTTATTAATGATGGTACTCTGGATGAAAGATGCTGGTGAAAATCTGCAACATCTGTTTGCTGCATTCACTTCTCAGCAGGCTCCACCTATTCCTCATGCCTAATGATGCTGATCCACACTGCAAGTTTTACGGACAAATGTGTATTTGGCAACATTCATCATCCTGAATGAGTGTTCCTGATGAGCCATCCCCTGGCCTGTTTCACTCTTTCTACCATACGTTAACAAATGACAACGCCTGCCACATGTTTTCCATTTGGGAGATGCAGGGAGAGGCAGGAGAAAAGGGTCGAGGGATTCTGAGGGCTAAAAGATGGGCAGCTTCAAGGGAAAAGAGTCAATGATGCCTGCTCTTAACAGAATCACCCTCCGTGTGCCATCAACTAACCACAGCACCATGAAAATACATCAATTATGTAATGCCTTCAAGGAACAGTTACAGAACTGATCCATGTCACTGCCATGGCCCAAACCCGAATCCTTCATGAGTGACATTAGCAGCCGACATACTTTTACTGTAGGTGGACTATAACCCCAGCAGCCAGTGGATGTATCCCTGCAGAACCACATGAAAGGGCAAACAGAAAATATATAGATATGGCCAAGAATGTTAACTTGGATAAACAAGTCGATGGTCGTTCAAAGTCCTGGGGAGTTGCACCCCTAATAAATCATATTCCTTTTGATGTGCAGCTGGTTACAAGTTTAGAAGGGGGGGTAGTGGTTAGAACAGACGTGAGTCAGGCACCAGGACACTCTGCCTGCTTTTCTCAAAGCCTGGGAATACAAGTTTAGTGAAACTCTAGGGATGGGTGAGCATAATAAATAAGTTATAAATAAGGTCATGAGTGAAAACAGACAGACAGATGTCCTCGGATCCAGCTGCAGTCAGTGAGAGAAACAATGCATGGGTAGCTAATGTGCTGAAAAAATTAGATTGCAGAGATGTGATGTGTTGGAGAGGCCTGAGCCTAAAAACACAGGCATTTGTGCCTGTATTTTCTGGGGATCAGGATAAGTCAAAGAGTCTTGGAGCAGTGGAGATGGATGCTCTCAAAAAGCCAAGCACATTCAGCATGAGCCAGTGTAAAAGTATTCGTCACACAAACAGCTGGGGAACCTCGTTGGACTGATGGGGATAAATCATATCCAGGAAGCCAAAACAGACACAGCTTGATGCCGAGCCCAAGGCTAAAACTCTTGACAAATGTACAGTAAATGCAGACAAGCTAGTAATTATCAGCTGCTACCACCCGTTACTGCAGGATTCAACTCTCTCTGTCCTCCTTTCAAGAGTGGAGCTAGTCAGTTGATGTCAAATTAGTTTGCTGCTACATTATGAGTGTAATTGTGCCTAGTTACAACGGTGTCAAAAACTATAAAGATAGACTGTGTAAAGTGGAGATCACACAGAGCGAGTTTTTTGCAGTCAGAGGCATCTTTTTCCAGTCTTTGGGCATTAAGCGTTTTTCCATGCTGCAGGAGCTCTCTGAACACCTTGAATTGAAAAAGCTTCAACTCAGAGCTATAAACCGCTGGACATCATTGGTGTTTTTCCCCATTGTCCAATTGGATGACAATAGTGGAGGACAAACTAGTGTTGGCTTTTGCTATATACCCAGAGCTATATGGTTTTTACCAACTGTTGTTGCTATGATTTGAACAGAAAACAGAACGCCTTGCGGCAAATGCGCTACTTGGGATTTCAGGTAAGTTATTTACAATAATTTAGACTGTACTAATAGTTAACTGCTTGCATACAGTTGATACATTATCATTGTAACATTTAGCTAGTTACAAGTCTCACATAACCTGTCATTTGTTTAGGCTGTTAGATAAACAGTAGGCTAGGCCTAAAGCCAAAATATAGTAAATATAGAGTTGGCGTTAAAACAAACATAACCTACCACAAACAAATACTCAGCTTGTTGGCAAGACCAACAGACTCCCTGTAGTTAGTGGTCATATTTGTGATGCTAGGCCCTACAATTGACAGCAGACTGTCAAACTGTCCCAGACTCATCCTAAAATTAGCCTTGAGCTGACCAATCATGTAGGCGGAGCTCCTGTACCAGCTGGTGGCAACGTTACTTCCCATGAGAAGTATTCAGATTCAGATTCTGTGTAAAGTATTTCTGATATGCCCTCTTTCTAAGGGTCACATCTACATGTATCTACACTGTCCATGTACTATTTGAACGCAGCCGCTCACCCTCAATCACAGCCTGAGCAAGTGGCCCCCATCTGTACATTTATTTACATATAATTACACACTGTCTATATATTTAATTAAAAAGACACATTTTTAGTTTACTACACAGCAAACAATAGCAACAATAAAAAAAAATGCAAACTGCTTTTTATATATTTTTTTTAGAAACTATAGGCATCAACAAAAAATAGGGTGCCACGTTTGTCAACCTACAAAGTGCACTCTGTCTGATTGGGGCCCTCACATAATGAGATGATGTTCATTATTGTTCATTTTATGCTGGTTGCAGGGTCAAAAGAAGGGGAAAGGTCATAATAACAGACTGTAGGACACTTTCTGTCCAATTTAAAAGAAGCATATTTTGCTTTTTGCTTTTTTGGTAATCTAAATCATTTGGGCATTTTTCAACTAGTATTAAACATGGAAGCCAAGCATAAGTAACATTTACTTTAATGGCTGCAGCCTGTCCCAATCCTCAAAGAGAATTGGGACAGGCTGCACTTGATTAATAGGGCTTTCGGACTTAGCTGTGGTGGTTTATGCTAATTACGTAACCTTGCTCATCTACTGTCAAGCCCCAAATTTGATTTTTTTGGTGATAGTAATTGACAAAAGATGGAGGCATAGGGTACAACCCACCCTAAGCTTTAAAGCATCCCATCAAAAATGTATGGGTGAAATAGCAGGTTCATTACCTATTGTTAATGGCAATGTTGACTGTTGTATTAAGTTGTGTACCTTTTTGTTAAATATTAGGTTTCTACTCTTTCCCTAAAAGCAAGCAAGTAATCAAATCTGGAAAGTTATAAATATGTTTACTCTGTATCTCTCTCTCTCTCATCTGTTCCCTTTCCCACTCTACGATAACAAAGATGGCAGATATTGGTCGGTGTGATTCCCCAAATACATCATGGCTAATTAGAGGTCTCACTCTATTTAAAGTAACAATGCTGAAAATGATTACTGTTGCAAAAGATAACCACAACATGTGCACTCAGCTGACCTCCAAACCCTTCTGCATCTTGAAGAAAACCTCAGTCTGCCTGTGTTGTCTGTTTGAAGCCTATGTCATCCCTGCTGGGGATCTAAATCTGTAGACCTATTATGACAAAGTCATTCTCATGCATAAATATTAAAACCGACTTTATGACAGTAAATTCATTAATGGTGAAACAAACACAATCTCAAAGTAATACATGAAGGTGGAGATGTTTATTATGGCATGTTCTACATTATGAGCTGTGAATGATGAATCACAGAGAGAGCATATTACTCCAATTTTCTCTGGGCCTTGTAACAACAAAGTTCATAGACACCAAATCAGTTTCAAGGGAACCCGGGGGCTACAAGTGCAAGACTGCTATATGAGACATTCATAATTTATGTGCACTTGATGTAGTGATATGTAAAAAACTTCAGAGGAATTTTAATGGGCTTGAGGCTGAGAAGGGAGAGAAAAATCTTTGAGATGGTTGTTTGGCCCTTTTTTTCCCTCCAGTGAATCACTTCTACACCAAAAGGAAAATAAAAAGTTTTTGAAATCTAACAAATTCAGCCATTGAGCTTGTAATCATTGAGGAAAAAGGGAATTTCATCTTCTTATTTCAATGCTTTATTGATCTGGTGGCTTAGTTCTCATAAGCTCCATTACATGGCCCGAGCGGTGGCCGGCAATACTGTCCAATTCAGTCAACAAAGGAATGCTATTTCCATTGATCAATGTCCTTCCACACAAAACAGATAGAGATTGATAATACACTTCGGCAAAATCCTACAGTCAATTAGGGCTTGATGAAAAAGCAGTTCTGTGAAGGGACAACACAAGGTGTTAATAAGCAAGAGCAAAATAAATCACCAAACTGGAAAGTCTATCCCTTCTCTTTGAATGAAACCATAATTTATTAATCTTTCAGAGAGATGGGTTTGTGTTTGTGTAGTCTATTGATCACCAGTAGCCTTTTTTTATTTGTTTTCTCCGTTAGAAGCACAGAATTAAACAGATGAGAATTGTTTAACTCACTAATGCCCAGCATTAGGCTGCGCTCTCTTTACTCTGGAAAACGAAATGTTTTCACTGATGCTCATGTAGAAGAAATCATTGCAGAGAGGGTTGAGCCAGCTCATTAATTTGTCAGCTCAATAGGAAAACCCTCTCCTGATGGTGATCCAATCTAGACGGTGGGAGTGTCCATGCCCACTGAGCAGGCTTATTTGAATCAACTCAATGCCAGGTCTGATCAGGAGCAAAGGGACCAAGGCCAGGTTAAAAGAAAAAGACAGGCGAGAAGTCAAGATGGAGAAGAAGTCAAGCAGACAGGGGCGTGTGATGAGACGGCACCATGTAAATGCGTCACCTACAAACCTGAATCTATAGCATTTATTAAAAGATAACATATGAAAAGAGAGAGCTTTACCTTTGCCCTTCTTTAATTCATATTGACAGTACTGCAAACGTTGTAGTCTACCGATACAGTTGTTTTATTTATGGTCAATGCTGATATTTGGAAAGCAAGGCGGCTGATGGACGATATATAATGCCGAGATCAAAACAAAGAAAAGTCATGTAAAATTCCATTATTCCATGCGGAGTTGAATCTAATATGGATATCTTAGTCAGATGGAATTGATGGAATTTTTATTAATTAATGAAAAAAAAAAAAAAAAACGTTGAGTTATGCTGTAGATTTCAGAACGTGACTGCTGTTTAAGGGAGAGTGGGGTACACTTTGCCAGAGGTTCTCTACAGTATAACAATACATATTTTGACACTAGCCCGTAATGACTTTAGATTAGATTAGCTGTACCTTAGGATGGGAGAGACGAGTCAATATTTAGAAAAGACAACAGTGACTGATTAATAGGCCAACCAATGAATTGGTCTATCAGTACTTTTAGGCAGGTGTGGAAAAATACTGTAAAGTAAGAACACTTCTAAAAATAGACATGTTAATCAATTATATTTATAAATTAACAAAATGCTAAGTGAGGGAACAGAAGAAAAATCTAAATTTAAGCAATATTTGGTGTGACTACCCTTTACCCACCTACCAAAACAGCATCAATTCATCTCGGTACACTTGTACAAAGTCAAGAATTTTGTACTGTAAGGTGTAGGATTAAACAATTATATCAACCAGGTGCTAATGTTGGTGCAGGTTTAAACACAATCTTTAACTTAAACAGAAACAGTCGTGTGGGAGGATTAAAGCTGGGTAAGGAAGAGCAAAAAAGCTAATAAGGTGAGGTTGCTGAAGACATTTTACTGTCTAAAATTACACCACCATGGCAAGAATGACAACAGCACTGAGACACAAGGTACTTACACTGCATCAGCAAAGTCTCTCCCAGGCAGACATTTCAAGGCAATCAGGGCTTTCCAGATGTGCTGTCCAGGCTCTTTTGAAGAAACACAAAGAATCTGGCAACACTGAGGACCATAGACGCAGTGGTCATCAAAGAAATGTACTGCAGCAGATGAAAGACACATCATGCTTATTTCCCTTCGCAATAGAAAGCTGTCCAGCAGTGCCATCAGCTCAGAACTGACAGAAAACTGCAGGACCCTGGTACACCCATCTACTGTTTATTGAAGTCGGGTCAGAAGTGGCCGTCATGGAAGCCTTGAGGCTAAAAAGCCATACCTCCGACATGGAAACAAGGCCAAGTGACTCAACTAAAACAGAGGAAATATGGTGCAAAAAATGGCAGCAGGTGCTCTGGACTGATGAGTCAAATTTTATAATATTTGGCTGTAGCAGAAGGCAGTTTGTTAGCCAAAGGGCTGGAAAATCAGAGAAGAATGAGTGTCTGCAGGCAACAGTGAAACATGGTGGAGATTCCATGCAAGTTTGGCAATGCATTTCTGCAAACAGAGTTGGGGATTTTGTCAAAATGAATGGTCCTCTCAATACCGAGAACTACAGGCAGATATTAATTGATCATGCAATACATTAAGGGAGGCATTTTATTGGCCCCCAAATTTATTTTGAAGCATGACAATGACCACAAACAATTAGCGAAATCATTAAGAACCATCTTCAACATAAAGATGAACAAGGAGTCCTGGAAGTGATGGTATAGGAAACACAGAGCACTGATCTCAAAAATCATCAAGTCTGTCTGGCATTACATGAAGAGAGAGAAGCAACTGAGGCTGCCTAAATCCACAGGAGAACTGTGGTTAGTTCTCCGATATGTTTGGACAGAGAGTAGCTAGAAGAACTGATGCTATTTTGAAAGCAAAGTGTGTTCGCACCGAATACAGATTTGATTTTCTTCTGTTCACTCACTTTGCATTATGTTAATTGACATAATCTATTAACATGTCTATTTTTGAAAGCATTCTTACTTTACAACATTTGCCAACACTTTTGTACACTTGTTGACACACAAGATTTAATTCAGTGCAACCAAACCAAGTGAACTGAACTGAAGAGTATAACTGCTAGGCAACACATTTAAAGTTTCCTGAATGCTAAACTCTATAACTTCGTCTTTATGATTTGCATGACAAGTGATACTGCTGTAACTTCAGATAACTGGACTGCCCTTCATACTCTACTGTACAGCAGGGCCAGCAAAATCCCACAGCCAATATCCACAAAAATTGGTCTACAAAGACACGAGGGACTATACTTCAAAAATAGGCCTTGATTGTGCCGTGTGGGACAAAAAGCATCACTCAAGCTAACCATTGCTCCATCTTTCCCTGATAAAACCCACTTTCCATTCATTACCCTTTATCATAAACACAAGTCTATGGGGAAGCAAGGCTTAGAAGTGGTTAAGCCTGTCCCTGGTTTCTTATTTCTAGGGAGCATTTATCTGATGATATATATTCCTTTTGGTAAGTGAAAGGAGTTATTCTGTTTCTAACAGGAAGGACATTGATAGGGCATTAGGGATTTGTTTATTTCAACTCAAAGCCATAGCATTTATCCAAGTGTATATTTCGCTGTGGGCTCAGACCAAATTATGTCTCAAGGCAAGATAAATCACAAGGCACAAGTCAAAATGCCAAGCGTTTCATGATCCTACACAGAGCCCTGATGGCAGGCTACACTTTACAGAAAGCTATGTTGCACTGTGAATTTTCAGACACAACAGCCTACGTGTTCCTGCTTGTTTGTGACTAGACCGTGATGAATGTGACAGCTGTCATATGCATGTCAACTGTCTAGGTTTTAGACACTCAACGGAATGATGGGATTTGAAAAGAAGTTCATCTGTCTCCCTAATAAATCCATTGTCTTGTCTTCCTTGAACAAGAAATGCAGTGATGGACACATCCAACATTGTCGAGCAGGCTTCGTGAAATACTGTAGATGCAAAAAGCTCATTCAGTTTAAGTGAGAGTGAAAAGTGAGTTGATGTGCTTGAGTAAACAACTCAACATCACTCTAGCGAACAATTGACAGACAGGACAGGGTGCGTTGACAATTTAGAGGATATAAATTACCTACAAACATTCTAAAACAAGTTTGGAGAAAAAAAGTAATTTTTTTTAAAATTTTTTTTGTTTATGACAAGCCAGTGTGCAGTTGTACAAACATCAAGAACATCCTTCTCAAATATGTATTTTGTGTTTGTTCAAATGGCAGGCAAAAATACTTGCCTGCATGTTGCCACATAAAGTGTTGTTGTTGTGGCCTGGTGTCTTTCACATGATCTGTCAAGAGACTGCGAGGCTGAGCCAGTTAGAAAAGCCTTCTTACGTAAACTCCTAAACTTAGCATCTCTCTGCTGTGACCCAGGCAACAATGCCTCCTTATGTGCCCAAACAGAAGCTGTTGAACAAAACTCAACAGCTTGTGTAGAGAGGAGTTGAAGGGTCATGTAAACTTGCAGCGGACTAGGAGGCTCCAGACTGAAAAGAAGAAGAATCCTCCTTTCAGTCTCGACATTGTTTGTTGAGAGGGATCCCTGCCATCACAAACATCAACCCAAATTTCTTTACAGATGGGGCAAAGAGAAGAGACAAAGGGGGTCCACAACAACATGATACTGTTTAACAATGTGTGGTGTGTGTGTGTGTGCATGTTTGTGTGTGTAATGTTAAAGGGGTCTCCTTTGCAGCCTCAAGCTCACTAACCACTGAGGACCCCCTGGAGCTTTTGGAAGGATTTTTTTCTAACAAAGAGCTGGCTCTTTCAAGAAGCATGCAAACGCTGGTGAACACCTTTTAACAACCCGATGCACAGAAGGCATTTTACCCTGATAAGCTTCAGTGAAGCATTAAATAAATGTCACAAAAAATCCATTGGCTATGGCACATATCTTGTAGAGTAACTATGTCACATGTTTTGTTTTAACTGCAATATGATGCGATAGAAGAAAATCATGTTGTTATCATAATGTTTGTTAAATTTGATAGGAGTGAGTCAAGACACAGACTTATCTCGCAACATCACAACCATGTAAATAAAGCATTTCCTCACCCAAGAGTTATGGCGTGGAAATATAACCAAACCTAACAGAATGTAACTTGTAAAACAACATAGGGGCAAACAACATTATTTTGATTATTATAAATTTGTTGTGCTACTGTTGCTTGATTATTGTCTTTTATATAAAACTGTACTCATTACAAGTGAAGTATCAGGCTTTTGTATTTCTGCAAACATAAAACTGATTTTACAAAGGCACTTCTGCCTCTGGAAGCATATCTGTGGTGCCATATAAAAAAGTATGAGCCGAGTAATGACCTGGATGAAAAGATATATATACTCACACATATACATTTACACACACACACACAAGCAGATAGAAAGAAAGCTTGAAAATTGGCTTTAAAGCCACTGACTTTTTGAACAATCCAAACAAGTGTTCTGGCAAAACTTTTTGCTGCAAAAGGCTAGATAATACCTTGAAGCACATAATGTGTTGTTTGAAGAGATTTCATGTTGTTAAGTTTTTCAGAACTTCTATCTGAAACAGTTTAAAGTTGGATGCCTGACATGAGGTGCTTGTTTGTGGTCAAATCTATACTTGCATTTTCAATTCTCACAAGTGCTAGAAATACCCATGGCCAACTAAAAAATCGCATGGCATTACATGACATTCTAACCCATGCAAAAGGGCACAAAGAAAATGAGGATTAGAGCAACTTAAAAAAAACTTCCACCCACTTCTCACTGCCATATGTTTCAGAGTTCCTGGTGTCCATAGAGAGCCAGACATCTCGCTGCTCTGATCACTAACTAGCCAGCCAATCAAAGCCTTCTGGCCATGGAGCAATTATCTGCTCTCCATAGCATAGGTGGAGGATGAACCAGTAACCCACACAGCTCTCTCTCTCTCTGTCTCCTGAAATAACTACAAATGCCTTACATACTCTTACACTTGCATGTAAAACAGAGGGAAAAAAGGATTTGTTTTCCTCAGACTCAACTGAGATCATATTACATGCCATGCCAAGTGCAAAGCCTGAAATTGCAGGGGTGGATTTTCACCTCTCACTGTTGCAAGGCATGAATTCTTGTCATTACATCAATTTATTTCAATGTCATGTGTGGGCAATAGTCTAATTGAATGAAAGACAACATGATTTGCATTGGACATGACTTTAGAGCCCTTTCCAAGCCACCTACTGTACCAATGAAAAATAAAACAGTTTTGAGCTCAGATAGTTCTCCTCATAGATAATCTGAAGGCTAAAATCCCTTGGAAGATTGAAGAAACAACTGAGGCAGCCCACAATTTGTCTTATGAGAGGTGCTCAGAAGTAAGACTCGCAAAACAATGCTTCTATTTTGTCAAGGGGGGAGGTTACCATTTATATTCTTCAACAGACTGACCTCAGCAAGATATTGAAGCATGGCAAATAAGGATGAAGATAAACACTCACAAATGTTGTTTGATGCACTGTGCGTTTAAATTTGGTTGGTTGTGTGCAGTTGTGACAGAGTGAGATACCAAAAGGAGCAACACTGCACAATGAAAGTATTGGTTCTTGTATATGTGGCAGCACGGTAGCCTAGTAAATAGCACTGGGCAGCAAGATGGTCCTGGGTTCAGACCCTGGTCGTCCTGGCCTTTCTGTGTGGAGTTTGCATGTTCTCCCCATGTCTGTGTGATTTTCTTTGGGTGCTGCGGTTTCTCCCACCGTCAAAAAGATGTTAGGTAGGTTGTCCAGTCAGTGCAGTTTGACCAGGCATGGCATTTCAATCTGGAGTTGGTCCCCGGGCGTACAGTGGCTGCCCACTGCGCCCTTCAGGGATGGTTTAAATGCAGGGGATGAATTTTGCTACATGTGTATGAGACAAATAAAGTACATACCTTTACGTTCATATGTCAACCAGCATAAACTAACATCCCTGCTGTGGTTGGTATGTAAAAATGTAATATAGACAGGTGCCTCCTATGTAAAGCTGAATAAAGTTAAAAGAGATATGTGGTTGACATAAACTCTGTGATGCACAGTATGTAGGTTTCTACTGTGTTGGATTCATCATCTTGAGAGGGGAGTATGAATCATGCAAGTACAATAAGTACTGAAGAAACATAAAAATAGGGATTTGGAACGACATTATTTATGTAGAGAAAGTATGAATAAACAGTTTAGAGGTAAAGATGCAGGGATATAACAGTTATAAAATTAATAATAGCAATAGTCTCTGTTTTCTTTAGGGATGTGGCTAGCTTTACTTTTTATGATGCCGCTTTGAGGAAAAAGGTGTTTGCCTGGAACACAGTGTCCAGGGGCCCTTGGCTGCACTGGGCCTGATCGTGGGGTCTGTGTGAAATCCAAACTGACTGATCCAGGGCAGAGCCAGGATTACACCACTTCCCCCCTGAATTCTGTCCTTCTTAACAATGGGCTTCCTGTAACCACGGTCAAGTGAGCCATTAGTTAGCCAGTGGAGCCGCAGAGTGGTGGTTCAGGGCCACTGTGGGAAAAGGCAGGGTACTCTAGCATCATGTTACTATTCCTCCAACATAAAGCCCAAAAGCCCCCACCATCAGCATCACCACCAACCACTTTTCTCCCAGTGCCTTCAGGAGGTGTCAGGTTCTGGCACCTGCTGGAGGCCCTGGCAGGTTCATGCCCCTGGCAGGTTCAGATGTCAGTCCAGCAAAGAGCCTGTCAGTGTCTCAGTGGTCAACAGGGGTGACTTGCAGTAGCCTAATCTGCCATTTAAGGCACTACCCTCAACTGGAAATACTCATATTGTAAATGTCACACTTCAAGATATGCAAATGTAATTCAATATAACACATGATTATGATTTTTCTTTAGTTATAATAGATATTGAAATGAATATTGTGAAATAATAACATGCTGCTTAATTTAGTAAACCACTTACTGAAGGAGAAAGGTTAAGGTAATGATTTATTTCTAATATCTTCTTATCCCAAGTTCCTATTAATACTGTGACCAGAAATTCATTGATATTATAAATCATTTGAGCACAAGGTCAATACTATGTCACTGAATTATCACTGATAAAACTGTTTCTGCAGCAAAACATTTTTTACATAGAAAAATTGAAAAGAGAGAAGGAGAGATGGCTTATGAAAATGACCCATTGTTATTACTATAGATAACAGCAAAAGAGAAAACTTGCTATATTTAAATCATTATTTTATATTTCATTGAATATTATTTAATTTTTAGTCTATATCCCAGAGCCTGGGTTACCAACTCCAGATGTCTAGGCACCCCAACTTGCCCATTTTCTATGCTCTTGAGAATAACTGAACCAGCTGATGGTCAAGCCCTGATCCAACAGTAATGGCTGGTGAGCTGCATCAGGTGTATCAGGGGTGTTCGAAACATAACAAAATGAGAATGTTACTGACTATTTTTGTTGTGTTATTGATTTGCTTCCCACTGCTCATAAATAAACTGATGATGATGACAGCTGTGTGTACAGTAGATAGGCTACTGCGAAAACACTTCTTATGGATTCACGGTGTATAAGAAATTAACATTTATACACAGGCATAGTACTTATACCACGTAAGCAATAGTCTTTTTGCACTAATTACTTGCTATTTGGATATCAATTTACCAGTGCTCATTATCGCACATTAACAAAAACAACCAGCTCAGAACCGGCATTCTAACAGAATTCTAACAGACTGTTATCTCCAGTCTAGTATACTTTTTAGTCAACCAACTTATTTAAGTGAGATTTAAACCATTTGCCCAATGCTTACAAGGATTGGTTTAAATCAACTTTTGGTTGGCTAGTTAACAAAAGTTCACTTATCGAGAGTACTGCTTCACTGCAGTGAATTATATAGCTAGCTTGACAGCTAACACTCAAAATCTTTAAGATGATTGATGAATATGCCCTGTTTTCTCAGACGGCGTACATTGGGTGGGAAAAGGTAAAAGAGAGGATAATTTATTCAAAATCGATCTTGAAGCTCAATTCCAGCTCTCTGCGACTATCTGAAACAGTGACCCCCCACATTCCGTCCCATGCGCTGGTTTGTCCAGATACGGAAAAAAACCAAAAAACTAAGCCATATAATGGCAGGGAAAACCTGTGGTGGTCGGCTCTTTAGTTGAAGAAGAAGTGAAAAATCCCCCTGCACAAAGGCCATCAATAACACAGTTCTTTTCTTTAGTGATGTCTTTAACAATCTAGGAGTGCTCCATACTAGGTTTAATTATGCCACACAAAAAAAAGAATGTTCTCGGTTATGTCCTAAATCACAGTGCAGTGACACTCAGCTCAATAAGTCTTTCTAGAACAATGCCTCCTGTGCCATCGACATCCTCTCACAGAATACAAAGGTGTATCATTTGGCAAGGAATGATAATTAGATGTGGAATTTACTGAAACTGTCAATGGTAACATCAATAAAAGGGCTCTTAGTATCTGTCATCCTGCAAATCAATGACAATTTTCAGCTATGAATTCAAGAAAATGATAGCTTTCAGATAAACTGCAGAAGAGGAAATTTGAGACACTTCAAAGCCATATTTTCTTAACATCTTCTCTTCTATTGCATTTTTTTATTACTGGTTTATTATTTAACTTGGTTCTATAGTAATTTTTTCAGCTAAATTGTTGTCACTTGTCCTAGATTAGAATAGGTTGGTTTAGATTAATTTTAACCATTCTCTTTCTGTGGTGAATCAATTACAGCTGGACTGGTGTCCTTACGGCTTCTAATATCCAGCATTAATATGAATACAAGGAAAGAAAACCTAACATGAGAAGTTTGTCAAATTGGGGTGTGACGCAAAATTAAAATGTGACAAAATTTCCGAAGAGTCAGATTAAAAGCTGTCTTGCAAGACACGCAATTGACATTTTTCATAAGCTCTCAAGCCATACATCAATTTTCTCACACAGTGAAAAACAAAGGATTTTTTTTGACCCGTCAGAGAATACAGATATGTAGGAGAGATTTTCAATGTGCATAACATTTTAAACATGAGCAGAAAACTGCTGAAACACCGGAACTATTAAAGTCCAGGAGTTTATAACTGAATTCATTTATCACTGAGGTGAAAAGGTGACACGTGCACATTTAAAGAGGTTACTTCCCAAAACAAAAGACAAAAAAAGAGGATGGAAGACTGAATCATGCTTGCATGTGTGTTGACTCAGCAGGGATAATATTAGATCAGAAAAGTTATTCTATAGGAGAAAACATTTCTGAAAGCAACACAGACTGCCTGAGAGCCTTACTGCATAATATTTTGTTATAGTTTTGGATTTGAATTTTTTGAATAGTTCCGTCACCTGGATTTTAGATCAGTATGTCACCTTATTTAAGGGTGACATAAGGGCCTTAGGGCTGGAGTCAGCAGGTGTTGGACTCAGCAGGAATTGAAGGTCAATGACAGATTTGGACACTGAAAATAAATGTTTAACTGCTGGTCACATCACAAAGAACAAATTAACACTGCAGCAATGCAACACTGTGATCTTCTGAGAGGTATAAAGACCAGTTAGTCAGGCCTGGAATCTCGCGGAGAAAATGAGAGCCACTTATCCAATAACGAGAGCTTAATGAGAGTCCCTTTAACTAGCTACAATGTCTCTCTTTCCCTTGGAGAAACATTTGTCTTACAGTACAAATGTGATTCATGCATCATTTCTATTGTGAGAGAGAGTGCTGTAATAATGGTATAAATCACAAAGGGCCTAGGTTGGGGTAATGAGACTTAAATCTCTTAAAACAACACCATGAACTCAGCCGAATGATAAAATGATGTGGTGGAGGAAAATACTACCTTCTTCGGGTAAAGCTACACCACTCTCCGCATAGGCACGTATGGCTTTTGGCAGTGCAGAAGCCCTTCTTCATTTAGCTCTGACAGGCAATTTAATACCACAAAATTACTAACCTTAGCTTTGCAATTACTTTTCCAGCTCTGAACATTTTCAACCCCTCTGTAGATGTAATCTTAAGGCTATGGCCCTTGGATAGGGCAAACCCCAAGGTCTTAACTTACACTTTTACTGGGGCGCTGATCAGACAAAACTTGGAGAACATAGGAAACGTAGAAAGGATAATAGTTCACCCATTTATGGAGCAGTTCTATGTAAGATATAGCTATTTAAGCCTACCATGTTCCTTTGCAGCCTGCCAGTACCGATCATGATCATGTATCTAATAGCTTAGCTAAGGCATGATAAGCCATTATTCTGCTGTTAATGGTGTCATGACCACACCTTCTATTCCTTTAGCGAAGACAAGGGCTGAACTTTCTTTATTATACCCACAAAGGCAGACAGTAAAAAATAACAGGAGAAGAAATAACAAAATAAAGAGTGTAATTCATTAACTTTCTACAACTTTGCTTCTTAAATCCAGCATTTACCTAATGCAGCTAATATGCTTCATCCAACACAAAAAAAGCCTACTTATAACATCCACACAAGCCTAATGTGATCTTCTAAACCATCGAGTAAACCTCCTCACTTTATCATCTTAGCATCCCTCAGATAACCTTAGCGACGTCATATTTAATTCCCGGGTGGCTTTTTCACGGTTAGGCCTGTTTTTTTAGTGGGGGGAAAGGGGAAATGATTTGTACTGATCAGACTCTGCTCTCCTTGGCTCCCAACTGCAGCTTTACTGAGCTTCTGACAGATGTGTCCCCTGCTGTCTGATTAAAAATAGTCATTTCTCCAGCACACAATGTGGTGCAGTAACCTTTCATTTGAAGGATGATTGCTGCACAGTGACAGACACTCCTCCGTTTGTTCATTTTGTCTGTCCACGGCCAGGATATTGACATTCAGATTTTGCCTATGCTTTCATCTTAGAACAGATGTCACAGTTGGCAAGTAGTCTAGACAGGAACAGCAGGTAGGACAGAGCTCAAGGGGCAACAGGAGACAAGAGACAAACGTGACAATGTGCAAAACAAGTGCATGTTTTACATCAGTCTGTCCTCTTTCCTTTGCTGCAACTCGCAACGACCCTCATGGAACATCTGCCTGCTGTGCTGGGCAGGTATTTGTGCCCTCCCCTCTCCTTGGCCTGTTTCTCATTCTCACAGGCTGGCCTGATGTGAGAGGGAACACCAGCCAAATTATGGAAACCTTCGCTCATCTGCAACAGCCAGAAACACAAACCTCAAACCCCTGTGGTGGGCCAAATCCCTTTGCTAGCACAAATGAGGATATTATAATGTCAGGCCTTTTTGCAGGGGTGTAAACTTGTGGAAGTGCTGGTATCAGATAGAATATCAAAGTCAACAAGCCTGTTGCTTTAAGCTGATCCTTCTGTCCCCAGGAAAACCTCTGCTCTGTCAATGCCCACAGGAGCCTTTAAATGTTTCCCCAAGTGCAACCTGATCCATAACAGACAGAGTAATGCAGCTCTCTGTGCTATCAACACTCCATGCACAGCAGGGCCACTGTAATACCCCATTCCAACATGGCAGCCAGGAAGCACATGAAAAATCCAACAGCCGAGAAGTAGAAGCCTACGCTACACATCTGCTGAATGTAGCAGTCACAATTTATTACCACCTGTCGAGCTCCAATAAAAGCTACTCTGAATATTAAAAGTAAACTTGTTGCACCATGACTGTTAGACAATGACTTCCAATGCTGCAGATTATTTAAAGATGAAACATGATACTAAATGTGTAAATGTCTACCTTTTAGCTC
This sequence comes from Lepomis macrochirus, assembly GCA_024633595.2. NCBI lineage: Eukaryota > Metazoa > Chordata > Actinopteri > Centrarchiformes > Centrarchidae > Lepomis > Lepomis macrochirus. Next base: position 17,086,996 of record JALXJV020000020.1, on the reverse strand, counting down.
TTTTAGGTCACGCCAACAAGTACAAGCCGGTCCGATATTTATTCTTGCTCAGTCACTCTTCCTTTTGTCTTCATCGCTTATTCTGATGTCTTCTTCAGTCTCTTCACACCCTTTGCCATGATATCCATACTGACAAAACCGAGCTATAGCTTGTTCTTATAGTGTTGGTGTGTGACTTGTTGCCGTAAAGCATTATGCCATTGTCGTCACAGGTTTCCTGTCTGGGATTCCAGCGCTACATAGTGTAAAACAGGCACTCCGAGCCACGAGTGGCTATGGCAGGGATGACATTCTTCCTATTCCAAGTCAGTGTAGCATCAAAATGATTTTGAAGCTGTTATTTTAAGATAAAAAATACTACATAATGGGGTTTGAATTCTATATAGCAGGTGAGTGATTATAGGTCCAACCTGTTTGTGTTATATGTCAGAAAGCACAAGTCACTTAATTAGCATGATAGTATTATCCTGTTTCTAAGGGACTACTTTAACAGGTGAAAGACGAGAACGTTCAGTAAAGCTTAAAAAAAAGTTAAAGCAAATATCACAGTGTGAGTTTTGGAGGAGGCAGGCTTAGAATAAATGTATGAAGAGCTCACAAGCTACAGATTTCTGAATAAAATGTTGTTTGATGCTTTTGTTTTTCCTGACACGAGTCATTAAAGACTGAGTTCACTTGAATAGTGCCATTTTCCTACATGATACGCACACTTAGCAACCATTGGCTACGTTCAGACTGCAGGCCTTAATACTCAATTCCGATTTTTTCCCCAGATCCGATTTTTTCTATTTGACAGTTCACATTATAGTTTAAATGCGGCCCATATCAGACTCCAGTGTCAACTGTCCGTGGCCTGAAAGTGACCCGCATGTGCAGAAGAATAACACGATGTCACACGCAGCACACTGTTGCAGGCTACAGAAGTAAACAAGGAGCAACAGAGGTTAGCTCCGGTTAGCTCACGGGAGACTCCTGTTTTTCATTGTCCTCTCACGGCTCATATTTTCCTGAATTATGACAAGTGTTCACAACTTTCTGTTCTTTTCATTACGGTTTCTGGAGCTGTACAATGCATCTATCCTACAACTCACTCTCTCTCTCTCTCACCACTTTGTCCGCTCGGACAAGTAGCATGCACGTAACGTAACGTAAGAGAGCCCCGGTCCGGTGGATGTTAGGCATAAGGAAGGAAATTTGTGAGCATATGATTGCGAGGTAGAGAATGAAGAGAGCCAAATGTTTTGTAATGGGTTTTGCATTGCTTTTTCGTTCAGTGCTGCTCCGTCTACAGCAGAACTGCGGCTCTACAGTGACGTCAAAGTCTCATCAAATGCGACCTGAGTGTCCAGATTGAGGACGCATTTAAAAAGATCCGATCTGTATCGGATTTGGACCACATATGGAAGTGGCCCAATTCCAAACTGGAAAAGATCCGATTCCACGTGACTTGGCTTGTTCACACTGTCATAAAAAGATCAGATCTGAGTCACACACAGGCAAAAAAAAAAAAAAAAATCGGATTTGGGTCACATTGGCCTGCAGTCTGAACGTAGCCTTTGACAAAATAGTGTGAGTTTTTAGAAAAGAAGAGTTTAGACAGGATTTAGACAGCCTCTCCTTATGCAGATGTTCACTGTCAGTGTGGTTTCATCATCATTGAGACTGCTTACTGCTGCTGCTTATAGGTTTGTGCTATGCAGTGGTTTAATTGTAGGTTTTACGGTTAACATTGTGCAATGAGGCATTTCGGACAGGAATATAAAGTCATCAACACCATGCAGATCAGCTGATCATCATCTGATCTACCAACTGTACAACACCTTTTCATGTGTCAGATTGGTCAATTTAAATGGTCCATTTCATTTCTTTATACTGGCCAGAAACCACTGCTGCACCTTTTACCTATTCTTACATACACCCAATCTAAATGGATTATCTGTTTAGAGTTTCAATCTCAATCTGACCTGAATCAGGTTTAAAATGCAGATCAGTATATATAAAATACTTATAAAAACTCTTAAATCAAGTTTGCAGTTTGTGGACTGGCAGGTTGTCAATGGGCTCCGTGGATGGGTACCAGTCTGTGTTAATGCATTAACACATGCATTTTGTGATATGTTTACAGATAATAATATCAATATCATGACGTCACTCCATTCACTTTCCTCCACTTTTGCCCTGCTCATTCTGAGATGACTTGATGATTTGGTAGCCTATTGAAGTACATGTCTGTCACTCAAATTCAACAATTGAGTTGTCACACCAACTCATCACTGTCCATCAACACAGTGACAAATCTGCAGCTCTTCGGACTGTAGTTTCCACCCAGAGGAAGTTACTCAGTTCAGAAACAAACAGGAGAGCACGGCGAGCCACATCATGTGGAGAAACTCCTTGGGTGATAAAGGTACTTATAACCCTACATATATTTATGGATACCATTAAAAACAAAACTGCTATAAAGAAAATAGCAGACTGCAGAGCAAAAAGCCCGAAGGACCCAATTTCCTCCTGAAGCACCTGATGGACACACTGACAAGCAGATTGCTTTCCAGTACCAATTTTTGGAGCATGTGAAAAATGGCCCACACAGCCGGTATGTGGTCTGAGATGAGTCATAAATCTTGTTTTATCTCCTCCGTGGTGGTAGCAGAAAAGGATGAGTTGCTTTTTTTTCATCTCATTCACATGTCTATCTGCCTGTTATCTGTGCCCTTGAGCAAAGATTACTGATGCCCTGTCTTTGATATATGACACATCACACAGAGCAGCTTTTCATCCTGTGAATTAACCCAGAGAGGGAGAAAGAAAAAAAATGCAAACCTGACTGCCATCAGCCAAGGGGGCTCTCTCACTGTTCCTTTGTGCTCCTCTGCCCCCCTTGCTTACTCACATGATCTTTCCCACCTTCCTTCCTTTAGAAACACGGATCCCCTCCTCTTCCCTCCTTTCTGATATAGAGAAGAGAGCATCATGGGTAGCCAAGTTTGGTGGCAAATTGTTTATCTGACCTCTGCACGTCTCTGCATTTTATAATCTAGAGTGTGTCACCCCTGTCTCATCCCCATAACAAATAGCCCCTGTCAGTTCCTGCTTCCTTTATCAGAAGCAAGAGGTAAGGATAGGACCACTGTAAGTAACTGCACAGAGGAAATCTACAGAAAAACCAAAATGGGATTTCGAGTGAGTGATGAAAACAGAGATTCCCATAATGATGCCTCAAGAGCAGAAAAAAGGATAAAAGGCAGAGATTAAAGAAACAAATGGTGGCATATTATGTGTTAACAGCTTATGTATGTCATGGAGGAAGAAAAAGACTGCGATAGGCTTTCAGGAGAATATTACTGCTGGGATACTGTCCCCGGCGAGGGATATTTTATTATTCGGTAACCAGAAAGGCAAGCAGCATTGAGTGCAGCCTAATGTATCATCTCCTAATACATCTGAATAATGGTGATTTAAATGAGTAAGACAAATAGCACTGACCGTTTTGTGCAATCTAAAACAGAATGTAAAATAACACATTAGGCCTGACTGCCACAGTGGAAATTAAAAGACTACATTACAGAGTAATAACCATTTCTCTCCCGACTGCAGACTTCATTAACCCAAAGCTAATCTCCCACTCAAACTCCCTGATCTTCACATGCCATGAGGAAAAATGTGTTCAGTAAATACTGGTTGTTTTGTGTTTGGAAAAAGGGCCATGGAGCAGAACTCTGTCTACATTTCTAACTTCCCTCTTTTCCATATAAGTAATCCAAAACGGTCATCAATAAAATATTATGCCACTAGGAAAGTGCTGTAATCCATTATCATAATGGCAATGTTCATGATCTATTTCATTAACATGCAGTCTTTAACCCAAACAAATGTGTTCCTCACCCCAGTGTTGCCTACCCATTTACAAGATACAAATGTGCTCATGTGTCTTAACCTAGAGAGCTGCAGGTGTGATGCATCACTAGAGAACAACGAGAATGAAGCAACACTTGCCATATTGTGCACTACTGTGCTGAACATTGCATTGGATTAAAATAATACACTTTATTTCAGGGCAACACGGCATCATACGACGGGTCCATTAATAGATAAAAAGGTTTATATCATCCCATTTTTATAGGTACAGAATTGGAAAACTCTTTATAGCATGCATGGGGTGCTGCATACAGTATTGCTGTACACGAATATGCTATGATCGAAAGAAAAAACAAGACAAGGTCATATAGCATCTAAATAAAGGTATGTCAGCTGACAGCAGGATGTACTGATAATATGCCCTATGTCAGAGGCACTAAGAGAAACACTAGCTGTGTTTATTTCACACACTGACATTCACACTGCACCATTTAAAAGATGATGTGGACAGCAGCGTCCATATGTGTGAATGACTACAACATAAAGCTGGAGGGCACGGAGGCCTACTTTCTGCCTCCTGTAAGTGTTAATATAACCTTTTCATCTGTTCACCCAATGGCTCTCCTGAATCAATTCCCCCTCAGTGTCCCTCAGCGTCTGTACAACTGGCACCTCCACAACTTGTTCCATTTGTTATATTGGGCTCCATCTGGCCCCGGTCATTTGGCTTTTTAATTTAGTTGTCTCCTGCTCTCTAATTTGTCTCACATTTACAAATGGCATTGCCCGCCCGTTCCAAGCTGCCCCTCATCAGTGGCAGGAATACATTTTCAGCAGCCGCCGGGCCAGCAGTAAATCTGTAATGCCAGGTTATTAATAGATAGTAACAGATGTTTACTGATTGTTGATTACCAGTCTTGTTGACCAGTGAAATCTGTTCATAAATGGAATGGAATTTATAGCAGAGCAGACTATGCACCTCTCCCAAGGAAAATGGAGAAACAATGTCAACCTTTTAAATAAGAATCAATGAACAGATATCTCTTGGTCTCTCTTTCTTATTCCTCTTTTAAATCTGCCAAAAACAAACTCAGCTAAACTGGATATGTTCAAATTAAGATCTAATACATTTAATTAAGTTTATTTTAATGAATTTGGGTATTTGTAAAGCTGGAATTACGACTTTAAGGAGATGCAGACACCATGGAATTAAAGGCTTTCTCTTTCACAGGCTTCTTCCTTTTTACTACTTGCAGCTAGAAAGCAACCATTTGGCCACAAACACTTTCCTGACAAACACATCGCCAGAAAACGACATGACACATTTCACTTGTCACTCATCAGCAGTCACAGCTGGCAGGCTGGTGATCAATCTTTCAATAAGCAGGTGACATGACTGACTTCTAACAGTTTGCACATCACTTTAGAGAAAAGTTCCCATAAAACTATAATTAAATGTCACCATGGTAAGGTGGCACAAATGGATGTTACACTATTCCAAATTATTTCTATATAAAGTTGAAATGATTTCAAGTATTACATTTGTTTAGTTTTATAATATTGGATCACAGTTCTTTTTGGAAAAAAAGCATGTTGGGAAATGATTGCAGCCCAGGTTTTAGAGTCAATCAACTAGTGTATTATTCCTCCATTAACTGTACTTTCCTGGTACCAGTTCTTGATTTCTCTGCTTCTCCTCTTAAAAGAGTAATCATTTCTGTGTACAATTTTCTATTTGCAGACACTGTGTCGAGAAATTGGGGAGCCACAGACAACAAGTTGCAAACTGTGACAAGTTATAAAACTTTAAAGCAGGCAGTAAATAGCTCTGTCACTCTATCCCCAGTGTTATATTACCTGGACACATTTATCTGACGGGTGGTAAATCTCAATTCCCCTTACCCCCAAAAAGGCAAGAGGACACACGAGAAAATAAATTGCAGATAGAGGGACAAAAACATATGACTTGTTAATCAAATGAACATGATGTTTCAAAAGGGAACATCATTAATAACATCAGACAGGAGTGACAGCAGTTTTCGGGAATATAAACAGGAGTACCTCCTGCTGTATACTTTATAACAGTCCCTGGAAACAGTTTGAATCTCCTTTTTATTTTTATTTTTATACAGTTGCTTCACCTGCCTGATATCCTTCAGCCCTTTCCTTCAGAAGCTGTCAAAGCCGCCAAGTATAATATATGGCCTCTCCAATGAGAACAGCTGTAGCCACTTTCTATGCTGCTGGTGCTACCCTGCCCCGCATGAAATAATACATCAAGATTAATTGATTTCCCGTCACACTCTTAGAGAAAAGAAAATTAATTTTCATGTATCCCCCCAACCCCCAGCATATGAATTTTGTACATGGCAAGTAATTTGAGTTTTTAATTATTCATAAGGACTAAAAACATGATAAAGTGTTTTACTAAAGGCCTCAAGGCCATAGCCAAAAGCTCAATGTGTTCTGAGACAACAATAGCATTTCCCAATTCCTATATAAATAATACATTTATTTGCATATATCTAAGTGCATCTTAGGTCAACCCACCTCTCTCACTTTCTCTCTCAGCTGGAGGAGAGTAAATATTGGCTTATAGAACAATGAGTGTGATGAGTCACCAGACCAGTGCACATGAATACACCAATCAATCATCATCAAACATCAACATCAATGTTTACTATGTTAATGATGTGATGGATATTAGCTTTTTATACACTTTGTATACATATTTTAAACTATATTCACTCAGGGTTTTTTCTCTGCACTGTTGAGGCACTGCCCACCCCTACCGAACAGGAAGTTGTCAAAGTAGAACTTGTCAACTTTTTTATACTGTATGTTAGCTTCAAGGACACCAATATTACGAAGACCCATATACTACAGCAAACAAATACTTCTATTATTAGTAGTAATACTTCTACTACTACTACTACTGGATGATAATAATAATAATAATAATAATAATAATAATAATAATAATAATTTGAAATGTTGTTGTTGCAGGTTATTATTGGCGTTTTATGTACTTTTGTGTAAAATGATAAATAATATAATTAATATAATTAATAGTATATAAGTGCAGTATTTTTGGTGCTCTTAATAAAGACACAGGTATTACCTGTGGTGGAAAGTAACTATATACATTTACTCAACCATTTTGTGTTTCTTTATACTTCTACTTCACAATTTTAGAGGCTTTATACTTCCCTAGCTGTATTTGACAGCTGTACTTGTAAATATTTAGCAGAATAATATTTTACATGCAACATAATAAAATAAAGGTTGTATCTATATTTTAAAAATTTGACAAAAACAACTAGGACATTAAAATGATGCCTACGCATTAAAGCTGTCGTTAGAAATACAGGAGAAACTAGCAAGAGGAAGGCAAGTAGGCCAACCAATCATTTCAGTTGGACAAAATGCAATGATTCACTTTACTTATTATAGTCCTGTGACAGCCACTGATGCTGCATTTGTTTTGTTTTTGTGTCAGAGCATTGGCTTTATTGATTGCTGTTGGGATGTAAAGAGAATTTCAACAAATATAACAAAAATTGCCTACCCAAGCTTTAATGCATCAATAATAGTAACCAAATAATTCAGTAAACTGACAATTTTTACTTTTGATTCTCAATGATATTTCAGTAATTTTGAATTTTGAATATGGGACTTTAACTTGTAATAGAGTCTCATGTGAAAAGCACTACCCTTGTTCCTTCTCAACTGTCTATGATATAATCCCATAGACATTCCTCTGCAAAAATACAATTGCCATTTGTTTTACTAATAATGATGTAAATCAAAGCAAGTCATCTTTACTGTGAGCAGACACAGTAAGAACCCAGTGGAGTCTGTTTGCTCTGCTACGTGTTTTAACATTGTCCAACTGTGTGTCAGTGGATGATTGAGAAGTATGTCTGCTGTGAGAAGAAAGAACGCTGCCCACAGCCGTTGGTTTAATGTGCAAGCCAAAGGAGGATGCCATGCCACTGACGCCGTAGTAACATGCGGGCCTGACTGGCAGGCAAGGCTGCAGACTGATGTGCATTCTGCACTCTGATCCTCCGTATTATGGGACACAGCAACACTGATCAACAAGTACATTCACTGAAAGTGACGAGTGATCTTTCATAAGCTTCTGTGTGCATGTTTGCATATTTGTATACAAGTGCCAGAGTTTACTAAGGAAAAGTATTTACTGTATGAGCAAGATGTAATGAGAAGTATGTGTATTCAGCCAACAATAAATGAACAAAGTTAAATCTTATAGCAACTCCTACCTGTATTTATCTGTGTTTAACACACTCCGTGCACCCAATAACACAGCCAATAAGACCACACACACACTTTCTAAAAGCTCAGAAGAACAAAGGAATGATTAACGTATTATGGGGAAAGAGTCCCTGCAACCCCCACATTTGTCTTGACAGTTAGAGTGTAATTATAAGGTGAGATGTTTGTGCGTGCATGTGTGATATCACGTGTGTATGCGAGTGTGTGAGCATATGTATGTGTCTGTTAATCTTCGTGATGCTCTTACTGTGGTACTAGTTAAATTGGTCTGCCTAGCAAAGGGGTTCTAATTATGGTTACAGACCTAATTAGCATTTAGTATAACACCACAACAAATGCCGCAAAATCACCTTAATTCCGAAATAAAGTGCCTTAATGCTACACCATCAAGCTGCTTTGCTGTACAATAAGAATTAATCGCAGCACACTGCAATGGGCCAATCATGCACTCCTGCTGAGCGTGTTAAATCATTTTTCACCCCTTCCAGATTGTTCCTATCAACAACTATTCCCAGGAACCCTAATAAGCACATATCTTCATTAATATAATAAAGCCTAAATAATAATAATATCTCAAAACATGCTTTAGCAAATTATTAGGCCAATAACCCCATGGATACTGGTGTGTAGTTTTTCCACAGGAGACAGGGTTAAGGGTGGGTGTTGATGTTGACACCTACAGGCATTTGCAAAAAAAATTGAAATCTCTGGGAATTCTACTTGAAAATTTGATTTCAATTCTTTGGATTATAATTACATACAAATCTACATCAGAAATCAGTGCAGTTTAAACTGTTTATTTTTTGCATTCAGAAATTTGTCTGAGGACTACATTATTCACATTAACATAGAACAATGCTAGTAACCCATTTCCAACGACTGAAGTTACAAAACATTATCCTTCCAAAATTAATAAATGCCTGCTCTCACTAACTTTTTATGGATTTTTTTTTGTCAAACTGATGTTCAAGATTGCTAACATGCTGGTATAGTGTAACTACCAGTTATGTTTCATATTGCAGTGGACTAAAAAGTAAGTAAGAAATCCTGTATTAGTGTCCAGGACAGCTGGAGTCTAAAAATTGCAGCCTATAAGCATGCATATTGTATGAGTCGTTGCATTATGGTCCTTCTTCCCCCTTTTACACTGCAAATTTCAGATTACAAAAATCTACAATATAGCAAATGCCTGCCATCACAAGTTAGTTTAATTTTCTCTTCCTTCCCATCATAGTTAGCAGCCACACAGAAGACACTGACTGTATTTTGAGAATAAAATTTCAGCCTTGATCTTAGCAATAATAAATATGATCTTAGAAAATAAATATTAACTCAAGGTCCACAGAATATTCTGCAGTTTTCTACAGCATCTCTAAATTTCTTTTAATTTCTGGAGATAAGAAATTAACAACAGGCATCTGACTTGGGATATGTAATGTTTCTTCTCACAACAAATGTTGTCGACCAGCATAGTTGCCACAAAAAGGTAATTCACATGATACACCTGTCCCCACAAAATGAGTCAAATACAACTCCCTAACAAACAACGAATATCCCGGATGTGCTGCTATGGATATAGATCACTGTTAGAAAATTGTCCTCCCTTCAACCTATGCTAAAGGGCAACACTGTCTGAGATAAAATAATATGTTGTAAGGCAATACATTCACACTAATAACCAGATGCACAGGGCCCATCTGGTCTGAAATGGTAAGACACACAGATGTGATCTGGAAAGCAAGAGGGAATACAGATAATATTTGATATGGATGGTTGGTTATATATATGTGGATATGGAACATGAAGATTGGTGGAAGAATGCAGATATTGATAGATGACAGTTATAAGAAATAAAAATCTCCATTTGGTTCTTCAGCACATGGCATTTATTGCAGCCGACTGATATATTATTTACTTTCTCTGACATCTGGAGTTAATGTTCCTTATCTTGGTAACAAAAACAATTTAGAAAGGCAACTTCCACAAGTCAAACTATGCCATTTCCCAGGCTCCTCTCTGCTATCTGTCTCCATTGAAATATTCTGTATTTATTTTAGAAAACTTAAACAACTGCTGTTATGTCAGCCTAGAGCTGGTATAAGCCAGAGTAGCAGATTCATCATTATAATACTTAGCACTGAGGGAGAAAAAATACAGAGCTGCACTATATCGCAAACATGATTTAGGCCCTACAGAGGCCACAGGAATTCAAGCTGTCAGAGTCTCACGTAAATTCAGTTCCTGTAAATAAAGTGGGGTGTCTAATGCTTGCACATGCTATCTCTTTTTATGTAGTCTTTATCATTCAAAGGGATGATCCTTGACTACAGTTGTGTTCTTGTGTATTAGTGAGTGTGTGAGGCAGAATAAAAACAGAATGAGCAGTTATGGCCATGTTTGCACTCTGTACCAGATAACAATAAAGGGAAATGCATAGAGAGACGATACAGCAGATTTACAAGTAGACAGAACAAAACACCTGTTATGCTCTAAATTTATTCAGTCTTCCTGAAAGAAGCTTTATTGTCACATCAAACTTTTTTTAGAAACATCACAATCCACAAATAGTGACAACTATCTTGCTGCTGTGCAACAAAGAAAGAGTGGCAGCCATTGTCTGCGCTCCAGTGCCTTAAGCTGGCAAGGCTTCATCAAATACAATGTTTTCGTAACTAAGGTGGCACAGTGCATAACTACCAATAATGACATTGTGAGGATGTGTGTATAGGAAAGCACTGATGTAGACGGTCCAGTTACTAACATTGCAATAAACGCTTGGTTTATGATTCATCATCTGCGGGAAGTCCAAGGGCTAGAACATAAAACTGTTCAGCTCTGAGAGGTCCGGTAGAGACATACATAGAGGTTGCACTGCAATCTACAAGCTTGACTGAATCATTGAGCGCAAGGTCACAAGACTGATTCCACCGTTAATAGCAATATTAAAACCAAACAAGGGTGTTATTCCAAAGTGAGAGAGCTTGCATGTCCTAGAGTAATCCTGATGTTACCGATCATCATGTTTAATAATAATGATTACATTAATTTGACCATTGCATTTATTGTGTGAATTTGAACATTTAACTTCAATGCACAGGTTTCCCTGAACCAATGAAGAGAACCAATAGACCACAGAAGATCAGTACAATTCTAAAAGGTACACACTACAAATCGTTTAGTTTTGGTTTGTGCGCTTAAAAATATCTGATAGGCCAACACTATTGATTGCCTAATGTGAAACTGCACTAAAGGACAAACAATTAAAATTACTATCTTGGTGGACTACTCCCAATTTTCTGTTTCTCTGCAACAAGACCCACACCCTTACATCTGTGTCAGACACCAGTAATGCAGAAATATCTGCATGAAACCTGACACCAAAACCATACAGCCTTCAGATCATATGAAAAGGAAACAAACGGACCCAAGGCACTTCCCTGTCGCCAAACTCCATTCACCAGGAATGTGTGCAAAAATCTACAACCTGCATCTCAAGATTTGAGCAAGTCCTGAACTAGCTCACTGGAGCACTGTTAAAACCAGTGAAATCTAATTTAAGAAGGATACAAACCACAATTGGCTGAACAATAATGAGCACACAACATTGAGCCTTTATAAATAGGATACCTTTTAGGTATCCTATTTAATAAACTTGTTATAACATACTCACAGTGTGTTAAACTCATTTACCATATCTAATAGACAAATAGACAATGTCATGGCTTTAGATGCATTTTACATATTAAGTTACACATATTCAGTACTAGGGGTGTGCCAAAAATTGATACAGCAATATATTGTTATACTTTTTTCCATAATAATGTATCATTATTCAGCCCATCATATCGATAAATAATTCTTTTTAAAAATAGCGCTTTGATGGTTAGCTCAATACTAACATATAATGGGAATCTCAATTAACATGCTAATGGACATTAACATTGTGGTAATATAATCTTAGCATAAACTACACATTTTGCATCACATGCTTAACATCCTGAACAGCATACTTTGCAAATACTTAAAGTACATATGTTTCCTGAGCTCTGTGTGAAATAAAAAAAAGAGCTGCTAACTTCACTGCTACTCTGCTGCTTCAGCACTCTACACTGACAAGCTACAGCAACCCTAAAGGTCGCACAATGCTGAGTCACTGAACAGTTATCAATATAAAGGGATGTACATATCAGACTTAGGTTGTACACAGCAATTTGTAATTTCAGCAAAAAATTCAGTGAATTTGCATTTTTATCTGCCTTTTATAAAGAAATGTTTTTATAATAATTTTTAATAGTTGGTCTATAGTACTGTAATTTTAATTTATGAACTGAAAAATGTGTGATGCATTTTGTATTCATAGTCACAGATATCGTGATACATCACAGATATCGTGATGTATCATTTTAGGATTGTCTAACAATATCTCGATTATGGCAGAATGGCTATATCGTGATATTATCTGTATCATGGGCTATGTATCGTGTGTCGTATCGTATCAAGAGGTACCCTGTGATTCCCACCCCTATTCGCTACACATTCATTTAACCCACAGAGACATTCTAGGTGTGAAGTAGATATTACGGTAAGTTAGGGATTAAATGTTTACTGGTTTAATAATAAACAGTAAAATTACCGAAATGTTAATTATCATTAAATCTCTGTTCAATTACTGCGCTTTGAAAGACTCCCTGTAAATACTGTTTAGCATCAACCAAAGGAGCAACAGTCTCCCAGATGAAGTAGCGCAGGTGCATTATGTGGGGACTTTGAAAATGCCATGGTTTGTCTGTCAAACTTCCTGATAGCTTGTAAAGCGCAGCTGTCAGTGCTACCCACTCTCATAAAAACATTAACATTGTTCTGCTGCTGTATGCATCGTGTGTCACAGACTCTATTCACCCAATGCACGTAACAACATGATAGGTAATCACCCAGCCAACAAATTTTATTCATTTAAAATCCAGCATTTGTTTAATTGGTTGTTCCATCAGGAGAAACACTACAGACTTCATGTTGTGCTCAACACAGTTACTACTATCATGTAAATTTGAGTATGGGGTCATTGGATATACTTTATAACTTTATGACATGTTAATTCACATTTGATGTGGTTTTCATGTGTTTACATAAGGTATTATATATGTTATTATTTTAGTAATAAGGTCATACTGCTGCAAATTTTATTCATGTTTTCAATATAAAAATGTGAAATGATTTTAGCATGTGTATTTTAGACACTATAATCTTGTTAGGACATTTTCATGCCTTTTCATCTTTACTGTATATAGCATAAACTTTGTCGCCTGTTTATATGTATAGGTATGCAGCAACACAATGTTCTTTATTATTTAAACACAGTTATGCTTCAGAGGTTTATGGTGTGACATATAATCCAACAGCCAAGGATAAGAAAAAACAACACCAACCACTCAAACACTGTTTGCCTGCTGTTATAAAAAAAAAAAAATCAGATAATGTGAATTCAGTTCTTCAGGACAATGTACATACTGCATAAAGGAGTTAATGGACATTGAGGTTATATACGCGAGCTAAATTCATTATATTGGAATCAAGTATACAATTTCAAGCAAAGGAAATAAGGGAATAATAAAGCTTCTCTTTCCGCCATCTCATCATAATGATTTACAGTGTACTCTATGCAAACACGTTATCTTTTCATTTCTCATAGTGAAACAAATAGCCACTAAACTCTCCCCTTGATTTGCTCTGGTCCTTTAAAAAAAACACATTTGAAAAATGTAAGGCTGCAAGCTAGCCTGCTTCTCACTGCTAGCTGACACAGGCATTTATAACCTTAAAAATGACTTCTGGGTACCAGGTATCCAATTATTCCTTACCCAGGAAACAGTGCTAAATGGAGCACTGCAATGATTTACTCGCAACCTCTCCTTTTATTAAAACACTTTGTCTTATTGTTTTATTGATTTACAATCCGTCCTACTTTTTTGGCATCTGAAAACAATCAAGGCACAGGGCAGCAGAATGTTTGGACATTAATCGTTAAAAGACAGTGTTTTATTCCTGGCCTGGGGTTTGCTGCACCAGCTGCTGTGCATTCTGGTAAGAGGCAGTGATTTATGACCCGGCAGCAATAACGATGAGGCGTGCTCATTAACATATCGACAGGCTCCAAGATGGATCATCGGCATTGATTATTTCATGGCCTGTTGATGCCATTTGTTAAAAGAGAGAGAGAAAGGGGGAGTGGAAAAGCAGGGAAAAGAGGAAGAGGGAAGTGATGGGCTGGCTTAGAAGGTGCGAGGATTTCTCGCTTCAATCCTCATAGCACTGGGGAGAAAGACAAAACCCTGACTCCTTCAATCACCACAGCCATCACTCTACTGTCAGAGGGAAAAATCAATGATTGACAGCATTTAACCAGTCCTCAGCACTTGGCAGATCCATATAGAAGAAAGGTGCTCAGCAGGGAGGGCCATACAGATCTGTCTTTACGCATGCTGTAAAACATTACTTCACAGCGAGAATTACAATATCAATCAGTCAATGCCATTCTCTATTCAAAAGGGGAGAAAGCATACAGTAGATGTCATTTGTGTTCAGTATGCTGGGTGATAGAAAAGTCATGTCAGTAAAATGCTATGCTAAGTGAAAATGTGGGCTAGTGAATATATGATGGTAAACAATGGTTATTTAAAAAATAACATTGTGGCACAAAGTCTGATTGTACTCTTGCACGTTCGACTTCCAAAAAGTCTATATTTCTCTGAGGAGCTCTTAAATGTTCTCACCAGCTGTGAGATTCTACTCACTGACCACACTGCTAACCGCTATTCACCTAAATTATAAGCTAATATTAATTTACAGATTATCTAATTACTAAAGCCCTGAAAGGCAAGTGATTTCTCCTGTTCATTAATGTTTTTTTCTTCCAGGTGAGCTTTAATCTCTCTATGCACTCTGAACTCTAGGCACACATATGGTGTGTTAGCACCATCTGTAATATTACTGTCATATCTTTGTTTAGGCTAGAAATTTTAGGCTAGAAATATATTTTGATCTGCGCTTCACCTGGAAGAAAACATGAATGCTTTTAGTCCTGTTTAGAACATGAGGAATAGGTGCACTTAGGCCTCTTTTGGCTAAAATTGGTATTACAACAAAAAACATTTGATCGTGACAAAAGAAATAAAAATGATCCTGGTGAAACTTTTTTCCACCTGTTTTACAGATGAAAAAAGAAAGAACTTAGAAAGATTATCCTGGCAAAACTTTTTTTCTCCACTAAGTCATAAACAGAGAAAATTATTTCGAGCAGACTTGAAAATGGAGCACCAGATATTTGTTTTCCTCTTTGCCCTCTCAGGGCTTCCGTACTAAACATTCACAATCAATATAGTTTTCATTACTTGTACTTGTTGGGCCAGATTTACTAAAGGTTTGCGTGAGTAAAAACGTGTAAACTTGATATCACAAACAAATTAACATGTAAGCTGATCTACTAACTGTGCACGGAGAATGACGTCTTTTAAAAGTACAAGATAGCACATGTTGTTCATTTTTCTACTTTTGCCTTAATGAATATGCAATTTGGGGCATTTCAGTTTTATTGTAAAAAGTAATGGGAGGGTAACATGCAAATACATTTATTTACTACACGCAATGTGATCTAACAAGCCTAAAAGCAATTTCATGCGAATGCAACAGCATCTGTATTTAATACATTTGAAAGGAAGGTGCAAACAAGACAGAAGGAAGAAAACAATAGTAGCTTCTAGCCTGTAACAACTAGCAAACAGCACTGAACATGCAGTGTATCTAGAAGTCACCATACTACAGCAAATGCACAACTTTGTCACTATACTTAATATACAGTAGATTTCATCTTGATGGGAACAAGGATGAAACTATCCCCTCTCTCCTCCAGACTGAGCAGTGCTGTCATTACTGTGATAGAGTTGCCATGGTGACAGGTGCTAATTGATGGGTCCATCATTCATTATTGAGTGACAGCCACCCTAGTGCTGGCCCTGACTGGCATTCTTCTGGACAACTGTCACAGAAGGGCTCCAAGCAGCTGTATCCTCATTGTGGAGGTAAGTCACAAACACATAATCACACATGCACAAAACCATTCACACACACACACACAACACACACACACAGGGACAAAGACAAGCATGTAAAGACTTGTAGAGGCACACCCACAGGGTCTCAAAGTCCACATTGATGTGCACATGTATAGTGTACAAAAACCTTCACAGAAACAGCTACACAGACCAGGTCACAATCACACACTTACACACGCACACACCCACACAATCAGTCTCAATGACATGCGGCTGACACATATTGACCGTCTAATCTTTGCCGGGGTCTCTGGTAGTGTGAAAGCACCACTCACACACACACTTCTCCTGAATCAACATTATCAACTCTCTCCTGTACAATGTCCCCATGATGGACCTACCAATATCGGGCTTCTGTGTTTTCTAGACATTGAAGCAACATGCAAACAGAAGCAGTCTCCTCATCCTCTTTTCCCCCCGGGTGAAATATATTAAAAGCCAGGAGAATAGAGAGTCAGTCAATTAAGTCACTAAGGGCCTGGCCTTCAGGTGTCCTTGGAGGACAGGAAGACGGAGCGGAGGAGTTGTATTACTGTGTGTTGATATGTGTGTGTGTGTGTGTGTGTGTGTGTGTGTGTAGGGTTGTGTCTCCTCTCCTTTGACAGTGTGGGCTTGCCCTGCCTCTTGTACTGTAAAGACGAGGGCTTTAAATTGCTTCCGTCACCGGGCCGTGAGTAATGAGTGTGATTCTAATCGCAGTTCCTGGGGCCATCGACATTAGTCTTAATCTGAGCGGGGCGCTCCAACACCACTGACATGTAATGCAGAGCAGGTAGGGCCGTAATGAGAGGACGCACGCACACAAGCACGGACGCACATACACAGGTTACCCCACCCAAGATGCAGAGGAAGGCTTTCGTAATAAGAACACAGTTACTAGAACCTCACTCCCATCTTTCTCCTCCAGGGCTGGTTAGGTATGCAGAGGCTGTGAAAAACGGCTGAAACCTCCTACACACCACTACTACACACTCCTGCAGGGAGACTCGGGTCTTTGGGAATACACAGATGAAAAGCAGATTCAAATGTTAGCCTGGTGTTATTTAATAATACAAACTCCAGTACAAATATTGAAAAGCTACATTCTAAAACTGTTAAATTATACATATTTCATTTGAGGTGTTTTCAGAAACAATAGGTCAAGTAATTCAGGTTTTCATCAAGTCCTGGCAGTAAAATAACAAAAATGTGCTCCATTTGTAAGAGGGTGCAGTGCGACTTTATATTTAAGATAAATATAGGAGTGTGTTTATTGTTCTTTGTGGGCACTAAATTCCTCTAGCCTCTGCATGCTGTCACAGTCGTTCTTATGCACTGTGAACAAACAGGTAGCGAGGCTGAGAGTCCACTGGCACTGGGTTAGTCGAGGGCTAAATTGCTGCGGGGCTGTGAGTGGCTGCATAGCCGAGCAGGTCGTTCCTCTCTGTCTCTCTGTGTTTGCCTGTGTTAAACTCCCTCCTCTGCCCTCATCCATCCCCTCATCCAGTCTCCAGCTCTGTCCATCTATCAATCCCAGCACTTTGTCAGAGCCCACTCCATCCTTACTGCTGCAATAACAAAGAAGAGAGGACTGGGGAGAGAGAGAGGGAGCGTGTGTAAAAAAGAGGTGTACGCAATAAAGCAGGAGACAGATTCAGAGGGGACAGAGGAGGGAAGAGGGGAGGGCGGCTCTGCCTCAGAGCCCCGTCACCGGGGAGCTTTTCACCTCCCATCTGCATCGGTGCTGATCTGCTGACAGAGGCCCTGACGCGCGTCGCCTTCTATTGCACAGGCAAGCAGAAACACTAATGCCGCACCGCACCCTACCTAGACCACTCACCTCAGCTCAGACAGCCAAGACAGGCAGCTTGCAAAGAGGAGGTGGAAGGTGGCACGAGCTGAATGGGTGACAGAGGTGAGCACAGGTAGCAGGAGGAAGAAGAAAGAAGGAGTTGAAAAGGATGGTGAAGAGGATTAATAGCAGTAGGAAAGTAGAGAAGCAGAGAACAAAGGAGGAAAGGCTGGGAAATGAGGGAAATATAAGAGATAGTTGTCATTAGAGGAAGTTATGCAATAACCAAAGAGCACACATAGAAGTAGATGTATTATGAGAGAGAACTAACAGCGGGTGGCCATTGGAAGGAGTTGTGTACTCAATTTTCCTGCAGTCCAGTAGGAAAGTGGCTCAGTTTTTTTCTTCGCTGTGCATCGATAGAAATCACAGATAGAAAATGTCTCCTTAATTAAGGGCTGATCAGCTGTATGTCAGTGGTGGTTTGGAGGCCGAGCAGAGTTGTGGGGCTGCGCTGACCTAACCACTCAAGCTAGCTGAGATGCAAATTAGAAGAGGTGGCTTACACTCCATATCCAACAGCACAGATGTAAAAGCTCAACAGAACAGGATATAAATATATTATCATTATAATGAGTTGCTTTTAAACTCATAACAATTCTGTATCATAATTTGAAGTGTAAAAAATAGGGATGTGCTGATCATATTTGTTTTGCATAACAACAACAAAACTTTAGACATGTGGCATACCGGAGAAATGCTTCTAAATTTGTGGGAAAAAACAGTTGTTTTCTTTTACTCCACAAAGCTAGTCTCGCAGCGCACGCTGATGTATAATTAACTGAAATTGCTGGTTGCTGTATGCTCTGCGGTTGTTCCAGTGTTGAATTGAAGTTTAATGGGCATATTTCTCAGCTGCAGTACATGATGCAAACAAACAAATGACTTGAAACTAATCTTCATACAACAAATACAAATCTGTAAGTTTGGATCGTTTTGGACGGCATTTGGCTTGAGACATCTCTCCCTCACTTGGGCACTGAGCATGGCAAATTCCCTCATGCACATAGCTTAGGATTCAACTCATGCAGCCAAGCGCGTGTGGTTCTAATTCATACAAACATCTTCGCCTAATTTTGGTTTACAGGTTGTTACTGTTAATGAAAACTGCATCATCACAGACTGAGTGCTGTGAGGAATGATCAAACTTGAGTCTGTGCATCTTCAAAGGCGGAATCCGCCAATGCTGATGATGCTGTAATGGGTGATCAAAGAGGGATTACAACACATGTTCATGGTAAGATTACAAGTAACATACAGATAAGGGAATGTAGACATGACACTTAAGGTATCATGCATACGAAAAGGTCAGAGGGTACGACAAATCACTCATAGTTGGAGGATTTTGCTTTGTTCTTTCATACAGTAAAAAAACCCACCCTTTTCACTGCAGGGAACATTACTCACAGAAATGACCAATTCTGCCGAATCCTTTGTGAATTGGCCTCCTAACACTGCATACACTAAAACAAAGCAAGCAAGTCTCTCTCTCCCTTCTGATGCAGTTTCCAATCAGCCGACACTAATTAGACAGCAATAAACTGTTATTAATCGGCCGGACAGCATAGAACGAGCCCGATATAAATGGTGGCTGTCAAGGCCTTATTCAGGAACCAAATGAGTATTCTCAGTTCACTGCTTGTGTGAAGCATCAACACCTATGTCCTCTAACAAATGTTCACTATTCACCGGACTGGTATTAGTGTTGGCGTTGCATGCACACGCACACACACACACCGGCTGTAATATGCGGTCTCTGAATGTAATGTCATTGTGAATAGTGTGTCCAGATTCTTTCAGAGGACACACAAAGCAAAGCCATCATACTCACAGCTTTATAGGCCCTGAAAACAGGTCCTACTATTAATCAGCTCAAAATAAATGTCTCATAATTATCCTCCTCCTTTCCTCTGTCTGCGTGACGTGGGCTAAGCATCTTCTTTGAGGCTTCTCCCAGTCCGGCTTCCAGATAACGGTCCTAATAAATGAGAGGCCTATTTACGAAGTCAGCTCCACTTTAGCCAATCTGCGCCTGGAGAGAGCAGTTGGGGCTGGAGAAATGAAAATGTGTATCGACAGAAAGGAGTGGGACAAGCTCCTCTAAGGCAGCCAAGACAATCTATTAAGACCTTGTTTTTCAACATCTTGATATCTAACATTTTATCAGGTCTGTGAATAACCTCACAAGAGGGGCATTTTTGATGGAATGTGATTGGATTACACTGAGCACTAACCATGCGTGATTGGTTTAGCTGAAATATATTACATTTCTGTCTAAATGGACTGGGGGTCGATATTATGTCTTCTGCTCTGGAAGACAGAGTAGGGGGGGTGAAGTTAGAGATATTTTATCACTCATTTCATGCTTTAGTGCAGCATGGAGACTGACACTAATGCATTGGAAGGACGTGGTGCTGACAGCACACCAACATATTCATGTCCGATCACCCCTGGCTCAAGAATCTTCCGGACTGAGAATAATCCGTTCTGAAAAGATGAAGTGGAAGTGGGTGTGTTCAGCTGTTCTTCCCATAAGTGGTTTTGAGAAGAAAAATGAAGTCATGGCCAAAAGGATCGGAAACGACAATGAAACCGGAGGAGAAGGGGAAAAACTGCATGGGCGTGGGATTTCTTAACTGTTAAACACTACACATTCAGAAAATCCCTGCATGTGGAAAACAAAACAAAAAAACACAATGTGGAATGGAGGGTGGGGGGGAGATAAAGGAAATCTGTGAATATATTCAAACTTTGTGTCCTGTGAAGAGTAAATATGAAAAAAGGCTTACGAGTAATGAAAGATTGTTTATGTATTCTGGCATGAAATGGGGCGGTGTTGTGAGGGCGGCAGGCGCGAGGAGACGGATGGACGGGAGTGACAGGCCGGTATTCATCCTGCACGCCCCAGCGGCCGGACTGCTACTGGCGCTCGACAGAGCAATAAATCACCAGCTCTCCAGTCTGTACCTACAGCTTATTACATCCAAGATGACAAATAAATAATAATCCCTGTCACGCCAGGCCTTTGCTCAAGGATTGAGCCAGAAACCTTTTGCTCATCACTCTTGATCTTAAGTGAAAACACTAGAACAAGGGAATTGAGGGCCATGCTTTACTGAGCTTATGAAAGTTCGAGTGAAAGTAAGAGGGGAAAAAGGGAAAGGGAGCCAAAAATGAAGGGAGAGAGAAAGCAAGGCTAGGAGAATGATGCTGCCACTACAAAGCCTCTCTGGGTGTGAAGGGAAATGATCCAGCAAAGAGAGGGGAGAGGGGTGAAGTGGGAGGCGGGGAGTTGGGCTGGGGTGGGGAATTGCCCTTGTACTGTGCAGGATGAGTGTCGCTCATTCAGTTGAATAGGTCTCTGGAGGATAAAGTAAATCAAAAGCCTTCATCGTTAAACAGGACTAGCCAAGTGGCCACAAACAGCATTTGCCATTTAGTTTGGAACAGCTTACCATACCATTACAGTCCTCACCAGTCGTTACAATTCAAATCATAAGATACCTCTTATTGCTATCATCAGGACTAACAATTCAGATGAGAGTTTAATTAAAAAAACATGTTGACAATGAAGAAAACAATAAGGAACAGAAAACATTGGTACAGGCAAGAAAGCCAATTACCTTTATATAGACTCTATTATGAATGGCTGAGAGCTAAGTATAGTATAAAACTATGAGAAAAAATACTCTTACATTATCAGCTTTGAGCTAGTTTGCTGTGTAATCATGCAACAAATATCTACTTTTTTGTCATAAGCATGTTCCTAGACTTTGTAAAGACACACTGGTAACAATTCAAGCACAGTGAATGACCTGACTTGAAACTTGAAAGCTGTAAGTTTTGCCATGTTTTATGTTGTTTTGGTCTTTATTTTATAGGCTGGCGTTTATCATGTTGCGTGGCTTATGTGGCTACTGCCACAGTCTGTGGCAATGTTGGACTAATGCTGTAATATTGAGAGAAAATGTGTGAACGTTAAGCCTCATTTAAAGCCAACTAAATAATGTGAGTAATCAGTTAGATGAGGGTATCTGTGTATTCAGGTTACTTTTTCTGGAACTTTATACTGCAGCACTAGCTCAGCTTTCCTTAGCATTGTTGTTATATGGAAATACGTTTTTTGCGGTGTATTGCTGTATGTAAATTGACTTGACAGCTACATGTAAAAAGGAAATGGTCAAATTACAGGAGTTCATTTGCTTGAAATGTTGTGTGGCAGTTAGATTAGTGCCCATTTAGTTAATCTAGAGATAATGTGCAGATTTCTTTCCCACCCATGAACCAATTGATTGGTGGAAGAGTAGGTAGAATTTCAGTTGACTAAGATTTTCTTTGGTTGACTAAATCCCTATATAATAGTTTGATTGTTCAATACCTCACTCTACTGCCCTTTGAAAAAAACAAACCTTCTCTCCTCAACAAGACACAATTTACTTAGTGCTGTCCCACCATAAAAATTAAAAGCCTTCTACAACAACAAATGAAACACTGTGGGTGTATTGTAAATCACATGCGTCACTTTCACCAGCTCAGCGTGCCTGAGTATTTCATGGGCCTCTACACCCTTCTTGATGTGTATATGTGCGAGTGTGTGGGTGGCAGTGTCCGCATTTGTGTGTGTGTGTGTGTGTGTGTGTGCTACTCTACAAAGGAAATAGGGGCCTCTGATTAAAGAGTGCACTGTCATAAAGGTTACTGAATTGCAAATGGTCCTCTCCATCTTCCCTGTAATGGAGACTGGTTAAGAGGAAGAAAGAGAGCAAGTGTGTGTGTGTGTGTGTGAGAGAGAGGCAAAGAGAGGGGAGAGAGAGAGTGAGAGAGAGGCGTGACCATGATAGGAATATAAACAGGGAGTCTCAGCCAGTCCCCTAGTCTCAGACCAAGTCCCAGTCCTTTCACAACCGCCACAAGAGACATTAATCACTGGATCACCAAGCCATGCTTAATTGCGAGTTGTATATCACGGTGCATACAGTGGCTAAAGGGGGAAGGAAACTCATTATTTCGGTTTGCTGGATGCAGGGCTGGGTGCGCCTCATCTGGACTCCACCACCTCTCCCTCTCTGTCACAGTACACCTGGGACCAACCTCAATGTGACAAGGAAAAATGGAGTATGCAGTCACCTCCTAATTAATATAGCTCTGCCACTATTGTTGTACCACTAAGGATGTTCACGAGACTGATCATAAACGCACTCAACCGATCTCACACGGATCACATCAGCAGTGGTCCAAGCTGAAGCAGCGTGATTGACGTATAAGGAATTCATTCTATTAGCCACCTACATGTGTGGGGTTTTTTGCTTATCAAGTACGGTGACTTCAAGAACTCTGGTCCATAAGTGGTAGTGTTTGCACTGTCAATAGTGCCACGCTAAAGTCAAGGTCACAAAGGCTTCCGAGAGAGGCTTTTTCAGCCAAAAGAAAAAAAAGAAACCAACTCTCAACCGGCCATTTTTATTTAGATTTTTGCTAGTGCTTCTGTAGGCAGTATGCAAATGAGAGGGACTTGATAAATGACTTGTAATATTTCCCAGACATTTTGCTTTCCTTCAGAAGTTTGCCAATCTGATGTAGCTTGAAGATAATAAGGCATATTCCGTCATTATATCAATTTTTGTTACCCAGATATTTCAGCCCATGTTAGTAATGATGAGCAAAAACCAAACGAACCAAGGGCAGAGCCTGGCACCATTGATCAAACACTGTCATTTAAGCACCGCTAATCCCACATACACAGAGAGGGACACGCGTATACACACACGCGCACATACCCACACACATAACAAGCGCACACAATATATGTACAAATCTGTGCATGGATGTATACATATGCATGAATGCACCAAAATGTATGCATAAGTACACAGAGAGAAACGCACAGGCCAAGAAACCAAACGTAATGGGGTGTGATTATGGAAAATTATATTCACCATGTACACTGGGTTGAATAAAGACATTTCAATATTTCCCAGAAATATATCATTGGTTTATATGTTTCCTTAGCAAGCAAAATATACAGTATCTCATTTTAATGACTTTCACTGACATTAAGTCTGTTCAGATTTAGTTAACAGTCCATAAATAGGCTATTATTCAAGACTGCTGGAGCTTTGGACTTGCACGTGACATGTTTCTCTTATTCACTGTACATTGTATTCAGGCATTTGGGAAAATGCTGTGTTGTTTAATGAATGCATGCCCCATTTTAAAGAACGCGGTATTGTTTTGTTCAAAGCCTTTTTGACAAAGCCAATGTATTTCTTTTACTTATCGCCTCATGTTCTTTACATGGGATCCTCTAGTTCAGTGGTCTACAAAGTAACAGCATGAAATTAAAAGTGATAATATCTAATGTTTATTCACACCCTCATTGCTACCTTTAGAGATGGTCAAGAAAACGTTCACACCAATGCACTCGGCTGTGGTCAGGACTTCCTGACTCCAAGAACTATGCCAGACCCCTCCCCAAGTTTAGCTCTTTGCTCTCATGTCGTAAAACTCCATGACCTGGGAGGAAGGAGGACAGAAAAAGGGTCAAACAACTGCTTCATGGTTAAGCATGAGGTGAAGGACAGGTTCCATGTAGATGTTTTAAAAAGAAAAAGTAATGGCCAAAAAGCCTGAGAAGTAGTCACTGAGGGGTCAAAGTGCACACAGAGTTCACTGGGCCGGCAAAGGGCAGAAAAGGGAGGAGTGAAACAGGCACAAAGGAGAAACAACAAAGAATGCAAAAGTGACATGGAGGGCTTCCTTCACCTTAGTTTTTCTCCAATTAGGGGTGGTGGAATGGGAGGAGATCAGGATAAGATTGAAAAGAATGGAGGTGGAAGTTTTTGCCCCCCTGCCATACGTGCTCTTTGATCTGCACAGGCAGAGATCCTGTTGTTGAGACCATGCTGTCCATTTCTAACTATGTGTGGACAAAAACTCCCAACGCAGGCAGCTCTGCTGAAGCTTAAAACAACAGCATATTTTCTCCAGAGACCCAACATATTCATAACAGCCTTTCAACACTTGTCAGGCATAGTTGACCAAAGGCAACCTCAAACACAAAGTCAGAAATCGCACATAATGGATTGCAGTTAAAAAGACGTTGATGAAAATAAGTTCAGGAGCAGCATGTAATACAACCCAAGGAAGCTACAGTACATATCCCCAGTGACCAACTACAATGTCATTTCAACCAAACAAAACATTCTGCTTTACATAAAGCATTTTTAAATTGCATAACCACAACTGATGTGGTGGAGAAGTACAGCAGAATAGAGCGATAACTCAGGTAACATTTTCTGAGGGAAGACACAATTTGGGTCCACTTAAACTACAAGACAGCCAAAAAGACAACAAAATAATTATATAAAATATAGAACAAGCTCACTCAAAATTGGGAATGGTTGGGATCTTTAGATGGAAATTAAACTGTGAGGCGACAACTCTTTCACTGCAAGGGGGCGCTAAGGCACCAAAGTGACGCCAATCCTAAAATAATTATGTAGTTGCACTATAAATCGAAGATACTAACTGCAATAAAATAAGCTGTTTCTGTGCAAGTATACTTTAAAGATGATACTACATACTGTGTTGCCACTATAGTCTTAAAAATGAAGATATTTCAAGGATACACCAGAGAAGAATTTAAACACAGTAAAGACAGTAAAACATCGCAGGGGCAATCTTTTAAGCCATTTGCACAGATTTAGGTCCCAGTTCTTATTAATGCAATTGATAGTTCATCATCTCCCTTTTAATTAAAGAATCCACTTAACAAGCTGAGTATATCCCCTGGAACAGGACACAGCAAAGGAAATATCTTTTCAGCATGTTATTAAAACAAATGCATCAACAGCAGGCTCACAATGGGCAATTAACAAAGCTCCAAGAAACCATAAATCCTTCATTAACAAACAATCCTGTCACACAGTGCTGTTGTTGCAAGCAAGGCCTAAATTCCTCACCAGTCAGCCAGGCTTATTTTGTTAACATGAGTATATGTTAGGAACCTAGAAGCAAATGTAAACACCATTCTATGAGATCTCTGAGCTGTCACTTACAGGGGAGATTGCCCCTTCTGATTAGAACCAAAGCAGTACTGGCTTAGCTGAACTAATATTTGTACGGCCAAGATAAATCACTGAGGCTTTGTTTTACCACATGCTAGTCACTCAGTAGTAGTAGACACAGTTATGCCTCTTCAGCCTGCCAGACTAAAATGTCCTGTCTGACAAAGAATAGATGAATAGTACAATAATGTGCAGTAATTCGAATATGCAGTACTCTGTACTCTGGCATTAAAACTGCATTTATAATGTATATTTAAAATAATACTTCTTATTTATTTATACTTTTCTTACATATTGATCCCATTTAGTATTTTATTTATGTTAGTATTTAGATTCTACTCATCTCATTTTAAAAAAAAAATCTTTATGCTATATACATTTCTATTCTAGTTTGGGAGCAGAATGTGACCAATTTTCCCTTCACG
The DNA here is from genome assembly GCA_024633595.2 of Lepomis macrochirus. Lineage (NCBI taxonomy): Eukaryota > Metazoa > Chordata > Actinopteri > Centrarchiformes > Centrarchidae > Lepomis > Lepomis macrochirus. Next base: position 17,060,409 of record JALXJV020000020.1, on the reverse strand, counting down.
GATTAATGAAGTATTTCTGATTCTGAATACACAGTAGATAGTAATGAGCACAGACACCACAGTAGATTAAATGGATGATACCCCGAAAATGTATTAGCTGAGACTCATTTTCAAATCAAGCCATTCATCAAGGAGTTTCTTCTACAGCATGCTGCAACTTTTATATATTCAAAAACAGCTTATTTTAATGCAGCATGTATGCACAGACAAAAAAAAAATACAAAAAATTTTACAAAAAATTCAAAGTGATGAAAGCCCTCTCAATAAGTCTGCTGTGCTTTTGTAGAGCTGATGCTGTATTACACCACACTCACAAACTTTGGCAGGTAGTAAATCAGTCAACAATAAATGCCATCTTTTATCAGATCATAAAATCTGCTTGTAGGCATTTAATTTCCCCCCCTCTTGTTTTAACAGGGAAACAGGCAGCCTAGAGAAACCGTGTTTTGTTTTTATAGAGGTTACAGGAAAAGTCGAGTGTGTGTAAACAGGGCTAAGCCGAGCACTTCTTATGGATTTGTTTTTGCCTGCGAGCGACAACAACATGGGAAGTGCCACTCTTGTGAAAGCAGGTAAGAGTGTTCCACAGATTTTACTTGACAGATGAATAACGGAAGATTGCAAATGAATGTTTGTTTTCAGACTGTTACTATGCTAATGTTTCAAAGCAATATCTCTATTGCCATCAAGAAGACATCTGACAGGAAACCTCCAGACTTAGGCTTAAAGGTTTGTCACATAGGGTTAGATTAACCCTTATTAGGATACCATAAAATTCCAAAACACAAATCTCTCTGTGAGTGGCACTGTCTTGCTGATAGTTTGAGCTCTGTTACTCAGAAGTTAATGTGCTGATAGAGGCTTCAGTCAAACTACCTCAGATCTCAGCAAGTGCTGTACCCCTCCTTGGCCTTAAGGGGCAGTCTTTATTTGCTTCACTTCCATAGAAGGGCCTCTGTGTCTGGGGTAAATTGGATAAGGAGTGGGCTGTGCCCCAACCGCTGCATCACCATACCCTTTACTATACCCCTCTGGCCTCTGAGAATGGCAGCCCTTATAAACACTATTCACTGTGCTCCCTTTTACACTAGGTGAGGTCAAACGTGCAGCCCCCAGGTTTTAACAGTTAAGGCCGAGCTGTGAACTTGTGACCTCCTGGAGTGAGTAGGAAAGGGGAGAGAACAAGAGGGAAGAAAAGAAGAGAGAGAGGGAGGGGGTCATCTCTCTTCAGTGCAGAATGGCTGGATTTACAGCTGCATGCTGACTGCATTGCAAGCACAGCAGAAAACACCTGATAGCATCTCCTTGGGGGAGGAACCGCCCGACCCCTTTGTTGTCTCACTAACAGTCATCCCAGCACCATAAATCATGTTAATTACTTGACTGATGGAATAAATCTTTTAAAAAGCCAGTCTGTGGCAGTGAGTTTTGGAACAGGAGGTTCCCCCACCTCAGTTCTGCTTGCTCTGCATTATCTGTCACCCCATAGTCACTGTGTAATCCGTCCATTTGTTGTTGTCTGAGAGGGACTTTTGAAGATGTGGACAGGCCGAGGGAGGGCTGGGTGTTTGTGACACAGACATCTTCCAGCAATCCATCTTCCTGCGGGTGGTCTCTAAGGGTACATTTCATAAAACAAAGCTAACGTTAAACTCAAGAACAACAGGCTGATGTGCTGAAATGGATGCGTGGATATGGATAATGGATATGTGAAATGATGCTTTTGGCAAAACTATTTCTGTCTGCTTTTGAGAGAAAGGTTTAAAAGCTAGATCAGTCGTCAAGCATTCAGACTACAGAAAATAGAAAACTGTTATTGTATGGAAACGAGGATAAAGTTATTTTTGAAAACCATCTGTTGTGAGAGCATCCATAAATGACATTTATTTCCTTCTGCTACATGCTGCAAGATTACATGTAACTGCAACAGTCCGAGTCAGAGCCACAGAGCAGCATGCCAAAGACATGAAAGGTCATTCACACACAATAACAATCCCTCTAAGAGTGCACTCACAGGCTTGTGGGTAATTACAGTTCTTTCGCTGGAGTGTTTTGTGTTTCGCTTTGCTTGTTCTGTCTCAAAAGCTAACAACCACTCATTATTCACGGTTTGAGTTGGGCTTTTTTTCCCCCTTCAGCAGGGGAAATTACACACAAGAGTGACAGCTCTCAGAGAAAGACAGGACCAACAGCCTTGCCGGGTTCTGGTAAGTGCAGTCTTAAATCAAGGGGGCAGGGACGCTGACTACAGCCCTGCAGTCTGTTGACTTTGTGGCAAGGGCACCGAAAGGGTTGGAGACATGGATATACTGTACTCTTATGTTGCCCACTACAATAAACTGCCTTCCATAACAGCCATAAAGTCTCTGTGATATACTATTCTAAGATACTTGTCAAACACTTCATATCCTAAAAACTGTGCAATCTATCTACTACAGGAGCTTCTGGTCCAAACAGAGAGAGGGTGGTCCTAATTCTAAGATAGAGACTTTATTGAAGCGTGTATGTCTCTCTCTCTCTGTGCGCGTGTGTAAAGACCTCGAGGCCTTCATTGGCACCACACAGGGAGGCTTGCTTAGACAACCAGAGCTCACATATACTTGAACACACACACACACACACACACACACACACACCTACCTGCTTGGCTAGTTTGGGGAATGCTTCTCCTTCAGAAGGATTTATGATGGCAAACAGAGGGTAATGAAACCCAGAGAGATATTTACTGTCAGTGTCAGAGCTTATTATCCCGGAGAGGAAAATGGGGTCAACAAAAAATACTTGCTGAAAACTGGGTGTTGTGTCTTGACAAAAAGGAGGAGGGAGGCAGTCTTCCATCTGTGTCACCAGAGTTCTAAGATCTCAAACAGTGAGGTCAGTATTGAAGGATCAAACATCAGTAAGGCAGGGATAAATGAGCAATTCACTAAGAACGTCTGATGTTCTGATAATTCTACCGCAGTATTTTGCCCATGGTGCACTGTTTAATTACTTTGCTATGGTCCATAACTTTCACTCTGCAGATGATGTGGTATCTCCCTCTATTTAAAGTCTACACAAGACCATGTGAATATCAAAATGATTTATACTCGCCACATAGAAATAGGCACTTTGTCTGATGCACACGCCACTGTCTCCTATCACATTCAATGACAGAACATTTATTATGATACAGTCATTTTATGGCTTAGGCTGTGCTTTAAGTTGACCAAAGACACAATTAACTATATAGTATACTATAACACTATTCTGCCTGTTCATTATGCAGGCTCACTGCCCCCCCCCCCCAATAACAAAAGAAACAGCAGATAGTCACTTGTCTTTATGGAAACACTGATCACATGTTGCAGATAAAATCTACTTTCAAATGTGTATCTGTTGACAGAGGAAAGTTTAAAACTATAAATAGGAAAGTTTAAAACTATAAATATATCTGACATATATCAACAGTATTATTTTATTTCACAGGACAATGAAGTACTTTCTACGATGCATTTATTTACCTACAACTAGCATTTCACTGTTACAAAGTCACTATGATCCTGCTCGCCTTTAGTTTCTCTTGCCATCTTCACATACAAGGATTATTGTCACAATGCAAGCCAATACTACAGTATTGATCATGGCATTTACCATGACTGCTTAAGAAAGGCTTGTCAATACAATCAAACAAAAATGAATGAGCTGTCCAAACAAGCTTCTCTGCAGATAATTAATGCGTCGAGAAGATCATAAAAGCACAGAACTGGACTTGATGTGTTCGCAGTGCAACGGCAAACACTCTTGTGATGCTCAGTTTGAAGAGGAACACAGTGGTATTAACATTAAAACCAGAAGAGTGTTTGAGGCATTCCCATTCACGCACGACTCCACTGAACCAGAGCCTATGAGCACATTCAATTATTCTTCTCCTAAGCCATTACAGGGAGAATGGCTAATATTATCCCCGCCTAATGGCAGATAATACACAATATTCGGGAGTTCAGTGTACTAAGCATTTGCACAAGCCTTAGTAAAGTCCCGTACTTAATCATCCATCTGGTACTCTGGGGAGTAGGTTGGAAAAACCAGAGGCAACATTTCTGTTGGCACTGAGGCCGAGCTACAGCAGAGCAGCACATGTTCATCAGAGAAGCACGAGAGGAGGCAGGGATAGAGCTGTAGTCTCTGTTATTGCAGAAGTTTAGATTATAAATTGAGAAAATGTGTTTTTTGTAGTGATGGATTGTGTGGTCTGCATTAACAACATCCTTTAACTAAAAAGGATGACAAAAGCTGAGCAATGAGAATTAAGAAAGTTAAGGTGCGATGGGCATTACACAATGTTAACATAAAAACACTACACATCACTACAACTGACCTAAGTTAAGGGAAGCGCTTCCTGACTATCAAACAGCTCCTCTACAACTTTGGAGTTTTGCGCCATCGTTTCCTCTGGGGACCAAACTTAAATAGATGACATTGGTTGAGATCCATTTTCCATCCCTGCATCCCCATTCATCTCAAATGCATAATTTCTATGGACGATGTGTTGCAGTTCCCAATGCATCAACATTATTTATGGTTTGACATTATAAAAGTAAGTGCATAATTTATGGGCCTAAATTAATGCACTACCTTCCGTGTGCTGTCTGTTTTTCAGAGATCCAAAGCCAGATTGCCGCATGCCAAAACTATGGAGCAATCCCATTTAGAGTAGAGAGCCCACAGCAGCCTTGATTTATGACAGTAAATTAAAAAGAATGAAAAATTTATGACAGCAATTTGTGGGCAGTCATAAAACTATTATAGAACTTTGAAGTGGCGTTTTGTCCTTTTGCATGTAAGTGATGCAAGATGATCCAGTGTTACAGAAATATCGTAACGCATTTGAAAAAGATCACCACTGACTAGCTGTGCTAACAATGTGGAACAAAGTTGGGAAGTTAATGACCAGTTTTAATGAATTCTAATGAACAGCGGTGTTTTAGAAATCACCATAGCCAGCACACGCCCGCTAAGTGTGTATTCAACTTCTCTTTTGCATGAAATCGAAGCCCCAGCTGGCATTTGAGTGGATGCCAAGCCATGATTGAATGAAAGCCCATCCTTGACTGACAAATGACATATTAAGCTTTCAGTCAGCAGGGGGGAGAAGCCAGGCATGTCAGTTACCTGCTACAGCAGAAACTCCACTTGTCAATCTGCCATTGGCAGGGCTAAACAAGATCTGAAATGTTAAAAGCCCTGCACACCGTAGTTTTTCACTTCCTTGTGCGTCCCAGGCACTTAGACATATCAGCCATGTGACGGCTATGAATCACTGTCTGCCATGAATGTCAGAGTATCGCATTCATAAGTGAAATACCATTTGTTAGGCCTGTGGGCATGCTCCTCCAGTTTCATGCAGGATATGACAGACAATTGACTCCTGAATATTAATGGAAAAGTGACCTTCACGAGGGAGAATACATCATCAAGTATGTTGCCATGACACATTTCCTATAGGCGAATTAGAGACGCCCATTTAAATGGCAGCGTTAAAGTTAGTGTTTATGTGTGTAATGATGTTTTTGTCTAGTTCATGTGTGGGCCATTAATAAAGATCTGAGTGTGCGCATGACAGAGGTCTGTGGGCAGTGTTGGGCAGCGCTGAGTGGCCCTCTCCTTGACTCTGAAGGTGTTGATTATGGATGATTAATGGCATAAAGGAACAGGGAAAGAAAGGTCATCTCTTGGGTTTTAGAGGGAGCAGCAACATTGGGAGTAATTAAGACACTTGTGTAAGCATGATTAATACGCACACACTGATGCTGTGCACGGTAAACAAGGAAACCAGATGGTTGAGCTATGGACTTCGAGTTCTATTTCTGCGAGTGGAGCGAGATATAATAGTATGAGATGATTTTGCAATTTCATGCTAGACTCGATTTAATTGAGGTAAATGGTTAACAGCTTACCTATTTTAAAGAAATGTATCCAACCAGCAGGATCCAGCAAAGGAGGCAGACATGAAAAAGAGAAAGTAATATTTAGTTATGATATCCATTACAGCATATTGCATGCAATCTTTAGTTTAACAAGTTTTATTGAGTATTTTTTAACACACATTTAAATGACATGACATGTTCCAACACAGCTGATTGATGCAGCTGATAGGTCTACATTACATGGCTATGGCAGTTCAGAGTAGCTTATGAAAAAGGAAGACGAGCCAACCTAAGATGACCCATTGCCACAGAAAATCAATCAACATGAGTATGTACCCACCACAGTCTTCTCCAAGATAGAACACATCAGCACATCCTGTAACCAGCTTTTACTCATATTACACTAGCCTTCGTGTATCATATGGCGCAAACTCATGGGCAACACATCAGGTTGCACTTATGCTACAGTGAAGCAGTCATAATAATTATCCTAATATTTTGATGGACGATAATGGCCATAGTGGCAGCTCAACCAAAAAAAAGCATCACATCATTTTAATATTTAATTACAGCAAAGGTATTTAATTTAACCCTTACATTGTTGCTTCAAACTTGTATAAGTAAATAGGAAAAACTCAAGCCCCCAGCGCAAGTCTCTCTCACCCTGTGGTCTGCTACAGAAGGATTAACTTCACAGTGCAGAAGAGTTAAGGCAGTCTGAGAGACAGGTGTCACTTCACTTCAGTAAGCAAAGCTAACCTAACTTCTGTTCATTCTGCTGTCTGATGTCTCCATGTCTGATTTGTAGGTCCCTATCTTACAAGACTGATTGCACGGAACCTTAGGTTTAGTTCACTAAGAGAAAAACTGACAGTTACACTGATCACAATGTTGTACTGGCAAAAATACACTACATTGGTAAGAGTTACACTATCTATGTGCACAACACAATTAGGTTTATGATGACTGATGAATGTGATGGTCACCAAGGACTCATACTAATAGCGCTATTAAAATAATAGCTGACAAAGGTCTTCAGCTTTAGCTCTTGTCTAATAATCACTGACAGTAGAATAGTACAGCTATAATCACTCTGACTAAACTCATTATGAAAGCACGGGGGCTTGGGGGCTGTAGTTGTTGAGAAGTTAGAGCAGAAGCGTGGGGAAGCGGGGACACTGAGGAGAAGGAGAGCCAAGTGGAGGGAAGTGTTGATATATGCCTAGCGAGACAGTGTGCAGCTGGGAGAGACACTACCATTCTGCACACTGTTCGCACGTCACCACTGTCCTTCACTTCCTGTTACTCATCTGTATTCTGCTCACGCACGCAAATAAAAATATTTTCATGTGCGTGCATTCTTGTAAGGCTCGGTTAACATTCATACAATGTCCTCCTTAAATAGGCACAGCAATAACTGATTTATGCTCTGTGGGACAACACACAGCTGTCTCCTCCCGATACTTGTCGAGACAGAAGGCCCCGTGTCAGCGTCTTCTCAAGTTAATTGTAAGTGAGTTCCAACATCAGGCCTACAGTATGCTGCCCGGCTTCACATGTCAACAAACAGAAGACTACCAGGGCTGACAGTCACCAAGCAGCTCCACGAGCTAAACCAGCCTCTACCAGAGGCCCTGCGATGTGAAAGCACCACAGAAGACAAAGGGATGGGCTCCATATGGCCAGGAATCACAGCCTTCAAAAAGAAAAAGAATGGGACCGTGAAGAGAATCTGCATGACAGCGCCAAGAAGCAAGCAGCATGGAAATGGGATCCCAGCCAATCCAACACTGATTTGGTGCTAAAGCTGTTTATAATATAAATAGTGTAGGGCAGAGCTAACTGCTTGAATCATTCTATGTTTGAAACCCGGGGGAATAGATTGTATGTATGAGTGTATTTTGTGTTTGTAGCTTTTTTATTATCATACTCTCTGGGTCAAAGTTCTGCGGGTTTCCAGTATGATTTGGGGGGGTTGAATTCATGTAGAAACCGTTTTAACCACTCATTCATCAAAAGCAGTCCTGTTTAGTGCATATTTGGACAATCTGGAAAACTCTTATTCCTGAGTAAGATAGAAAGCAGGACTTTTCACTTCCTAACACAAAGTGCACACAAATGTTGGCAGCATATTTCCTGCTGGAACCCCGTGTCTCCTTTGTCCCATCCAAGTTTGTTAAACCGCTGTCATTTCAATTGTTCTGCTACAGAAAAATTATAATCCACCTGTCAACAATGACAGGGTGTTGGAAAACTTGGATAATGGATAATGTAGGGCCCTGAAATTCCAACCAGGCCACTTACTGCCAACTAAAACCATTACAGAATGACAATTCTTTTTCAGTTTATTTGAAAATTGCACTAAATCACCACTGCCTCTCTGACCATCTAACCACAATCAATTTCCACGGCCAGACCCAGATATGAATGAGAGGGGGGAAAATGAAATATTGACTTGTTTGGTTAGGGGTTTTATCTCCTTCCATTGTAGACAACACCATAAAAACTTCATCCAGCACACTTAAATTTCACCAGAGTGCAGATAATACGAGTGCTCAGAGATAGTAGCCCTATATTTAGGGTTACACTGACATTGAATTAATAATTTGATTCATGAGGCCATTCCAAGCTATTTCCATAGGTAATCAACCTTAAAAGGGAAACAGTAGTGTCCACAATTAAAGATTAATGCTGTCTTTGGCCAACTTGCTCGCTGGCATCATCAAGGTAATTAAGGAAAGATAAATTTCCACAGTTTAACATAACAATGAAAGTCAAGTAAAAGACTTCTGCTTGGAAAGGATTACATTTTGTTGCACAAAAAAATATAAAATTAAAGAAAAAATGTAATAAATAAAATGACTATAACTCAAGTAAGGATGGTAAAAAATTACATATAGCATTGATTCCTCTGGTGACCTCTGTACAGTTAGCATGCTGTTCACCAGTGTTATGTAGGATTGGTTTTGTTCACACTCAGAGCCTATGGAGCAACAGCCCACTGACAAAAACGGAGAGGGATCGCGCTTTGATCTCTGTGCCTGACTAAATCAACACCAGAGAAGGTTCACGCAAAGGTCGGCAAAGTCATCTGATCATCGCATTCCAAAGCCAAGTATTTCTTGACAGCCATGCTCTGGTACAGGTTAAATATCACCAAACGTTCAGGCATGACAACGGAAGATGGACAAATTTAACATGCCCCCAGTTCAAAAAGAGAAACAGCTCGGCCAATGCAAATAAGAAGAGGCAGAAATAAAAACGTTCAATTTAATAAGGACATATGGCATTTATCAATTATTTACACCAGCTATTATACTAAATTCTGGAGGAAGACAGTTGTGAATTTACAGAACAAAAATAAAAAAATATTTTTGTTCTTTTCAAATACTTCTGCTCTTTATGGAAATAAAAGGTTAGGCTAAAGTGGGTCTGGGTTTACATCATTTCACACCATTTGAACATACTGTATACACATTTTCCAAGCTTTGATACTGAGCAGAGACAAGGATAGCAACAGTAATACAGTCCATGCCCAGATCACAAAAACACAGCGGTTCCCTGTACTATACAGCCATTTACACAGGGTCACTAGTCTTCACAGGAGACCAAACCTATCATAACACAGCTGTGAGTACAGACCTCCTTTGTATTCTGAGAAAGGAAAGGTGGGGGGGGGGGAGGTAAAAAAGATGATCCAATTAAAGTTGTATATCATTCAGCTCTCCTCTGTCAGTGCATATTCCTCTGGCTCTATTAGAAGCCAGCTCCTCCCAGGCAGGCCAGTGTAGCTCTGTAATTACACCTCTTCTTCTGACAACCTGCATGATTGTTTTCCTAACACTGTATTACTTCGTTAGTACTTTCCAGTGCGCGTTATTTTTAAACTGTCAGTCCGGCCCAACTCATCCCCCCGATCTGCACTCGTCTGTTTATCATAACAATCATTAATAACTGTCACTTGCCAACATCCATAGAACAAACTCATTGCCTCATTACCATGTTGCAGCGTTTGTTCCGGCGCAGCGCCTGTGTATCGCTCACAACAGGGCCAAGCCAATTACTTTGCTGAAATGGAATCGCATTAATCAAAACTTAACAAGGTGGCAAATTTAAAGATATCACATTGCAAAAGACAGCATAACTAATATGTCACTGTCATGGTTGCTGTGGAGGTATGCAGCAGGCTGGGACTAAATATATCACCTTCCAGGGTCAATATGAATTGTGACGTTTCATATGATCTGAGAGGTTTTGCAGACAGAATGGACTTCTGGCATCTGAGGACCTCCTCATCTCTCTACTAAGTAAATAGACATATTAGAGGGCAGGAAAGGAAGAGGAGTGCAAGAGAGTAAAACAGAGAGAGAATCATACGTACAGACAGAAAAGTGACACAACAAAAGTGAGTTGAATAAACCGGAATAAAAATAGGAGGACAAAAGTGGAAATCATGGGGGCAGTAGAGGGACAGGAAGAGAGAGTGCAAGAGGAGAAAAAAGGGAGGAACAGTAAAGAAGAGGAGATGGCAAGAGGGGCACCTAAAGACTCAAAAAAATGGTAAAGAAGAAAGGAAAATGAAAAAGAAGCATAAAGGGAGAGAAGGATCGAGGGAAGGACGGGGGAGCAGTGAAGTAGAAACGTGGTAAGGGAAAAGGGAGAGGGAGGAGGAAGCGCCGAGCGTGTCTCTGAGAGCGCCAGCAGGCGGCAGTTCATCATGTCTCCCTTCACAGAGACGTTTTCTTTTACACTTTAAATGATGATACTCATCAATCACTGGCTGACAGCTGCATCAAGCCAGCTGCAAACATGCAAAGGCCAGCAGTGTGAAACCTGCTGACGCCACCCATCGCTGCATACAGGAGGAATCAGTCAGCCACTCGGCCTCCACCCAGGATTTATCTGCTCTAACAACACACCAGCTTGCTTTTCTGTCCGGCAAACCTAGAGTAAATACAATCCATTTGAACAAAAGTACCTCACATGAGTTTGAGAAGTGACATGTAGGCTTACTTTCACCTAGCATGCAATTTGCAAAGGTTTCAATGAATACAGACTTATAATATTAAACAAATTATTATTATTGCAAGCATTGTAATTATGAATATTGAATGACTGAATACTAATAACAATATACATAATAAAATAGCATGTGTATGTAAATAAACACAATTAAAACTGCCACCCATTCAAATACTATATACTGTCTTCCATATTTATTTTATTTAAGACAAATATTCAAGAGCATGCAGTGAAGAGAAAGTATGTAGGTTTTTTCAAACAAGTCAAGATATGTTTAACAAGTGACTGACTGGACAAGGCATGAATCTGGAATGGAGCTCTCTGGCTAGGCCTTTGCTTTATCAGGAAACAGTGGCGGGCAGTGTCACAACGCATGGCTGCAGCTCTTGGGAGAGAGTGTACACAGTCAAAGATCTTCACTCTGAGTAGGATCTTTGACAGAAATCCCTATTTGGATCAAGGTACATGCTGACGGATAGTATAATGTGAGAAATGCTGTACATGCTGTAAGTTCAGACATTACAATGAGAAGTTAAGAAGTTTTAATAACATTATAGCCATGCTGGAGGAACATTTAAAAATGTGTTGTGTAATCCAACTGATTTCCCATGAATGATTAGGAATATAAACATGGTTACTGTATCCGCAATTCATCTGCATTATGAGTCTATCATTCACGAAGACAAAAGGCAGTCCTTGGTGCCAGAGGTTATCCATACACAGCTCATGCACACTACTGGTCTTAGATTACTCCCTTCAGCTTTCCTTCACTTTCTCCTCCTCCTCCCTTTTATTTAGCGTTCTTGGTGACTGCTCATTTCTAGCACTCGGACAGAGGGGGGTTGAGCTGAACAGAGCCAAGCAGATGGATGCGAATTCAAAGTTTCCTGATCTTTAGCAGAAGTTATGGAGGGTTATCTTTGGCTGTATATCTGGGCCCTGGCAGCTCTCCCCTGGTGATGAAGGATTAAGCAGCACAGCTGTCTCTTCCCAGAATGATGCAGTGCAGTGCTCCCCGACACGACAGCATCACTTAATCTTAATGTCCGCTCCTCCAGCGCAGACGCACAGGACAAAGCCAATCAGCATCACATGCCACGGGGATGGACCCTGCTGCCTGGCCCGGGAGTCTCTCACCCTCACAGGCCGATTAATCAACTTCAGACAGCCCAGTTCAATCCCGACTACAGCTCGCCCTGCTCTGATCCTCTCTCTCCCTCTCTCTCTCACACACACACACACACACACACACACACACACACACACACACACACACTCTGTAACTGTTGTGATGTATAGAGCTGGGGAGGGCTACCATACAAGAACACTTATCAGATTGCAGTCCACATTCTGCATGTCTTTGTGTTACAATGAGAGAAAAAGGTAGTGAGTAAAGAGGGCGGGAGTAGAGTAAGGGGGGTGGGATATTGAATGCTTAGACCTTATTTCTGTCACAGACCACCTATTTGTGGTGAGATCCATGAGCTCCAATAAGGGCTTAAAAAATAATGACTAATGCTCATTTGAACAAATGACTCTCTGGGAGGTCCTGAGCAAGGATTTAAACACGATATAATACCAGGGCACAGCACACTCCCTTGGGTTACTGTCTTGACTTCTCATTCCATATGATAGCTTAACAACCTGGATGCAGATCAGAGGACTGCATCCAAGCATGTTCTGCACAGCCAAACCATAGAAAATGGCTTACACTAGCCAAGAAGAAAAGGAAATCCTCAGAGAATCTGCACTGACATATCAGATGCAATTCATCAAGTCGCCCAAAAAAATTACACCACTACCATGAAGACAGACAGGGAAATAATATGCATGGCAATGATGTTTGGAAAATACACCCAAGTGAATGTTTATGGTGTCCTGTAGAGCTCTGGTTATGTGCAGATATAGAATATTAGCTCCATAAGTTATTCTCAATTGCAGTCAGTCTCATTACCCACGAGCATTTCCCTGTTTCGTGGGATGATGAAGAGCATTTCTGCTTCTAGTAGAATGGTGGGGTGTATGCAACATTAACACATGCAGGACTCTCAGGCGTCCTATCCAAAAGGCCACTATGATTTAGGAGAGCTAATTTAGAGCAATAAGCATTGAACACCACGAAAGCATCACTGTGCTACCAGTATACAGCATGACCTTGAATAAGTAGTAAACCAACATAATGGGGTTCTCTATCTGAAGAATACTCTAATCTTTCTTTCACACAGTACCACTGTCTCTAATATATGTGTGCTTATATAGTGCCTTAATAAAAGACATAAAAAAGGGCGATGTTTACATTATTGTATCTGTTCCACCACTGAACTGCAATTCATAACCGAAAGCCACTCTTAGCTTTGATAATAAATACCTGTTTTTATTGCAATGCAGTTCTTATAAACAAAAGGAATTCATCTTATATTAGTCAAGAGAAGTTATGAAACAACTTTTGGTCAGATATTCAGTGCAATCTGGGCTTGATTTCTTTATCAGTCATTTTCAATCTCCTCACAGTGCAGCCTTTTAATCTAATATGTTAAAGAAAGGAAATATGGTATTCACCAAGCAGCAGTGGTCATTTACACATAGTTAAGTTGTTTCTACCAGGGTAATTGCTGTTGGCAACAACACAGCATAACGCTCAGGCAGTTTGTGATGGCGTCTTAAGAGCGATTTTGCAGCATTGTCGTCCAGGCTAAGGGGAGCATTCTGGCTAAACTAAGCAGAGCCCTTTAGCAGATCCTAATCAAAGCTTTTCCATGAAGACCTCACTCTGTGAAACCACAAAAACCACAACAAGACTCGGAAAAATAAATCTTTTTAAGTATAGGACACACCCTCTGCCAAACTGGGCATAGTCAGTGTTCTGTACATTATTACAATTTCATGAATGGAGACACTTATTTGTGGATTGGGGGAAAAAGGGTAGACATGGCAACAACATGATTGAGGATGTTGTGGTCTTTTCCATCATTAGGTTTGGGTGATGATATATAGAGGGCCATGCAGATGAGAGTACAGGAAGATGGATTGAAGTGAGTGCATCCGGTGGGTTTACCATTTTCCTTTGTTAACTGTATTGGACATGGACATTTCTACGATATGTCTCAATTTTAAATTTGTTTTGCCACATTTCCTAACTAGCTTGTTTTTGCCCTCTAACCCTTTCCTAGCATGTATTCACACTGTTCTTCGTGATGTGGGTTACCAGTAGGCTCCAGCTGTGTTGCCTGAAACCTTGAGTCCCCAAAAGCCACCTGGTGTTTGGAAAATGTGCTCTGGTTCGGACTGCTTCTACAACAACTCCATAGTATAATCCGATAATGATAACTGGCAGCTGCTTTATAATTTGGCAGTAAAATATGCTAAGAGCAGAGACATAAAAACCTGCAGTATAGTATATCCCTAAAACAGATATACATAGACATTGTTCATTCATGTTAGAAATAAGGGCCACAATCTGAAGCCAAGTTTGTGTGCCATGGAATTTGTTAAAAACAGGTCTCTGCTTTGTCCACAATTCCAAAATTCACAGTTCACTCGCACTTGAGAGCTCACAGAGAAAATGAACTACATACTGCATGCGTGATATAGTGCAGACAATATAAGCTGCTGCCTAAATATTACTGCGTCATTAGACTGTTATAGATTTCTACCTGTAGTGTGAAACCATCAATGGTCTTCTAATGATACGATGATAGAGTCAGGACATAGTTCCATTAATTCATCATTCTATATTCTCCTCCACAGCTTCCAGAGACCCTGCTAATACAGACATCATCTCCTGTCCCACGCACATAATAAAGTCCTGTCAGAACCACAGCGTTATTAATTAGCACTTCTCAGAGGTGAAATTCAATCAATTGCAGGCCTTCTGATAGCTTTTTAGCACGTTATGCAAATCAAATGCGACAAAGCCCTGTCGCTGCCACGGCGGCCGCCAAGGAGAGAACCTAGCTGCACTGCACAGTCACTCCTCAGACTCCTCTCCTTCTCCTCTCCTTCCTCCTGTCACGGTGCTAACACATTCATTACTTTAAAATTTGAGCTCTCCTGGCTCTGATAGCATCATGCAGGGTGAGAACGAGAAAGGGATCGAAGGAGAAAGGGGGGGTCTTAATGTTCATTTAATTAGAATTAGACATATGGCATATGGAGCAGAGAGGGTGACAGGCCCTGCAATGACTCACCTGAGGGGAATGAAGAGGCAGCACTCAGACACCATGAGATCATAGGAGTGCAATAATGGATGGACGGAGGTATTTGATCTAAGTGGGTTGACTACAGCTACATGCTTTGACTTAGTATGGATTTCTGTATCATAACAGGTTCACTCAAGTAAATGTAATATTTAAAGACGTGGTATTATGCTCATTTTCAGGTTCAAAATCTTAATCAGGGGTTGTACCAGAACAGGTTTACATGGTTACATGGTTTAATTTTCAAAAAACACCATATTTTTCTCATAGTGCACATTGCTGCATCTCCTCTTTTCACCCTATGAGTTGTACGCTACGCTCTTGAGCTACAGAGTAATGCATCTTACTTGTACAAAATCTTTGTTGGGAGTTGCACATGCGCAGTTCCCAGGTAAGGACTACTAGCTAATCAGAAGCAGAGAAGGGCAGGTCGTAACAAACAAGGTAGTGTGATCCAAATCAAAGCCACTTCAGACTGTAACCTACCTTGCCGAAAAATGCTTCCATAGCGCAAACCGAGAGGCTCGACTCTACTCGGCCCTGCTCCGTTTTCCAATGCAGATGGAGATAGCGACGCCACACACAACTGCCGCGATGTAATGTTCAATGCGACACAGACACCAGCGATCCACAATGCTCTTAAAATATACACAGTCTACGGTTAAAACGTTTCAATATTACTGTAAATATTGAATGTAAAGACAGATAAGCGGTATGAAAACCTTCCAACTGTGTTTTCCTCTGCCGTTGTTGCTGCAGCGGTCTGTGTGACGGCGGGAGTAGAGGGCTCTGTGAGTGTGCGGCTGTCCGGCCTCACACGCTCCTCCCGCGGGTTGGCGCAGGCTTCCCCCGCCGCCACCTGCGGATTTCAAGCATTTTTGTTCCGCCGTCACTTCTCATAAAACTGTCAATATTCAAACTCTACACAGCTGATTTCTCACCTCAAAACTTCTCAGAAGTGGATTTAGTGATGAAATTCCATACGAAAACTGTAAAATATAAAACTTTCTGTTGCTGGCCTCTGTCCGGTGCGATGATGATGCAGTGAATAGTGAATATTCTCTCTGACCAATCAGTAGTCTGTCGTGTTTTCATGTTACATTTTAGTATCCCTCAGCTCGCTTGAAACCTCG
The DNA here is from genome assembly GCA_024633595.2 of Lepomis macrochirus. Lineage (NCBI taxonomy): Eukaryota > Metazoa > Chordata > Actinopteri > Centrarchiformes > Centrarchidae > Lepomis > Lepomis macrochirus. The sequence continues at coordinate 17,044,149 of JALXJV020000020.1, read as the reverse complement.
ACGGAGGTGAGGTGATATGAAAAAAAGTACCTGGAAGCAGGTACAGGTACAACATTTCTACAATGGAAACCCAAAAGGCGAGTCGAGCCAAAGGGCCTCTGCTCAGACTAGCTCAGTTTGAGGGCATGCTTGACCCTGCCAGCCGCTTGGCAAGCTTTATGATGCATTTTCATTGTGACATCACAAGTAAAGGAAGTGAAGTGCTGGACTACAAACAAGCTGTTTTCAAGTGGTTCAGAGCAGTGCTTTCTGTGGGAGACGGGAACTCCCTTTGGGCTGGGCTTTGATCTTTTTCACTTTGCAAACCTATTACATGCACAAAAAAAGATATTTAATTCAATAAAGGAGAGGGAAAAAAACCAAAAGCATAATACCACCTCTTGGCCATCATACATTACGGTTGTAGAGGTCAAGCAAGCACATGTGCAGTGATATAGCTTCTACAGTTGGATAGCAATACAACTCTTAAACCCTTGATGGACAAAAATGTCTATGTACACAAATATTGTCCCGAAAAAAAACATTCTGCAAAAAGAATGTCATAGTTCTTCTGTGATTATGAAGACAGACATTGGCTACTGTGCAGTCATCCATCACTGAAAATGCACACTTACATGAAAACATGTGAGGATGAGGACAGCTAATGGCTCCAAAATCTCTCCTAGGAACCCATGCATTTTTCATGTCGCCGTAAAAGAACTGTCTGTGGCAAAGCTAACGGCGTCGGACGCTAATTGATCAGCGCCTTTAATGCCTGTGAAACAAGGGTGTGCCGAGCAATGCCGCAAAACTGTCATCTCAGCCTTTTCCTCTAATGCAGACATAAATCCTGTAGCCGTCGCCCCCTCAGTCAGATGTTTTCATTACTACCATATCAGTTTTATTGAAATTACTGACATCTGCATGTTTCAGTAATTGTAGGTCTTGCAAAGCTGTTGTAGCAATTTTAAAGGGGGAGGCCCCGCTCTGCATTCTGGATCAATTTTCTGCTCTCAAGGGACAAGAGAGGGAATGTGGTATTGGAAAAGGCACAGAGGCCCTGATAGATTGTGTGGTTACCCTGTGACGGAGACAAACAGTTTAATCCGGTGTAAATCGGCAGGCACAGTGTGAGATTGTTTTATACAGAGATGTAAATTGCATTGTCAAAATCAGTCATCTTCCAGGTATGGGGCTTAAACAGGAGCCACTTTACAATGGGAAAGACAAACGCTTATCTCACTCCACAAACCCTGGGGGGAGGCACGGAGCCACCTGGAGCTACCTCTCTCTTTGTGAGGACAAAACACCGTCAAATGAGGGGAAGCACAAATACCTGCTGAATAAGGTGTTTGGGATTTATCAAAGATGAAAACAATGACATAAATTTGTACATGTAGCCCGGCTGCACTGTAGGTTCTTATCATTTCACTGTAATGGGATCCCGGTGCAGCGCAAAACAAACAACACCACAGCCTAATATAATAGACAGTATGAGACTGGGAGGTTACAGTCGACGAGGTAATGCATGTGTTCCTCCTGTTTGAATTATCTATGGTCTATCTATGCATAATGCATACAGGGATGGGTCCCATTATTATGGCGTAGCCAGGCAAATGAAATATCCCTGGAGTTTTCTCGGCGACACAGTCCACTAAATCAATGCAACATTTTGATAAAGCTGTGTGTCTAGATAATAAGTCAGCAATAACTACTTGCAATCATTTCATTAGGTACAGTATGGATGATACAGTTAGGGAAATGAGAAAAAGAGGGTTCAGTCTCTAATGTAGAAAGTGCTGGCTCTGTGCCTGAGTGTGTGTGTGTGTGTGCGTGTGTGTGTGTGTGCGTGTGTGTGTGTGTGTGTGCGCACAAGTATGTGGACTGCGACTGCACAGGGTCGGTACTGCTTTACTTGTGAATTTAAGCCTGTGTGCGTGCACATGTTCCCCTATGACGCACAAGCATGTGTGCGTGGCAAATGCGTGTGTGACTGGTGTGACTGGGACTAGACTGATGAGGCTTTAGTATAACTGTCAGCCACAGTTTGGGGATTGGAGGAGTAGGCGTGCAGGAGCCAGTGGCCATACATCTCTATTACACTAGATGGTCACCACAGTGGCCAGCTGTTTATTCTCATTAGCTCACATGTTGGCCGTCCAAACCACCTCTCTTCAGCCCTGCGCAAAGCCAAGTCCATTGTGGTCCAGTTTAAACCAGTCCAAAACAGATGCAGTCACATTTGATGTGTGCTGTTTGTTATTGTTTAGTCAATGCGTATTTTAACAGTCATTATATTGGAAAAACCTGCACCACAAAGGCAGAAAAAATACACACAAAAGCACTCAGAGCAGAAAGCATATCAGCAAAAATCAATATTGATGATCAATTCTACCTTACAGTCACTCAATAATTCCTCCCATATTTCCCCATCTTGTTTGGTGAGGAACCACAGGTTTTGGATGTAATATCCATTTTCTACATGACAATGGTTGTCTGTTGTGTGCTGAAAATACAGTCGCGTGACAGTGAGGCAGAAGTATTTGCAGGCTCTCTTGGTGTGGGATATGAGAGAAAAGGCTGTTTTTTCATAGCGGTGCACAGACAAGGCTGCAGTGAGAAAAGCTAATGGCTATGATTAATGACAAAGGGCCAGAGGAGAGCCGGGACACAGACGCTACATATATCATCCTCTCCCATCAGTCAGTGCACCTCCCAGGACCCTCTCGGCAGAGGGGGGAGAAAAGGAGAAAGGGGATGAGGAGGAGGAGATGGAGGAGGGGAGGTGAAGTGAGAGTGAGAGAGGGAGAAACAGAGGGGAGGAGGAGAGAGAGTTATCTACTCCAAGTCCTTTACACACAGGAATTGCCTCTCTCTTTCTTCTTGGGGGAATGTGGGAAAAAAACAAGTGACAAAGAGGTGATAAGGTGAACAAGAAAATGGCGTGTAAAATAACTGGGAGATATTCTGTGAGAGGGGAAGAGGGGGACAGGGAGAGAACAGTCTGTGATCGTTCCTGATTTCAAGCAATTTGACTCTTCGCATGCCGAAGCCACATTTCCAAGGTCTTATCTGCCATATGGTCGGCCCTGTTTAGATGATTTATTAGGTGAGGAAAAGCGCACTGATAAATTTTACTGTGTTTCCCTGCATAGGCAACCCGCGGTGTCAATAACAAAACTCAGACGTCTTAAATGAAAACTTTTAGTACCGAAAGGGTAACCATCTATTTATGAGTCACTATAATATTACACTGGCAAAAAGAAATTATCTGTGCTTCTCACGCACTCTACAAAAAAAGGCCTGAATTGGAGCAGGGAGGAGAGCACAGATCATATCCATATGTCAGCAGCTCCCAAGCGCCCTGCATTTAACATGGCGCGGGTGTATTTCTGCTTAATTGAAGCATTCAGCTGTTTACAGCTCACACAAAAACAGCAAGGGTTTATTTATGGCCAATTATAGAGTAGTGTTTTGAGTGAAGGAGGCCCATTATGGATTCCAGCCCTTTTGATTCTAATTAGTCACTGTGTTCAGGTTTTTGGTTTACATGCCTGATTTACTGGAGGGTAGGCGGTGGGGGTGAGAATTAATTTCCTATTAAACAACATATGCCCCTTACTAAATCAGACAAAAGCTTGCTGAGAAACAAGACATGAAAACAATAACTGTAGAACAACCTGCTCTAGTGCTGCCCCGTTCACCTCTCTACTCGACTGTTTTTTGCAGAAAATAAGAAATAAAAAGATATGGTGCATAAACAATGAAAACACTCAACAAAGACTCTTCTGCGGTGATCTAACTAAGCTTTATTTTGTGTATAAATAAATAATTTTGTGTCAGTCATATCTTTAAGTCATGGAAATCTGTGGTTGTATTGCTTGTAGAATATACTATCATAATGAGACTATAAAATAAGTAATAGACTGTAATATAATAATAATGATAGAATGATGATTGAAATAACTTTAAACTTGTTAAAAAATCAACTTGTCACATGACTGACTATACCAAAGAGATCAAATAAATACAAGTAACTTGTAAACATTTGTATTATTTCTTAGCAAATGTGAGACTCACTAGTTCTCTTTTCACTGCCCTTGCAGATTCTGATGACATATGTTAGCCATTCATTACGTGAAAACGGTTTGACAAACGTGCGCCAACAGCTTCCCAATAATGAACTGTTAATTTGCAACTGAATGGGAGTCCAGAGCACATTCAAGATTTCATTTGCAAACCAAAGCTAGCCCTTTGAAGTACAAATATCCTACATTTAACAAGTTAGTCACAAAGGTCATAGAGGACAAAGGCACTGATCCACAGAATCAATGTCAATATGTTACTAAAACCCTTAAACAGCCACCAGTTTTCATAATAAAACAACCCATAGTAAGGGGAGCGAAATATAATGGCGTAGCACGAACATAAAATTGTATCTAAAATCTAATCACTAAAAAAAGAACATAATAAAAATAACTGACGCATAAGATTTAATGTTGTTCTCTTGTTTTATGATCAATGGATAACCAGAACTGTTCTGCTTTGTCCCTCTCTTAAAGCTTTTTGACTTATTTATGGTGACTGTGTAGCAATTAATATTGCACAGGCTGCATTGTCATTTTTCAAGCCATTTCCCAGGAAATGTTCTACACCCCCGTAATGGCCCTTCTAACGCTGTAGCTGTCATGTCCTGGACAGCTGCATTTTTACAAGACAAACTCAGACACGTCACACTCATCTCTCTGTGGACTAACTTGCTACTCATTGCCACACAATAAACACACACACATACACGGACCCACACCGAGGCCAAGGCCAGCAGCTGTTAATAGCTGCATGGAAAACTTTGATTAATATTTCACCCCTTGTTGCAGGGCTGCTGAGCGAGTGTCACCTTCCATACAGTGTCCCATGAAACCTTTTCTTTCAGGGATCCCGCTCTGCCAGGTGGAGATGATAAATCTGTTAGAAGGATTCCCGAAAAACCTCATCACGCTAATTAGAGTGTAGCCATACAGCTCTGATACATGTCTACGTCTGTGCATGTGTGCACACATGTTCAGGTGGAGGATTTGGCCTGTAGCCAGGTTACCAGTGCAAGAGCATGCTATAAAGAAATTGAGTCCTCAGCTTTCAAATTAGCTAGCTCTCAAGCAGATTTCAAATCACCATGTGCTCAGAAACCCCAGGCTTTGGCCAAACCTTTGACTCAGATTCAGCAGGCCATTCTCGGTCCATCTCAGGGGAGGGAGTTTGGCTGTGATACATAACAAACACAGGAATGAAAGGTGTGAAAACAAACTTGGCTGACACACCTGGATGTAAACAGTTCTGTTCCACTGAGACTGACCCCCGACACACACACACACACACACACACACAGAGTTGTCATTAAATCGGAGGGGCAAGGTGACAAAACCTTGAATATCAACATCATATACTGTATCACAACTGCAAAATGCTGTCAACAACTGTGACACCATCATTAAGTTGAAACACAGCCTGCGCATACAATTGTTACAGTGTTAAAAGTATGTTTACACAAAAAGGAGATGTATAACACACCTTGGATGAAAAAGAAATGGAAAATTAATTTACATTAAGAGGATAGATGGAGCGAGAGAGAGAGAGAGAGAGACAGACAGATATAGAGATAGAGATAGAGATAGAGATAGATAGAGATAGAGATAGAGATAGAGATAGATAGAGATAGAGAGAGAGAGATGAGAGAGAGAGAGAGAGAGAGAGAGATACATACTAAAAATCCAAAATTATTATGGACTTCAAATCCCAGACTTCAGACAATGTGCTAATTATGTGTTATCAATAATAACCTGTTTGCCTCCATCTGCTCCCACAGACTGAATGTGACAACAGCACCGGTAATACCACAAAGACATGTGTATGTGAGAAATATGAGCATATTTGTGTCATTCCACACCTCGGCGTGTATAGTGCCTAACGGCACAGCTTCTCTGTCAGCTGTTGTCTTTTGTTTCCATACACCTCACACTGGTTACAGCACCTGTCTTTCCAATTCCTCTGTGAAGACTGTGTAGAAGGATAGAGGATAGAGAAGGTGTGTGTCACCTGGGGTCCTCTGACTGAGAGAAGCTGTCATGCCCATCACTGCCCCAGCACGCCCGCCAATCACACACAGGCAGGCTCACGCTGAGACAAGGCCAGAGAAAACAAGCAAACAAGACAACAATCGACAACAATCTTTAAACACGCTTGTCATTCTCCACTGAGAGATTTCCATTTCAGCTACTTAAGCGGCATATAAAAACACGACAGCCATCGCCATCTCTAAACACAACTCTGGTGTTCTCCCTCCTCGGAGAGATTACAGATTTCCAGCCATTTAGAAGAGAATGAGAAGCATCTGCAGATTGAGAGGACTGGCCCAGCACGCATTGGTGTGTCGCAGCCTGACTGGGTTGAGCGCGGTGTGGCGTGTCATTTTTGGGCGAGCTGTTGCTCAACATCAAGAGAAATCGATGGCGTCTCCACAGGGGCAGGGAGGCCTGTGGAATTGAGGAGCTTCTCAGGTCTGTTTGAACTCATTTTCTTTTCTGGGCGGTTGCCCCCTCGCTCAGCCCCCTAAGGCATCTCCCTCACAGCAGGCCCTGACAGCTTGACACATTGACAGCTGCCGCTGAATGACAACTGATTTGTACAAATTTCAAGCCTTATAAATCTACCTGTCACAACAAGAGCATAAAAGAGCTCGGACCCAGCAGGTAATTCGGAAGTGGTGGGGGGAAGAAGAAAAAAGGCCTGCTTCCTCCTCTTCCTCACACCTGACAGCCCAGTCTGAGAGGGAAAAAGAAAAAGATAGGATACAGAGTACAAAAAGACAATATGGCTCTTTTTTTCCTTTCCTGCCAGTATATCATCATCCTCTCCTCAGGTCCACTTTGAATAAGAACTGGTGAAACCATTTTCTTGCCAACAGGCGATCAATCGTCTCATTTAGAGATTATAAAGAATGGATTGAAAATAGAAAAGTGCAATTTTGTTTTACACCAACATTAAAGCAGCGCCACCTGCTACTCACAGGATTATCACACCAGTCTGCTTCTCAAGGCTCTCGCTGGGTAAATGAGAAGGCCCTTTTTACGGTATTTAAACAATATCTAATACTGCACTACTGCACCCACCCACCGCCCCCAACCCCTGCCTTTCATCTGTTGGTAATGGCAGACCTGGCAGGCAAGGCCTATAGCTGCAATAAATCCTCTTCAGGAGTATATCTTATAGCTAGATATAAACTATGAGAGACGGGGGCAGAAAAAAAAAATCAATAGAAGTGACAAACAGAGAAAAGGGTTTGTAATTCTAAATGAGTTGTCTTTCTCATTTTTACAGGGATGATGGCCTGGCTGTCCTGGCCGGCAACAGCAATTTACCACCTATTCTTCCCAAATGTAAACATAATTGTGATGCCTGCTCCTCTGTAAATGTATCCGTTTCATTGGTAATCCATTCTTTAAATAAAAATATATAACGTGACATGCTGCTGGCATGAGGTCATTATAGCGGCTAAGGCTGTCATGCTTTCTGTAAACAGGTCATTAAGATAAAACGCAGTGATCTAACACTACAAATGTGCTTGTCTCTCCCTGTGTTTGGCTTCACTTTAAAAAAGCAACAATGAGAAGCAGATCAGGTGATAACAGCGAAGAGGTCATCCAGTCTCTCCGTTACAACTCACCCATGCTGGGCTCAGTGTGCTCCCACTGTTGAACTGGAATCACATAACTGACCGATGACACTGCTTGTGCTTGTTTACCGCTGGTTGCGATGGGTGTCAGATTGCTATAGGCAATGACTGGGACCGGACTGAATCTGCAGAGCAGGCTGTTCTATGTGAAACTGCACTGTTTGCAGGCAATCTGACAGTTGGTAATATGTGTTTTGTGGACCGGCATGAGTCATTAAACTAAGATTGACTGCCACAATTATCAGAAAGTCTGCATACAACAGCAGAGAGTAGATGCACATTTTTGTCGGCAGAATGAATCATGAATGGCTCTCAAAGTGGCTGTATGAACTCAGGTTCTGTCGAGAAGACAACACCTCCTCCATGCTTTACTAAACTCACCACCAGCTAAACCTCCCCTATTTGCAAGTAGGCAAAACATTCTAATCCTCCATTTGTGTGTATTCATCCCTGTCCTAAATGCGCCCTTCCGCACTCTAACCCTCAAAGACCCTTCCCTTCATGCAGCCACCGACCCTGCTGTTTGATTAAGACCTAACCCACTGCTTTATCCCTGGACAGGACCCCGGCTGGGCCAAAAAGCACGAGTTAAGGAAAGGGATTATCAGTGCCACTCCCATCGAGGCAGTCCAACTGTCACACTGATCAAAGCGGTTCCCAGCTGACCCTCAGTCATTTAAGGCAGGTGTCCTCTGATATTCTAATGCCGGGACAAGTGCACGAACTCAGCTATTGAAAGAGGTTCAGCAGGATTGTTTGGCTGCCATAACTGGAATCGCTGCTGTATATCATCTGAGGATTTGCTTCTAGTAACTCATGTTGAATGAAGTACATTGTGTAAAGCTGAATAGGAATGCTATTCATCCCTAATTAAACTTTTGTACATATATCAGGAGGACATATAAATCTATTTGTGCTTCCATTAAATCCTTTCAATTATTTTTAATATTACATAAATTTGTATTACAAAATCACAATCTTAACGACATGTCAATAACTGTATATTGCTGACATTAAAGCAATTCATGTTAGGACAGTGTTAAAGGAGAGTACTAGTGAATAGCAGGCTTTAGTATGTTTTGTTTTACAAATATGCAGGGCAGTAATTCATTGTAGATTACTGTTGATGACATTATCACCTTTAAATGGACAAATTGGAATTCACTTCAATATACAATAGTAAAGCAGTTTTTTTGACAGCTGTTATACACTTCAAACAAAACAGCAATAGAGCAATAGTCAGATGTTTTTACTGTGAGATCACAGTCGATGAGTCCTGATATGTCTTGATAATTTGGGAACATTGGTATGACAAGCATCAGTGCCGTAAATAAGTGAACACAGTCGCTGGTGTGACACCGCTCCAACGGGAAGAGAGCTTAAACGCAACATGTCCCTCAAGACCTCCCAAATAATGCCGGCGCAAAAATTCACTTTCTTCAACACCCGAGAACAGCAGAGGAAACAAAAGGGGTGGGGAAGAAGGAGGGAGCAACAAAGAAATTAAGAGCAAATGAGATAAAGACAGAGTGATAAAAAAAGATAAAAATAAAGGGTGATAGAGACACTTGCCCAATAGTCAATCATTAAAGGCACTGAATTGGAGGCACTGGCCTTGGATTCAGCAGGTCGGCTGTAGTTCAGCTGAGGGTCTTGTGATCCCGGGGTTGGGGAGGGACTTGGCAGGAGCAGGAGGAGTTGGGACCAAGGGGCTCAGTAGGGCAAAGAAGGGATGACGGATGGGCCTAGGGGTGAATGCCAAAACCATAAATCCAACCTCAGCCTGACCCCAAGTTTCTATAAAGTTTATTTACATTTTCACATTGCGTCCACCTCTAAAACGTCTATGTTTAGACATTTCAAAGCAGCGTGACGCGCCCATCTATCTTGCCACCGAGCTCTCATAGAGACCAGCTGGGAGCTGGGAGTGGTTTATCCCACCCTGACCTGACTGTCTGCTCATATCGCTCCACTGTTCAAGGATCACTCAAAGGATCTTTTATTTATTGTGGGTTTGTGAAGGGAGTCTCTATTTACATTATCCGGCAGCTGCCTTTACAGCTCGGGTCTTTTAACCTTCTTCATATTGTGTTTGATATCTTTCCCACATATTATTCCCAGACTCCTTTATTAATGTTTATTTGCATTGATTTAAGCCTTCATTTAAAGGCTGAATTAGATTAACTGGAAGACATTTGCAGTAGAATACTAACCACAGTATCACATTTCCTATTGCGGGGTGTCATGGGAATCATGTCTATTTACACTTCTAGTCCTTTAATGATTTTCATTCAGAAATCGCTTCAGTGTTTAGTCTCATCAGTCCTGACTAGGATGATTTCTGGCAACTTTGAACACAAAACGTCTCAACTGTAATTAGCAGTAGCAAGAATTCACTGGTTTACTGCCAAAACACTAAACAAAACAAAATAAAAAAACACACCACGCTAAAGGAGCTCACATGCTTTTAACTCTTTTCTTCTGTTTGTGAAAAGCAAGATAAATAAATAACCAAAGGCAACATCCTGCCGTTTCACTTTCCTGCAGCCCCCATACACTGCTCTTTTTGATTTGGGCGTCTGTTGAGAAACCTTGTTTGGACAGCCATGGGGTGGAGCTGCCAGGCTTATAAGTCTGCCACAGAACACAGGCGCAAACAGGGCAGCCCGCAGGGGTCCTCTCATCGGCAGAGGGAGGGGAGATTCTACCACCTTAGCGGGTGAGAAAGGCACAGTATTATTACACCCCATCAAGGAAACTCCAGCTGACAATAAATCCCTGAGTGCTTTACAGTGCAGACAGTGAGCATGGAAGAGTGCCACTGAGAGCGAGAGGGGAGGAGGGAGAGGAGACAAGGAGATGAGGGGAGGGAAGGGGGAAGAGGACTATCCCTCAAAAGGCCATAAAGCCTTCAGGCTGTCATTCAGGGCAAGAACCATGGCAACGGAAAGTGTTTGGAAATTCCTCTTTTTTTTAATGACAGATTTTCAGAGCACAGTTGGTCACAGTCATTACATTCCCTTTAAGGCTAATAAATGTCTAGTTTCACAAGGCAAGTAGAAATAAAAAACACTGTTGCATCTATTTGTTTTTCACAAGCTCCACTGAATGCTTTCTGTCTTGCAAATGTATGTCAACGTGTGCACAACGCTAATTTTACAACCAATAACTTCATTCTACTTTTTAAAAAAACGATCACACAGTGGAAAACAATGTACGGGGCAGTTAGCTGCCGGCAAAACCATTACTCCAAGAGTGTCCTGTCAGAAAAATCTGCCAAGAACTAAAAGAAAAATACACATATAAAATAATCACTGATGATCCTGGGCTAGTTATGTGGTGGAGACAACGCTGTATGGCCTTGTGTGAGAAAACAGGGAACATGCCTAAGTTATTACTGCAGGAAGGCAATCTGTCAAAGCCAGGCTGTTCTGGCATAGCCAATACCACTGGTGAGATCAGAGAGTCAGATTCTGCTTGCAATTACTGCTAAAGGACCTTGGATGCAGGCAGCCTGCTATCAATTATTTCCCTGGCCCTAGACACTTGGAGCTGTCAAAGCCCTACTGTCTTCTGTTTTGTAACAGAGGGCCCTCTGAGGCTCGGAGGAAGCCTAGCCTCTCTCCGACAGCAAGGGAAGATAGTTTGTGTCATTAAGTGGTGCTATTATGGATTCACACACACTTCAGAGTATGTTTTTCTCGTAGTTTTCTTGCTCTTTCCAATCTGTTACTGTACTATAGCACACTGCCTTTGCCTGTATCTGTTTCTCCCTCTCTCGCTCACCCCATGATGAGCAGTTTAAAACTAAAAAGAGAAGGCAGACCACTAAGAGAAGTGTTCTGGCTGACAGCACTGACCTGGGTATTTATGGTGAGGCTCTTGGCTCTAATATTCACCCTGGACTCTTTATGTGCACCGCACACGGCCCCTTAAAGGGTACAGAGATTCCCGGGGCCAAACAGAACACTTCCATGCTAACTGGTACTCTGACTAAACTGTGTACCAAAAAAATATATATATATATATATATATATATATATATATATATATATATATATATATATATATATATATATATATATATATATATATATATATATATATATATATATATATATATATATATATAATATTCTTTTATATATATATATATACATACATATATATTATATATATTATATATATATATATATATAGTGTCAATATTAAATTACCCTTAGATTGTAATCATGAGGCAATTTCGCAATAGCTTAATGTCATATAAATTAAATTTACATATGCACCAGTGAGCCACTAATCCAGCTGAATGTTGTTGTGCATCCTTCCTTGTGGAATAAAGGATAGACAGGGATAGATTAATCATTTTTCCACAGGATGACATTACTTTGGCCCACTCAGCCCTGAGCTGTCCCCCAGGGCAAGCCCCTGGATCATCCAGGGCCAGAGCTTTGGCACAAAACGACAGATCCCCCCTCTACAGCCTCTGCCAAGTTCCAGGACCTTATCACTGAAAATTACATTCTTATGGTAAGCAAATGTGCTCTAAAGCAATACTGTAGTTGCCAGTTGCATGAATCTGTCAGGGAAGGGAGAAAAGGTCATTTGCTGTGTGGGTTTCAGCAAGTAAAATATGGCACGTACTGTGTGTGTGTGTGTGTGTGTGTGTGTGTGTGTGTGTGTGTGTGTGTGTGTGTGTGTGTGTGTGTGTGTGTGTGTGTGTGTGTGTGTGTGTGTGTGTGTGTGTAAGTGTACACATGTACACCTAGCTAGAAGAACTGGGGTTCAAGGGATGATAGCAAGGTTATTGTCATCTAAGCCCCTCAAGGTCAGCTGCCATCATCAGCACAGGTATTATCTCCTCACGCAGACAGCTAATGTACTGCAGATTTGTCCTTGAAACAAAGCACAGTCAAGAGATGGTCAAGCCATTTTTTATTTGCTGTGCTTGGATGAAATTGGATTGATGACTGATTACATAGTTTGAAACAAAATACTTGTCATATGAATTGTCTGTATGTCCTATAAGTTAAACCAGAGAGTTCTTGATAAGCCTAAGAAAAGGGTCCCATGGGCGTAATGGGCTGAATGTTAATATGTTACCAGCCTTTGAGTTTTAATATAAATGGAAAATCGTCTAGGCCAACAAGATGCTTAACAGCTTAAATGGGTGATCAGCTCCATTGTTTCCCTCATCTTTGTCAGTGAGACAATGAAAATGTACTACACAGCGATATGCCCCACTTCACTTCATTTATTAAAATCTCCTGCTTTACCTACTCTCAAGATAAAGTCTGTATATATATATAAGAATGAAATGAGCTGAATCAAGTCTTTCTACAGTATATCCAGATCTTCACTCAATTTCATCATCCTCTTGGAATAATACGCCAAACCTCCAACAATACCAACAATTCATGTTGACTAAACTATGAGAGATGACTGTCCGTCAAACTCAGGTAGCTGTTTGCATCATCCAGGGGAATTTTGACAAACATGGAACAGGTGAGAGGATTCAATTCTGCTTGGTTAATTGATACCAGATGTTTGTTTTCGTAGGGAAATTAAACTTGCTTTAAAGCCAGTGAGCTCCCTTATCTCTCTATTCTTCTGTAGGTTTAGTCAAGCACGGAGAAGGTGCTCAGAACTTTGGAAATACACTCAGAGAGATTGGGAGGAACTCACTCTGTCACAACCTTTTGTGAAGGGTTTACAGCTTAAAACCGTTGCCCTATACACCGGTGACCCCTTTTCCCCTCTGACTCAAAAGTTTCTCCAAACATCAAACTTGGGATTATCTTTTGATTTCCTTTTAGGTGAAAAGAGTTCTTAAGTCCACAGCTATGGGGTCTGGCAGACAAAGGAGGAGGAGGAGAGACTGTTAAGTCACCATATTTATCATGACTGGGTTACCTCTCCTGTCAGAACCTTTTTTCTTCCACATGCTAATTGGCAATATCTTCCACACTCCTCCAAACCTCCTCCATCAACACCCCCACCCCAACCCCGCACCCCCAGTACACCCCTTTTTTAACCCGCTTTCCTTTTTCTCTCCCCTCTCCCCCTCCTTTTCTCTGCTTACTCCCATACAGAGCCCTTCTCCCTGGCTCGAGGCTGTCCCTCTCCGGGGGGAAGCGAGGTCTGTCAAATCAAGTCGAAAGCCTATTAGCATGCTAATCCACAATAAAAGCTCAAGATCTCCTGGGTTATATTTGTCACTTCCCTTAGGTCCAATCAGACATATAAGGAGGTGTTGATAACTTACATCAAATTTAACTGATTTGCTTTATCACCAGACTCTGCATATAAGCTTGTGGTGATCAGACACACACAACAAATCCTCCTCAAATGCTCAAATGAAAATAAATTAGTAATGTTCAGTGCGTGTCAGTTGGAAGGATGGTTTCTGGAAATAAAGTGAGATTCACAGGAGGCCTACGGAAAGAGAGAAGGGCAAAATGAAGCCAAGAGTAGACACAAGTCTTGTATCTATACTGAAGAGCATAACTACATCAACATCTGTAGCTCTGTAAATCCTAAAAACAGCCAGCTTTACTGGCATCAAGATCGGTGGAAAAAAGGTGGTTGGACACAAAACTTAGAAACAGTTGCTATTCAGGGGAACTGCATGATGTGCAAAACATGCAATTATGTGATTTGGGCATATCATTCAGCTTACATCTACAAACCCTGACATGCATATAAAACTTAATACTTATTAATCCATGTTTGCCAACTGAATTATTATTATTCAAGTCAAAAACTAGATATACATATATCTATATTAGATATAGTGTGTTCTTTGCCAAAATAGATTAAGATTTTTGACAGCGATGTCAATTTTCACCATTTTTCTTCCAAAGCCAGCTCATCATCTTCTCAAATGATAAACATTTCACACATACCTATTCATCATCTATTTTCTGAACCACTGACACAGATACGATGAGAAATATAACGCAATGTATCTGGCAGCGGCATAAACTTTTAGAAAAACTTCTCCTGTTTCGTAGAGAGTGCCAGGCATGGCTTGCACATAGGGAGATCACAGAACATGGCCGCTGTGGTTCGCCTGCTACCATCAATCAGACCCCAAATGGCTTCCCTGACACCACCACTACTCATTTTCCAGCATGCCTTATGTGGCCACCATCTTGAAAAGAGCAGTAGGGGGAAAATTGGTGAGGAGGATGGGTGCTTACTGAAGAAAGGGGCAGGGAAAGATTGGCTAAAATCACTGCCAAATATTCTCCTAAGAATAGGTTTCCAAACACATCATCTGGAGAGGTGGGCTGTAGATGTAGTCCAGGTGCACACCAGCACTGAGTGAGGGAGTTCTCTTGTCAATATTTTGCGTGTGAAATGTTTGACACACGCTCACCCCTACCTTAACCCTCCCTTGTTAATGCCGTCCTCTCTCTTCACACTCCTGTCCATGTCTTTAGTCGTCTCTCCTTTCTCCCCCCCCGCCACCCCTCCCTTTCCTTCCGTGCGCAGAGGCTAGAGTCAAATTTACAACAACTGTCAAAGTCAGGGATGACAGATAAATTAATCTTCTCTTCATGAGTTTACATCCCAGGCATCTGGGCTGCTGATCTGGCCCCTAACAAGCGCAGGGTCTCAGCGAGCTGTCTTTTAAAGATGATGTTTTCATGGCCAGAGATGAATTACCCTGTCACGAGAATCTATTTATACAGCAGTTAGAGGGTGGGGCTCTGGATGCAGGACAGTGTGATTTCATGGGTTAAGGTCCCCTTGAAGCATCTCTTAAATCTGGTTCTGTCACACACATATCAGCACCAGATCCATTTTTGGAGTAGTTTTGGTTATAGATTTTAGATAGATATCACAGACTTATTGTTTTTATCAGACTAGTCTGCGATCCGCAGCTTCTGTCTGGCTCGTCCATTGAAACTTCCACACTACACAGATTCAAAAGTTGACTTCCCTTTGATAGTGGCTCCATTAGTGAAATTACATTACTGTAGAGTGTAAAAGCGCATAGAGCAAATGTAAATTCACATTCATCATCCCAAAGTCAGACAAGAGATGGAGTACAGGGTACTGAGTTTCCCCTGTGGATCATGGACCCATTAACCAACTCAAACAAATCCAGTGGCTGTAAATGCTCTGAGTTCCACAGCCACTACCCAAGCCTTAAATGACAGACAGGCGTATTTTTACAAGGCATGAGAGCTTTTTCATTTACTGGTTACATTCAAGAGTAAATATTTGGGGGCCTATTTTAGCTATCAACATAAAAGCATCAGTATTGGGAATGCAGGGCAGTACAACAAAAGAGTGTTGATTGTCTTTAGTATATCTAAATCAACTTTTCATTTAAATTTTAAAAAAGTCAATCAAGGCATAAATACCAAATATATTTCTCTGAAACAAAGTGCATTAACTGCATATACATGCATACATACACACACACACACACACATTATAAGAATAATGTTTTTGCAAGACAGTTGAGCAAGAATAATAAAAGACCTGCCCCACCTGCAACACTGTTATTGTTATGCTTATTTAAAAAATACAGGTCGTTCCCAAGCGGGAAGCTACCGGTCTGAGACGCAAAGCCAATGCGGAAGACCCTTGAACCTGCATTCTATTCAACGGTCAGCAGGGGGCGACTCTTCTGGTTGCAAAAAGAAGTCTGGCTCCATTAGAAATAATGTTAAAATGACCCTACTCCTCAGCAGATTTATTACCTCAGTAAATACTTTCCTGATGACTTTATGGTCTCAATCACTTTCATGTCTTCTCCAATACAACATGATATTCATTTAGTAAATAATGGACTCATTTAGAAGAAAATAGACCATAAAGCAGAGTCTGCTTCAGGGCACCATTATCTATTATTGACAAGTCATTACCATGGTGACCTGTCAATCAGGTTAGAGTGACTCGCACCCATGGCACTGTGTAAATTTAATCAGCCCCATTGAAGAAGCATATTAGGAGTTGGCTGTTCACTTTCTCTGGTGTGTACATTTAGTTTTAAGACTTGTGTTAGCTAGACAAAATTGTCAGCCTTGTTAAAATGACAGTTATCATGAATTACAGATGCACCTAGCTAAGCAAGCTAGCTAGCTCCACACACGGTCATTAGCTCCACTGTCTCATCCAAATATGGTCACGTCCAGTGCAGCTGGTTGCAAAAACTCAACATGGCGGCGCTCTATCAGCCAAACTCGAGACTTCCAAATGGCAGTCCACAAACCAACAGGAGATGTCACAAAGACTTTGTCCACTTCTTATATACAGTCTATGGTTGTCCCATACAGTCACCATTAGATGCTTTGACTAAATAGAGCACACGCATCCACTTTAATCATCAGTTTCAGCACAGACACCCAAATCTGCACACAGTTTATTTGACTGTCACGGCTTCACCTCTAGTAATCAGAAAATACCACATTAACAAACACAAACTGAGAGCACATATCAGTGTGCAATATCCTTTTTCAGTTTGTTTCTCGCATAGATGCTAATTTTCACTTCATTGCAGTACCATGGTTTGCCACATGGACAGGTTCTTTTTCTTCATAATTTGTTCTTCACATAGTACATCCATTATACTGTACCTCAATGTCTGTGTATTCCTGTGATCATGGAACTAGAATTACAAATGTGTAACTCATTCCTGAAAGTGCAGATGACTTTCCTGTTCCAGTCTCTCTCTCTCTGCCTTTCACTCTCTCTCTCATTCATCTTAAAATGGATTGCTCTGTCACCTGGACTAACACTTTACTGAGAGCAGCCATCAATACTTTTTGTCAAAAACTGCAGGCTGTGCCAGACATGCCATCAATCACCATTTACATAAAACAAAGCGCTTTCTATGACTACCAGTCAGAGGCAGGACTGCTCTGACTTTGCTGGAGATAAAAGGAGCTGTTTCACAGGTCCATAGAGACACTGACTGCACTACAAGCCTACATGTGTTGTCAATCTCAAACCAATTACTATTGGTTCGCAAATAGCGAACAATAAATCAATGAACCAAAGCTATTTGATCTCATCCCTATGACCCGAGGTGAGCCTGCTGCTTTAAAGGAACGCTGTAGATTAATGTTTAAATGGATAAAAATAGCACCAATGGGAAAATTACTGTTACACTGTTACTAACAAATTCCATAATAAGAGTGTGTCAAATTCATACCAATCAAGACTGGCCTAATGACAAAATACAACTTTAACATTTGATTGCTTCACCAGCATAAGCAGCATGTCAACGTCCACCTGTTTGAAAGAGTTCATAAGTCAAGAGATATGAACGGCATCTTCTCCCCCACCTCCCATCTGTCCCCAGTAGACAAAAATAAGCCAGCACTGATATGAAACACACACCGGCCTCAGAGGCCTGGCTCATACATTCACAGTTTCTGATAAACCACAGGAAAGCAAGATTTCATATCATTTATTTAACACAAGAAATATGGTAATCTTCCTTATAATTCTTCCTAACTCCAATCCATATTTCCAGACAAATACAGTAAGCAGGCGAAAGATTCCGAGATAATCTATTCAGCCGATATGGTTTGTTATTTTGGATATAATGTATTGCATAAGCACTAAAAACTGATTCACAAGAAACTAACAAGATTTCTTCTGTTTTCTTCTCACCTAAGCTTTTAAGCAAGGACGCACACGTGCATGCCATGTGAGTGTGCGTGCATACATACACGCACACACACACAAAGAATTCAATTTGGAAACCATCATTGGAGCGTAGAGGAGAACTGGAAAGTCATATTGCTATAATGCTCAGATTATCAATCATTCTGACATTTTATTGGCTTTATCACTGTACATACCATTAAAATGATGTCTGGCCCAGATTGTCAGGGGGCAAACATTAAACAGGCCAGGATTAAAATGCAGATCCAAAACACCTTCCCCTCTGCCGCTGAAATTGCACAGGACTAGGCAGCTGACTTTGGATGTGCTGTCAGAGGAGACATCGCATCAACGCAGAGCTGGGCTGACGAGTAAATAGATAGTGTCACACTCAGGAAATGCAGAGGCTTCCCTCTATTTATCACATGCTGTAGTCAGTCAATGCACTAAGAGAGCGATAACAAATGAGGGGAAGAAACATCTATTAATCTCCCCTCGCACTCCTAATCAGACATCATTGGCAAACTCCTTTGCACTAGAATGATACGCGGCTAGCCTACTGCTCATGAAGGAATATATTAATACAAACACTTCTGCTATTAAAAGTAATTTTGGTGGCTCTGAAGCAGCAAGAAAAGCAAATATCCATATTTCAAAAGATCCTGACAGTTAAAAGGTTGTTAATGGGCATTTAAATGCTAGTGCTGCTGCCAAGCTGGCAAAGAGAGTCCGTAAAGCACAAGAAATGTCTCCTCTCTCTCAAAACCTTTAATCAAAGTCATGTAAAGCATTCTGCTGGCTGTGTACAGCAAAATAATGGAAATGTATTTTTTTGTCTTTCCCAAAAAGCTTTCCATTTTTAGTTTGGTCATAATTATCAATTTGTTAGAACAAAAGTAAAATTAAAAGTTATTATTTTTTATTGTGATCTGTCAGTTTTGCTTTTGGCATAGGACAACAAGTGTATGCCACATACATTGCGTCAACCTTTACCGTAAAGAAAAATCTCAAGGGAAAGTCAACAACAGTTATGGTGATTGTTTGATTTTGTTGCTGTGTCAGTCATATGATGAACTTCTTCATGATACATGGAGTATATAGAGGTCCTACTGAGGTTGCATTATTCATCTTCACTGCATTCCCCTATTTTTTCAGCACACATATTGCATATCACTTTCACCCCCCCTCCCCCGAACACAGCCTCATAGCCATTCTATGAATCATCATGTGATGTATACAACAAGAATTTGACCGATTACAATGACATCAATGTAATTTAAATCTATTTATTGTCTGCATTCCTGAGGTTGATGCCACTTTTACAAGATATTTCTGGTCTCTACATGGTAAGATCCATTGGTAACATGCAACATATAACTGAAATAGTGATAATCGTTATTGAAAAGGGTTGGATGGATTGACAGTAACACCTGAGTGATAGAGAGGAGTCTGAATATTACATTCTCCTGACATGAATGTCGCCTTGTGCTCTAGATAAGAAGGGTAAGCAAATGGTCTAACTCACAGGTCTCATGACTAGACACAAGATGCTTCTATCTACGTCAATTCCTCAATAGTGGCAAACCCCCACCAGAGCCCCAGTCATTCCACAAAGATTTCACTTCATTAAGTGAAACTCACACCAAACAACATTTAACGATGAGGTCAGCTGTTGTAAACACTTAAATCACTTTGCTGAGTGAGTTAAGTCCCACAATGGCCTGAATGAGCTGTTATCTACAGTTCCATATCTGATCAATTTGTCAGTGTTAAACA
Organism: Lepomis macrochirus; assembly: GCA_024633595.2. Taxonomy (NCBI): domain Eukaryota; kingdom Metazoa; phylum Chordata; class Actinopteri; order Centrarchiformes; family Centrarchidae; genus Lepomis; species Lepomis macrochirus. The sequence goes on along the minus strand of JALXJV020000020.1, from coordinate 17,024,036 downwards.
AAATTGGCAACAAATGTTTAGATAATTGTAGCACATAGTCTTGATCATGTGCTAGCCTCCCTAATGAACTGTCACAGTGTAAACGCAAACGACTGCCTGCCTGTGTGAACCCACAGACAAACAGACACAAGTCCTCCTGTACAGGGTCTTTGAAGCCTGTCACAAAAGGCTTGAGACAGCACTGTTCCTCTCATTAATCTCCCAAAAGAGGAAATGAAAAGACTGACTACGCTCAACATTTTTTGTTCTCCCATAAAGAGAAACACAGAAGAGCTTGGAATGAAACTCTGCACATTATGAAAGCTATTATCTTCAGCTGCCAGTCTCCGTGAGAGAGAGAGAGAGAAAGCTGGTAATCCAGAACTAATAGGCAGAATGAGAGGTGCAAAAAAACTAGGGGAGTGGGTCAGATCTCTCTCTCTCTCTCTCTCTCTCTCTCTCTCTCTCTCTCTCTCTCTCTCTCTCTCTCTCTCTCTCTCTCTCTCTCTCTCTCTCTCTCTCTCTCTCTCTCTCCTCTCTCTCTCTCTCTCTCTCTCTCTCTCTCTCTCTCTCTCTCTCTCTCTCTCTCTCTCTCTCTCTCTCTCTCTCTCTCTCTCTCTCTCTCTCTCTCTCTCTCTCTCTCTCTCTCATTACTGACAGACAGCCGAGAATATGAAATGAGACCGAGGAATGAGAAATATTCATATTTTCTCTGAATGGTATTAAACCCTGACAAAGTAAAAGAAAATGGATGGTGGTTTCAGTTTTGACAAAATATCAAATGTGACAAGATATTAAACTGATCTCAAAACACAGACTGTCTGTATCATTGCCAAGACAAAATAGGATGTTCTCATCTTGGACATGAAACAAGATTTATTACTAAAAAGACACAAATTGACATTTTCAAAATGACTGCCCGATCCCCTCCTATCATCAAATCATCAGGGGAACAGCTTAGCCGGATGTTTACAGCAAGACTCAACTGGCACCAGTCCTCAGCCACCAAACCAGTGAAAATAGCAAGTGTGACATAACTCAAACTGCTTGATCTGCAGTCAGTCACTGCAAACAAAATCCCTTCAAATCCTTCAACCCTGCAGGACACTCACCCACCACACATATCCATCATCACAGAGGTTAACAGAAGGTCATTGGTGGCTCTGATATAAGACTATCCAACATCCAGAAGATGATTATCTATAGCTATGCTCACTGCAACATACAGAGACATACAGTATCCTGTGGTGTTGCTATGCTTTGAAAAATATACAACATTCAGTTACATGGTCTTTTTATTAGGGCCTGTTATTTTTATTTGTAATTCTAAGCTTTCTTTGTGCATTTGTTAACTATAAATTTAAACAACTCACATCTGTGACAGCAAGAGTTCTCTCCAAGATCTCGTCTGTTTCCAGTTAAAATAATGCACAATAACCCACACACTTGCATCACCGACACCCCATGAGAAATTTGGTCATACAAGCCTGTTCTCGCTTCCGGATATGCCTTTCAATTCTGGGTACCTCGAGCATCCTCCACTGGATCTACCACTTCAAAAACACACCTCATGAAAAAATCAGGAGCCCTGTCTGACATGTGTCCCTGTGCCCTGATGGCATGCCAACACCAAAGACCAGCATTGATTTTCTGTAACGCGGGGTCGGATTAGCCCTCTACAGGGATTAGCCGCCTGTGCAAGGCCTCGGGGTTCGCTATAAAACTAATAATTAATTTAAACAGCCGGGCCCATGGAAGGATACACTCAGTATACGTTCCCAGCATGAGGGGGTGAGAATGAGTGACGGACTGTCTGGCACTCCATGCAAAGAGCAGCTGTGTGTATATATAGGCCTACTCTATGTTCAACTTGGTTCTGATGATTAATATCTTTGTAGTTTCACCCCATGACTACCACCACACATTTGTAAAAGCTCATGCCACAGATTAATATGTAGTGTTAATTAGAAGTATTTAACCACTTGGCCTGGTTGAATGTCTTAAATTGCCATAAAGCCTCATCAGTAACCAATTAAGACTGACAGAGATACGTGTTCCTACACTCACATCATTCTGATATCCTAATAAACGGTCATAAAGAGAAGAGTAGCCATAAATGTTCTGCAAAGACAGCATCCATGCTGTTCCTGGTCAGGCTGTGTGAGGACAACAGGAAGAATAATATAATTGCAACCAGAGCCAGCAGTTGTCTCTATAGGCCAATAAAAAACACCTGTGTATTGTGTATCAACACTGTTACGTGCTAATTAATTGTTTTTTTCCCCCACACCATATACAGTAATATAAATCACAATATGCAGAGAAGAAAAACAAATGTGGGAGTTACACAGATACTATAATATAAGATGTGCTGAATAAGAAAATGTCCAAATTAAATAGTCCATAAAGGATCAAATCAGGCAAAAATGTCTCAAACTAAATATCAACTAAAAATGCACAACAGGTGTGTAACTATTACCACCAGACCTGAGATAAAATTATAATGAAAACATTATATTAGGGTTTTTCTTTATCGAAATTTAAATAAAATAAAAAAATCACCCGCAGCATTATCAGCAGGCACTTTCTGTTTTCTACACATTTTATTTTGTTTAGGTTCAAGCCGCTTCTGAGCTGATCTCCATTTAATGGGAACTTGTTTACTTGTAAACTGTGAATGTCATCTTGCAGGAGGAAAAAACAGTTTTAATATGTGAAAACATGAAATTCAGGTCATAATCCATCTCCTTGTTTATTTGCCTAGTAACAAATACAACAATAGCTGTGACAAGTTATGTGGCATGTCAGTAGGATTATTATGGTGTGTGATGAATAAAAATTGTATCTCGCACGAGTGATATGGATATGGTTCCTCAAAATATACACCAACCTCTGAATCTCTTGCTCTCATTTGAGGAACTGATATTTCTTCAAGTTTGCCACGGTGGAATCCATTCACCTGTATTTCCTTTAACAAAAAGGAATCATTTAGAATCTACCAGCTCAACCAAACAAACTAACTATAAAAACTTTAAGTCTGTGTGTTCCTGACAAACAGCAGCTGTCTTCTTTTTTTGGAATATATATTAAAATATCTCTTTGTGCCGTAGAGTAACATGCAGTTTTGAGTGAATCGTACCATAGACAGTTTATGTATCAGTAATATCTACTGACAAAAAAATGCCTATATACATTACATACATTTAATACTAACCAAAACAACATGCCTAAAACTGTATTATGTTTTGGTATAGATGTGTGTGATACTTGTGAAACAAAAACAATGAAAACCATCACAAGTTGAAGCATCTCAGTGTAGCCCCCTGTTATCCTCCCCCTACTCTTACCTAGCTGCCAATAAGGGCTGCCATAGTCAGGGAAGGTAAAGAGATTTCTCCTTCTCTTCAAAAGGCTTTGATCTGACTGACACACAAACGGCCCTCAGATCACAGGTCTATAGACCCTGTTGGGCCTCTCTGCCTGGTCTGCTTGTACATGTACACTTCGTCCCTATGAGGATTACTTGCCCTCCTCCCATTTCCCTTCGTCTTTCCTTTATCCCTTCTTCTTCTTCCTCCTCCTCCTCCTCCTCCTCCGACGCCTCCTTCTACTCCTCTTCCTCTGCTGTTTGGTGTTTTGAAACATCTGAGTACAGACATGTTCTGAGCTTTGGAGGACCCAGGGGCCCGAGATCCAGACAGAGGGAGAAAATAAAGAAACTCTACAGTGCCCACGGTGCAAAAGCTATCTCACCATTACCTCTGGGGAGAAACTCTTAAACATCACCAAACGTCTGGACAGACAGAGAAGATCAGAAGCCTGTTTGGTTTGTTGTTCAGATAATCATACTGTCAGCTAATGGTGCAGTCAGCGGCTCACAGTGGAACCACTATGATGGGAGCCAATGCATTTATCCTAATGGATAGACAGTGTTTTATGAGGGAAAATAGAGAATAAGAATACTGTTCTACACAGACTGCTGGCCCCAAAATGGAAGGGTTGTTCCTTGTAGTTTTCCAGCACAGACGTGTCAGCAGCTTGGACATGAAACATGCCGTCACTGTTTCTTATCTCAATATGTCCCTGGGTGGAAAAGTGAGGCAACAGCTTACTGATGTCTTGCAGCCTGCCTGACCATTAAAACATATTTCCATGCTGATGGATGTCAGATGTAGCCTAAAAAACCCCACAGCTTGCCCTTGATTTTCGAGCTCATACCCAAGTACAGTTTTCTAAACTTATTCTTCATGCTTCACAAATGGAACAAGCAAATGTCGACTATAAACAAGCTAAAATAACACAGGAAAGAGGAGAACAAGAGTGCAGCCGGGTGAGAGCACAGGGGCTGTTATCTCCCACAAATCTTTCTGTCTGACCAATATCAAGTTCTTGGGACAGCGGCTTGGAAGGACAGTCAGTGGTTTTTATAAGTGAAAGCTGTGAAAGATGTGAGTACGGTTATCTGAAATGGAAACAGGAAATGAGTTACAGCTGTGCTGAGAATGTGGCACAGCTGTCCAGGGCCAGAGATGGTTTAAGCATTCTACAAGAGTGCAAAAAAAAAAAAAAACGTGGACTCACCCACGAAGGCTGTTAGGGGCTTGAAATTGCAGAGCAAGCAAATAAGATGGCCTGCATGTACTGTAGTTTATGATTTCAAGAGTGGCAAACCGTGATTAAACCTGACCCAAATCACAGAGGTTAAAAGATTATTATATTAGTCCCTCGTCTTCAACCCAATATAACAGCAAATTCCTTTAGTAATCACAAGGCCTTCAAGAGCTGCTATCTTTAAGAACAGCTTCCAACTGCATTTATGGTCATACGATTTATTTATCTACTGACAACATTTATCACGCATCCCTCTTAAAAAAATCATCCTTAAAATTCAAAACATGGCAAAAAAATGCAATCATCCTATAAAATCTTGGCATGAATCCTCACATGTATCTGTCTTCACTTTTCACCCCTGGGCCATCTAGGAAAGACTGTCAGAGATTGAAAGCCATGAAGCGACCAAAACTGCCTAGACCATACCCAAGGAAGCTCCTTTGTTCCTCTTCCAAAGCAGGCTCCAAATCCCCCCCCTCCCTTTTTTTCCCATTTGGGACCCAGCCGAGGGAAGTAGAAGTATGGCTGCCCCTCTCCATGCTCTGTTCTAATATGTTCCATGTCTTCTAGTTGCTTACATCATCAATCTGGAAGATGGCTAAGTGTGATGAGGTGAACATAAACAGTGCTTGAGTTATGGGCTAAGAGAGACACAGGTTGTGTCTCAAGTTGGCGCCCTCTTTCCTTTTTTTATGAGAAAACGTTCATACGTTGAGGTCCTAATCGCTGGCGGGCATCCTAAATGACTCTGCATGTGCTATGTACTTAAAAACCAGTGCCACAGATGGAGAGGATCCGAAAAAAAGGAAGCGACAATATCGAAATTCACCTCAACTTCAAGCAGCAAGCTTGTTATCGACAGCCCAAGTGTCAGTCCTAATCATCTCCCTTTTAATGCTTGCTTAAAAATGCACATCCTTGTGTCAAAACCTGAGCACACATTAATGCTCCCCAAATCGTCTACTTACTAAACATGTCACTAATGAATTATACATCTGACTTTTTTCTCTCTCTCTCATATTTACATGTGGTGTTTCGGCAGAATTTGTGTAGTAGTTGTAAAGTATTTAATAAGTGTTTAAATATGTACGAGAGTCAAGATCTTAGAGCACCCCTGCACTGTATGTTTACGCAATATCAAAAGACTCAGTTACGTCTATCAAAATGAGTAAGACATATGGATGGTTTGTTTTTCAACTTGCCAAAACAGAAAATGGAGTATGTCCACTTGGGCCCCATCAGGTCAAATCATAAAGATCCATCACTGGCTTTGCACTCTGCTAAAACGCCAAGGAAACCATATTGTAGATTTTAAGACCCTTTTTATTCAGCCAGACTGTGTACTAAAACTAATTGGATTTCTGTCAATGGAAAAAATATATCCCTGGGACAGCTTTGAACTCAATAGCTCTGACTATCCAACTGCACATGAGGGAGTGGGACCTTGCCACATGCCAAGCACCGGGGAGGAAAATTAAATCGGTGGTCAACATAAAATATTAAAATAGCATGGTATCGAATTTTTGAAAAATTATGTCAGGGCTCATTATGGCCAGCATGGCAGTGAATTAAGCTATATTTAGTGGGTGATAATTGAAATCATAGCTGTAGTCATTACCACTGACAAGTTTCTAAATAATACCCAATAAATCCCCTCTTTTTAGCGTGGTCCCCATGACAGCTGGCGGTGCTGAAAAATATAAAGTAGAGAAACAGAATCTCTTTTCCTTTCTCCCCCAAAACTCTTCTCTCTCCCTCTCTCTCTCTCTAAGAGCCAATAAAATGTCAGCTTTTATTCTCCTCCTCCAAAGTGTTGGCTAGATGTCAGCAGACCCTTCTAAAGCTCTGCCACTGCAAGCTGAAGGCCTGTAAATCTCAGTGTCAGTGGCACGCCATCCGTCTTGGGATATACAATAAAAAATGTGACGCAGTCATAAAAGGAATGGCATCACTGCCCAGTATATATATATAATGTGAACAAAAGGGACATAAAGACGTTCCATTTCATTCAGAATCCAAAACCACAAGATGGACTTACACTGAAGGGAGGAGGTTGCAGCATGGTCTAGATGGTTGATGGCAGTTCCTGACAGTGATTAACAGATGCTTCCCCTGCCATCAGTGGGCTTTTGGTGTGTTTAACAGAGAGATATTTATATGTTACACTGAGGGTAAAGAAACTGGCTGCTCAACTGGTTGAAAGGATAAGGATAACAAAATATTCTATTGTCAACAAACACCATGAAAATACAAACTACCAACAATAAGGTAATCCTACTAACAAGTATTGCCTGTGTAGCCAAATCCTGATATTTCTTATTCCTCTGTGCCGTAGACTCTATTGTCATCCAAACAAATTCAATGAATCACTCTGTTGCGGGTTGACATGTTCCTTCATGACCATGTATGTGGGCCCCACAGCTTATTTAGAATCAAACCAACATACATTGTCCCAAATGTCTATTAATCCGCCACTGAAAATAGTACCAACAAATGCCCTTATTGCTACTGTTATAGTCTTTAGGCTGGCACAGACAATGAGGGGAAATTATTCAGATGTGCACTAAAGAATTGTTGTTTCTTGGTCGTTTCATGGAATTTGTTGAGAATTAGAAAAACATCAAATAAAGCAGGCATACCCTTTAATCATGAACATGCACCCTAAACAGAATTTGCATCACACTACTCCAAGTGAATTTGGCAAGTTAAGTAAATATCTGCAAACACAGACAAGAGTCAGTGGTTGCTTGACACTCTCGACAGCTGTCTGTCTCGAGCCTCTTGATGTGCAACTCACTGTTGCATACATGTATACTTCTTCAATGCTCTGGACAACATCTGTGACTGCTGCACAGTGTCAGTGGATAGTTTGTTGACATGGTAATACATGCCACTTCCTTAAACAAGACTGGCAGACGTAAAAAGATATTTACACTTACATGACTTATCCACGAGTGAAAGCACAGCAACCTTGCAAGAACCAGTGATTAGTGTGATTAGTCCACTTAGTTTATTAATTTAGCTGTCTTTGCTTTATCAGCGAGGTATATAATGGTAAATGTGGTGTGATGTACTAACCTTTGGAAAAAGACAAGTGCTTCGGGTGGGTGTGAGTGAACAATCATTAAGCTGTGTGCCGGCTATGTCAGATGATACTTTTTGGTACTTTTTAAATTAGGAACTGAATCTGTGCAGTGGTTATTGAGAATATTATATCCAAATGAGTTTGAGTTGAAGTAGGGCTTCCAGCTGTGGATCAAAATATAATATACTGTTTGTGTACTCTACATACACACACACACACACACACAAGTGTCCGTGTGATATATATTAAAATACAGTGCTGGAGCACAAAAAAACCCATGCTGTTGCTGTTGTTGTGTTGTTGTTGATACTACTGGAGGTGATCTGTACAGATATTAAAACAACTATAGGATATATATTAGCTGATTAAACTATCATGTGACCATAAAAAGATTGTTGAGTGTTTGGGACCAGCTCACAGTGACTGACCTGCTGTAATACTGCAGCCACTACCAAGGCTGACAGCTGGGGAGACGCTCACAGAGCTGCACAACAAGAGCTGTAGGTAGAGGAAATAAGATAACAGATTTAAAAAAGTGTGGGAAATAATCTGAGAAGGAAACCTTAATGGGGAAAGGATGAGGCTGGCCATGGCAGGGGTAAGAGCGAGACAAACAAATCTATAGATAGAGGTGTGTGTGTTGCTTGCTGTGTGTCTACAGTATGCAAAATTGTGATAATGATTTTATACATTGCATTGTGAATCTGAGATATATTTGGATTTTTATTGACTATGTCTAATTATATATCTAAATAAATAAACTAGCATTAATCTTTTAGAATATTCATAACATCAAAGTAAAGAGTGAATAAGAAACAGCCCTATTAGATTTCAGAAAAATGTATGAAATGTTTGTGAATCTGGTATCTTCTTTCCTCCACCTGCAGCTCTTAGTGTGCAGCTGGCTTAGTGAGCCAGTCCCAAACACTCAACAATCTTTTCATATCTTTTCCTGGTCACATAATTGTTAAATCAGCTAATATATATCCTATGTTTGTTTTAACAATTCATACATTTTTCTGAAATCTTATAGGGCCATTTCTTCTTCACTCTTTACTTTGATGTCAGGAATATCATTTATTTTACATTGGCACTGACATTTTTATATGTATTTCCAGTTATTGAGTTTTTATTGTATTTGAGCTGTTGTAAACACTACTGTTGCTGTCAAAATGTAAATATATTCAATACTGTTCTGAATTTAATGATTTTTTTAAAGGGCTGAAGGAGACTATAAATCAGAGGAATAAGCTTAGAATTTTACCAATATTGTTAAACTTATTTTAAGGCACAAGGCTTTGTTACTTTAATAATCCTGGTTCAAGTACAAAGATTTTAGTTAAATTAAATTAAAAAGATCAGACCTCTCGACATCCGTGAAACTTTTCTCCCCCAAACAGAACGAAGTGAACAGAGCACCTTAGTTTATAGTGTAGAAGTACCGTTAGCTGTCGGCGTGTAGGCATGTTAGATGCAGCTGATGTTACTTCTACAGACAGGCGACACACAGCAATAAACACAACAACTGTGCTGCTCTCTTGGCAACAATCCACAACAAGCACATTGCAGCAAACCCCTCTTACCGGCGGAATCGAAGGCGTCCTGTAGGCAGAGCTGCTGAATCACTAACTGTGTGTGAATGGGAGGGCTCATCACGGATGAGGTCATCAGGTGAAAGGTCATCAATTGGGTCATTTTATTTAACGCAAAATTATTATTAATTCATTTTACTGATAGTTTGATCGGGTAGGCCTTCACAAAAGGGCCTTTACAAATTAAGAAATAAATAAAATGAAGGAAATTTTGCGTTTGAAAAAAGGGCACTTTGGGCAGCAAAGGGCAAAAGGGCAGGTGCTCAAGCACTCATCCCCCCCCCGATTTTGATAAATAAAATAAATTACTCTTTAATTCTTCACTATTAAGGACCCAGTGAGTTCGGCTCTCTGTAGGCACTGCTTTAACCTTCAATAGCAAGAAAAGTGTTTGCAGCAATCACGTAAAGGAAAATTCTGATAAAACCCCAAATTGGAGAGATGGAGGAACAAGACATGCCATTCATTAAGCATAACATCCTTAGCTCTATGTCATTCCATCACTTTCCCAGGAGTAGTACATCACTAAAAAAAATATGTCCCTGTGAAAATTAAAAAGGTTGAGCGGGTATTTCAAACCATAGAATGATACAAAATATCAATATCCTTGATATGAATAAGTTATTTCCTGCCAGACCTTGTCCCTCTCATCTGTCTGGTTTAAATCTCTTAGGGCTGTGAGAGCTCTGCATCCTCCTTAATTTATGAGACACAGATCAGGTTATCCTAGAATATCGGCCTAAACAGGCCTGATAGATATGGATATGTAATATATTTCCTTGGCAGAACAGAACGCCACCACTATTACCACACACACACACACACACACACACACACACACACACACACACAACACACACACTCTACACTCCCAGTTAAGTGATTTGAGGACTTCATACTGCCAATGTTTCATATCCTCTCCTCCTAACTGACACTTTATCTGCATACCGGCATCTCTGAAGATTGAACACTTAGGCAAGACAATGACGGGCTCTCTTGCCGTTGTCACTTCTCATTCTAGGACCAGTCTAATGCCGCTTACTGGGATTCTGCCAATAACAGACCCCTCCCCGCCCCCACCCCCTCACCATCAAACAACCAGAGTCTACCTAGTTTGGAGAGAAAAGGAGGCTTCATGTCTGTGACACTCATTTGTCAATTAGCAGGCCCCTTCCCGTGTTGACATACAGCAACTTGAAAGACAGAGCGGTGCCTGTGACGAATTAGGAGAGACAGATGAGTGAGGCATGAGCGGCGGAGTAATACTATAATGTTCTTTAGATATGAATATAAAATGACACAGCTGACAGGCCATACAAGGTTTTATTTCATTTCTCAGTGTACCAAGCCTCCCTACTTTGTCTTCTTTGTTCTCTTTTCATCAGACTACTTACATCTCATTTTGACAGCCAGGCGACATTTAGAGCACTTTCGTTTTGAAACGCGAGTTAGCATACTTGATTTGTCATTAAAATGCAAAACGCCTGCCATCACCAACATATCTTGGGTGAGCACATACCCCCTCAGACACACACATACTGTACACACACAACACACACACACACACACACACACACACACACAGGTAGTCGAGGTTCATCTGCAAAGCAAAAGTCCAATATGGTGCCCTCTTTCTTTCTGGCAGGCTGAATATCAACTTAAAAGTCTAATGTCAGGTGTTCATCTGCTACACATAATTCTTACACGCATAAGTGAATTCAAGATCCATGAGGTCAGACATTTAAAGGCAGCTGCCTTGCTCAAATTTTGTATCGACTTTACCAAAACCTGACCATGTGCGCAATAACATAATGTACTTAGATGCACCGCTTTTAACTGTAATTGTGGTGAAAAGACAGACATTTTAAATATTTCTAATTTTTTAACCTACCTTGTGATTGCTGACATAGCCTCATGCGTGTTTTGTGTGAGTTGTGTATGTATGTGATCTGTTATTTTATGTAAACTGCTGTCTATCTTAGCAGAATGATACGCAAGCTGATCAAGGCTGGCAAAGTATTTTTCATGTTACTAAGATGCATCAATCCATCGTCAACCGCTTATCCTGCATACAGGGTCGCGGTGGGGGTACACCCTGGACAGGTCATTAGTCCATCACAGGGCCACACATAGACAAACAGCCACGCACACTCACACACACAAGGACGGAACCCACGCAGTGTGCTGTACATATTATTTGTGTAAAGATGCGGTGGTCTGTAAAGATGCAGATCCACTTGAATGACCAACATTACAACTAAAACAACGGTCAACTTAAGCAAATATTTGACTTTTTTGTAACATATTTTACATGTGTTTTTTATATGACATGTGCAGTAATCAGTTCCAAATGTGCTGAAAGGACAAGTGAAGGCAGAATCAACTAGCTTAAACAGTAAAGTAAAATAAAGCAGGGTCAACTTTCAGGTTAGGCTTAAGGTTTCACAAACGCTGTCACTGTGCAAATGTGATTTGTTTATCAAGGTGCCATGTCCGATCTGAGAAGAACAACAATGTTAGGAATCTTCTTGTGACTCAAAGAAGTGCGTTCTTCTCAAAACTCATGTGTCCAGAGCGGTGCACCCCAGTCACAGAGCAGATTCATGTCATAACAGCACATGCTCACTCACTGCATTGTGTACACACCTGACCTGGAACAAAGTGGACGATATGATGCTATCCAAGCCCGTCCTGAGACAGAAATCTCACTGTGAGCCACACATTTCAACACATTGATGAGACAGGCTGACACTGCAGCACACAGAGGGAGAGCTGTGGGTTTGACAGCCCGCTACAATAATTCCATCCTGCCATTACCTGCCCAGCCAGTCACAGTTATGCTCACAGAGACAGATGCGCAAACACGGCTTGCAAGCAAACATGCACGCGCATACACATAAGCATGTGTGCAACACACACCAAAACACACAGGACTCATTTAAAGGTGATGCCAGTGCATTTCGTCTCATTGTCAGGTTGCTGGATAAGTGTTGTCAATTGAGCTGACAGAAATAAGCATATTAGCTACAACAAACTCTGGCAATGTCTCTCTCTCGATTTGAGTCAAGCAGCATAAAGAAGTGCATGATTCTAAAGGCAGTCCACTGAGTTTCACATGTGTGTCTGTCCACACCTTCTTTGCTTGAAACGAGGTCAAGGTGTCACAGATTTCTCTACCATCTTACATCTAATGTCAGATAGTTCCTGAAAGTTGGAGCTATGAGATGAATAATTAATAATTAAATGATATAAATAATTATATAATATTATGATAGAAGGCTTAACCATAATCTATGATTTTGGACACTGCAAAATTGTGATAATGCTTAAATGTCTTTTTTTTTTTATTTGCTACATTGTAGGGAACACAATAAAGGTGAAAGTGTGCCTTTACACTTATTTTAGCCATAAAAGTATGTTTAAATGTGACAATTTTGAGCAGATAAAGCTACTATCTAGCTTTCTGTGTATTCCACAAAAGTATGTGATGATTTATGAACACTGACTATGAAAGTCCACCAGTTAGAAAGATGTTTAAAAAAGTTAGGCCTATGCCAAATAAATGTTGAATATTTTGAAACGGTGTTTACTAGTGCTAATGTCCTTGAGTAATCACAGATACTTGAAGAGAGAGTAGGGTTTATTTTTACATCAGAGCAGGTACTTGTAAAGAAGTGGGTTTTTTTAAGTAAATCTGAACCATGCATCAAAGTTATATTATATTTCTATTTATGTTCATGTGTACTGTAAGCATCAATTTATACCCAGGCAAATTCCTCGTGTGTAAAATGTACCTGACAATAAACCTCATTCTGATTCTGATTCTGATGAAAACTACATAAAATACTTTACACCTCTGCCTGCTTCACAATCAAATCAAAACTAGCAATTATGTTTTCTCAAACTGTACACCAGTGTCTTCTTGAAAATTTTGTTAATTCTTATATCAAGATACTGTGTCAAAAATATAGTGGTATTTGATTTTGGCCTTACCACCAAACTCTACTCAAGGAGCTACATGCAAATACAGCAGCACAAAAAGTTCAGGGGCAGAAATACAATTATTCTTCACAGGAAAAACTTTCCACCATTGAGTTGTGAGTCAGGTCCCTTCAGTGCATTCTTATGGGGATCAAAACTAGTGAGGGGGTCGCTATGCCTTAGTTAGCATATAGCTTTATCACATGTTGAGCTGCTTATTGAATTTCACAGCTTCACCCACCCATGACCTCCCAGTGTTGTCATGTGAGCACCCACAGGCACCAATCGCAACAGAGAACTCTCTTAAAGAGAGAAAAGTGGATATATAGGTCTGGAGTGTGTGTATGGTGGAAAGGCTTGCATAACCACACTAGCAGGTCAGTAATGTATACTTTATAGCTATGGATAGAGATACAGTGTTCAGACAGCTTACACTGGGAGTCAACGTTTTTAATAAGGCTCACTTGTGGGAATCACATTTTACAGCAGTCTGTAAAAGTATCCTCACAAATGAGGAAGGGTTAAAAAGGGATGCAGGGGATGTACATAGGAAAGGCTTACAACAAAAAAAGGAAAACTGTCTCTGTTGACTTGATTTAGCTTGCTATACAGGTTTTTAATATGAACCATTCCAACACGCTGTCTTTAGGAGAAAAAGATGAAGCACTATGTAACAGATCACTTTGCCCACTAGCAAACCATCAATCAATAGTCCATTGATATGAGCCCCAAATGGTTTGAGTACCACTTCATTACTTCTGCACCGCTTCTCTGCCCATACCAACCCTTTGATGTTTAGTAATGATATCTGACATTTGGGATTAGCCAAACTCAAAATTCATAATGAATTAGTAATACATGAGTCATACATATTTGATTCTAAACATCAAGTCCTTAATGTGACAGATTCAAGGATGAGAAACATAATGCCACCCTTGATCTCCCTGAAACCAACACACATAAGGTTTGTTTCAGTCCGATTTCATAAAGCTGTTTGTAAGACATAACAGGCTTTCACTTCCTCTGAGGTAACGCCAAGATATCTACTATTCAACTGTCCAAGTATTTTGTACCATGCACTCTCTCTCTCCCTCTGTTCAATTTTTTCCCTGTTAAAAGGGTTTTTAATTCTCATCTGACTCATGGGTCTAAGGACAGAGGGTATCCTGAGGCAAATTTGTGATTTGTGATATTGGGTTATATAAATAACAGGGACTTGACAAAGTGATCATGATCTGATGGCTATCATCCTGTGTGTGTTTTTTGGGGGCAATTACTGAAAAGGCAACCAGTTACCACAAGCTATCAATGATATGACCATCTTGCTTATTGTTAGCTGTTTGATAACACTTATATGGAAAAGCTCTGGCATTAACTGAAGCAGAGAGATTATACTTACTTATGTTCGTCACTTAAGTGGCTGATTACGTTTGAAACCAAAAGCAGTTAAATGCTATCGCAATTTTTCTTGCTTGTTCAACTTGGTTGTTATCATATTCATGCCTATACATGCAATTGGGTTTATCTGTGTATTCAGGTTCAGTTTACCAAAGGCAGCCCTCAAGCTCCAACCCTTGTGATAATGTGAATGATCAGTTATTGTGGCACAAGTACAATGACTGGGACACCTTACGTAAAAGGGAGGTGCGTACGCAAAACTGTGTTCACACACAAATACAGATTATGTTAGTGTCCGTAGGTCATAGATCATACATTTCCTTGGACTAATGTTATTGGTTTACAGCAACATATGTTTTAAATTCACAGTTATACATAGGGCTGAGCAATAAATCAATAATGATATTTATAACAAATATAATTTTCCTCACTAACAATATAACAAAAGTTCATTATATGTTTGA
Source organism: Lepomis macrochirus (assembly GCA_024633595.2). Classification (NCBI taxonomy): domain Eukaryota; kingdom Metazoa; phylum Chordata; class Actinopteri; order Centrarchiformes; family Centrarchidae; genus Lepomis; species Lepomis macrochirus. The sequence continues at coordinate 17,008,926 of JALXJV020000020.1, read as the reverse complement.
GTTAATTCATTTGAATCACAAACAAATTAGCATTTAATTTTTCTATTAAGATATTTATTTTGTTGAGGAAAAGGGGCTGAAAAAGTTTATCTTTATATTACTCAAGTATAAATGATCCACTGTTTGCCATCAAGTGTTTGTCATGTTCTGACCCTAAAGAAAAGTTAAAAAACGACAATCAATCATCTGGTTTATTCACCTTGCATTCAGGAGCAAAAGTCAGCCTTTAAACCTGAAGAAATAATGATTTAATATTTATCATGATAATTATCAATATCAAATGATATTATTGTGGTAACATTTTTGACCATATCGCCCAGCCCTAGTTACACACAATCACAGTGCCTTGCTCCCAGGCACTTCAATAGTGGATTTATTCATTCATTTCTCCATTAACCAGAAACAGATTTTTTCAGCTGGTCTGAACACTGTGTGCAAACGACGGATTTTACAATATGACACAATGTCAATCAGTTAAATTGAGGTCTCCACATCTCCAGCACAGACAACTGCCTCAAGACAACAATTTTCAACAACAAAAAAAAATCACTTCTATTCAGACAGCTTCGTGGCCTGACAGTCATGAAAAGGGTTCAGAAAGAAAAGCACCTTATGACCATCATCTCCTTTCTTTTACTTGCCAGATCAAGTATGCTATTCCTGCTGTTGAAATGGCAGCCCCCTCTGAAGCAGCTGCCACGAGGTGTTCCTTCATGTCCTGACAGAGGAATCTTTTCTTTTATTTGCCCCCAAATTAGCATGTCACATTTATCGATCGCTCCTTTTATCCTGCCACAGCGTGGCACCAGCCCAGTTCTAACACTCATTCAGCTCCTTGATGTTATGATGACACTCTGGCCACCTATAGACCACGGGCGCACATTCAATTGCACATGATGTAAAGATGCATGTCTCCCAGTCGCAGACTTGCAGAGACCGACAGCATATGTATACAGGTGACTACAGGTTGTGCATCTGTCACCTACCTGAGCTGATTGAAGCTCAGATCCAGCCTTCTTGCAAACTGGCCATATGTCTCTCCAAGGAAGTCTGGAAAGTCCTTACAGTCATGTCCGATGAAAGAAATCTTTAAGAATAAAAAAATCACAGATTTGTTTGAGATAAGTAGCAATAATACAATAGCATTACTAGCATGAGCAAAGCAAATATAAATCTGTTACAGGATAAAGCACCTATAAAACAACTATGATTTGGGACCATTTTTATTTATTTTGAATGATATAGGACGCTATATAATCCAGCAGTTAACTCTATAGTGAGGACGTTTTACTGTTAACACCCTGAGGATTATAAGTTTGTAACTGCCATGCTATTCATTTTGCAGATATACAGCCTACTCATTGCTTTAGGATATAATTTGCAGTGATCATTATCCATACATATTGCATAATACAAAACAGTTTCGACATTGGCTGCTACGTTGCACTAAGTAAACTTTCTAACATGATATTGCTGCAACTTGGAGGCATTTTTCTCCACAGGGGAAGTAGTAGGAGGAACTACAAAACTGAAAGTCACGACTGTAACGTTAGCTACTGTGTCACATGACACTGGTGGTGTCGAAGAAATAAACAAAACCCAAACAGACTACATTAAGCACCGATAACCTCCACGTTTAAAGCTGTCACTGATATAAACTCGCCCAAAGATACGCAGGCTAAAGTCCGACGGAAACAGTTTCCCAAACAAACTTACCTGAGTCCCATTCAAAGCGACCGACGACTCGTTATGTGCCATAACTTTATCAGGAGGACGACAGCCCACTGGATGTGTTGTTTTTAGATAAGCTAATTGAGCTGATATCCGAAGTGCTGCTCACACAAGAATCCCACTGTTGTCAACATGAAATGATGATGTTTGTGGATGTAGCCCGGCTACTTTAAAGATCTACTGGCGCTTTCCAATTGACTTTACAGTTTCCGCGTGCCGTCCTAATCAGCTGACCTGCTGTTGTGCGGAAGCACGTGGGCACAATGTTTGACACAATTTCAGTGCTGTTGACTGTCTCTTGATGAAAAGACAGGATAAGATCGCCCTTATACGTGTGATAACCAAATGTGTTTTCAAAATGCACTTTTGTATAAAAAACATTCACAGCAGGTATGATCATTAGCACCTGTTGAAAAGCCTCTGGTTTCAATGACCATACCACAGGACGGAGAAGATGTAAATATCTCGCATCTCTATATTAAATAGTCCATTAAACTGAATTCAGTATCTCAATTCAGTCTTTGTTAGCAAAAGAAGCTACTTTTGCTCTGCTAGGAGAGTTTTTAAGTGCTTCGGGTTTATCCAACTTGTCTGCTAATCCCCATTCTTGAAGGAATTTGTCCAATAAAACCCTAAACATATGGCTCAGAAATTCTACTTATAACAGGCTACAGCTTAAATCTCCATTTATGTGGTGTGTCCATGTAGACCTGGTTAATTTACATAGCATCCTCATTCCTTCCTTCTAGAGTAAGCCTACCATGACTAGATGGGCTCCCCCTGTGTCCATAAAACAAATTCACATTCTTCACTTACCCTATCTAAGTTAGCCATGACATTTTGGGTATTTTGGCTACTGGAACTACTTTCTACCAAAGAAATAGTATTTACAGGATATGTTTGTTTCTAATAGATGTTGCGTAGATTTTTTTTGTTCAGTATGATCTGTCAATACTGTGAACACAACAGACGAAATGATATTCACTTCCATTGTATTGTGAGGTCAAAGCATAGATATCAGAGACAGATAGACAGGGTTGTTTGTTTTTTGTTTCATCTGTTTGTAATTTCAGTGAACCGACCCTTTTATTGCTGAAAACTGCAAGTTCCATTAAGAGTTTTTTTCCCATCGAAAATACAAGTAGGCTATCTCAAAATTGCGCTGGAATAATGTACTTGAGTAAAAGTAAATAGTTTCTTTTACCTTTGCAAACAAGGTTAGATTTATGCTCAAGGCTGGATTAGCAACTGGGCAAAGCAGGCTACTGCTCTGCGGACCGAGGAGCAGAACATTCCCAAGTTGTAAATTTTATTAATCACAAATTTGTTTATGAATTCATATCAATAAAGTAAATTAATTGGGGTCTGCATTATGCTCTGTGATGTGGTCTTATAGAGGAATGATAGGATTTTGAAGGGGACCCAACAGCAGGTTTTTCTCTGGGGGCCAACAATCCAGCTGTGTTTACCGTTTTTGGAAGTATTTTCAAACAATGTTTCACTTTTATAAGTGAGGAGGCTTCATTGCTGAGAAAGTAATGAGTTAAATATGTCAAATATATTTTGGGTAAACTTCCTCTCTTCCAAATGGGAGAAATGCAGAATGGCTTCTCTAAACTTTGCAATAGTTAGCATCCAGGACAGGATCCCATTCAGTGGATGGGCGAGTCTGAAATGAGGGGTATGACTAAGGGCTCCTTCGTCAGAGGTTTAACTCTTTAATCTGTAAAATAACATTCCACTACCCAGTGATAGTAACACGGCAAAAACCGCAGCAGTTGTATTCAGAGCAGTCAGTATTTCATGAGCAATTATATAAGTTAAGAAGGACCAAACAAAAGAGAAAGTGAGATTTATAGCAGTCCTAGAAACGTCATAATTATAAGTCGCTTTGGATAAAAGCGTCAGCTAAATGAATAAATGTACGTATTCTACTGTCCTTGCTATTGCTGGGTTTGATATTTCTGCAAATTCATCAATTCTGAGGGGGCGAGCTCTGTTCAGACTTTATGGTTACACTGTAATTAATACTTGGTGGTCCCACTTGATAATGCAATATGATATCATGAGATTCATACGCCTTATGTTAATATCAGGATGAATAATGCCTGTGTGTGGAATATACAGGACCTTTTTTAGTAGTCATAAAACTAAACATAATACCAAAGGTTCGTGACATTTTGTTTGTGGCTGTTTTGGGCCCAAACCACATCACAAAACCAATAAATGCAATAGTTGTGGTTGTAATTATAGATTGCAACAGTCTAAGACAAAACAATATGTCAACTACAATGCAGTCAAATGTGGATGCAGGAGCAATCCCCTTATTGTCCTCAATGAGTGATTACTAACCTGTGTTCCTGTCCATTCATCCATAGTTTGGAAGCGTAAGATTTAAGCTTGAATTGTCCTCAAGAGGCTATTTATTAAATGCAAAGGTAGCACACACAGAGACACACTGCCTCTTGACATGGTGAAAGAAATTTGCATTAGTGATGTTGGCTTTACCCTTGCCATGGATACTCCTCAGCACAATAATGATGGCTTTATGTCACTATACTTTATGTCAGGCAACAGGTAGGTTAACCTATATAGTAATAGCCTAGTAATAGCCATAAGCTGATGGATATCTTGCAACTGCTACAGGTTAGCTTTGTATACATTTGCACTAACCTCTTGATATTAGTAATAATACATATATATATGTGACTTACACATGTGACCTTCCATAATAATCCATCCCTGAACCCAATGACATTTTGTTTGTGGCACTGCTGGCTATGTTCAACATACTAGAAAATAATGATGACTTCTCAAATCTGTATACTTGCATTTAAATATTAAAAAATTCTGATACAGTTTGCATTATCTGCAGTCTTGCTCGAACTGCGTGTCTTAGTCAAGTTCTAGAATTAAATGTATTATCATTATAGATTGTGTTTTTGTGTGCAATCCTGCCCTGAATGTTAATTTTGTGATTAATTATATGAATCTGTATGTAAGAAATCTGATCCTAAATGACCTGAGGTCAGGTGATTTATATATCTCTAAATTCCTGACTGTAGATAACAGGATGACGATATAATGGCACTGGGTGACCATTAAATTGGTTATATGTTGAAAATGTAATTGAAATATTATCACATCTATTTGACTCTCACTTATCTTTATAGTCATATTTTGACCCTGCTGCCGCAGAATATCCAAGTGGGCAGAACAAAGCTTCATGAAGTCTGACGCCTAACATAGGTCAAAGAACATGTAAACCTGGTGGGTAATAACAATATTGTTTTATTAAACTTTTGAAATAAAATAAAATTTTGTTTCAGATACAAAATAGGGGGGGCGTATTTGCTTTGTGCCACTTTCCTACACACAAACGTAGTGTGTAAATAGGCTAGTTCTTTTACAAGGAATATAAAAGTAAGAAAACCTTTATAGCTTTATATTAAGCATATGACTCATTTTTATTTCACACTGTGCCACAACTTACTGTAGTTTTGCAGGTCTTTTGCTGGGAAGGTCTTTAGTGACAAAACCCACCAAACCAACTGCTGGCTGTGAATGAAAAAACCTGATGTTGACAAGATAAGAGTATATTATTACTTGTTAATAACTAAAGTTCAGACTTTAGTCTCTATCTAACTATCCTTTGTGCATTTAATCAATCATTATTCTATTTGCCACTGTGGCCTGAGAGCATGCATGCAGGCAGACATTGCAAAGAAACCTCACTGCTGTGTTCCATCTCTAACTGACGCTGTGCTAATGAGTCAAAATAGCTGCTGTATAGTGCTTTGGTGAAATACGGGACCCAACCTGCATGTTTTGGGGTCACAGTGGCACTTGGTTGAGAGAATCAGAAAGTTTGGGAACACCATATTGTTCCTCTGTCTCACTGCGTCTTGTGTGACGTCACACGGGACCTCCCATACGCGGAAAAAGCTCACTTTCTCCCCTCTGCCCGCCCGGAGAGAGGGAGCCAGAGTCCGCATGGCTGCAGTCTCTACTATGCTCCTTGCGCTGCTTCACATTTGACAGAATGCAATGGTTGGTGTGTTTGTGTAATGTCAAACAGTTTCGTTTAGACAGAAGGACTACGTCTTAATGTTGTTACATTGTTTTTTTTATCCTTTTACCTCTCTGACGTTTTACATCGGAGCTTAGTAAGGCAATGATTCCAGGTAATGTCGTGCCACGGACTTTCCTGTAAACCTGTCCTTCGTCCTTGGAGTTTTAGAAAAAACCTTTTCTATTTCATGCATGCGTTTTAATGTTTTTTAATACTCTCCTGTACATCTTATATCCTCTTTTATGTGTTACCTAGAGATGTGAAGATTTTGTGCGTCTCTTAAAAAAAAAACAGACACAAAGTTTGTGGCTGGAATATCGTTTCAAACTAATGAACAGAGTGAAAACGGAATGAGATAAAATATTAAATTGAAGTTTGTAAAGAGATCCAGAGCATTCGAGCTAATGAGAAATTAAAAATATAGGCGAGATTTAAAGGTCTGCAATTACGGAAAAGTTGTTTAATTGTATTTTTTTCCTATTTTCTATACACCTATAGACATACGTACATAAATATAGATTGAAATGCGTTCTTACTGCTTCAAAGGTAGAATTCGGCCCAGACTATAGCTCACAGTAGGTCCAACATTTGTCCTCAATAGATGTAAATAGTTGTATTTGCATGCGTAGAGTCATTCATAAACATGTCAGTGTTATAAAATATATGGGGATATTAAAACTTTCTATTTAAATATCATGAATTATGGTCGCAAAAATGTGTTCCCATTTAAGAGGAATGCCGAGTATTTTGGTGTCTAGTGCAGAAGCCCATTTGTCATACGGACAATAAAGAGGGTTTTCGCCTGACAGTGAAAATTTATGGTTGCCCTTCTTTGCCCTAATAACTCACATATTGTGTCACGGACTGACAGCCCTTGCAGAAAACAGCAAGCCTGTTATCAATCACACATCTTTGCATATTGTGAAACGTCCCCCTTTTCTGCCAGACAAAAAACATTTGAAGGAATAGAGCTGCGCTCTTACTGACTCTTTTCCCTTCTTACAAACTCACATTAAATTAAGTATTATAACTGTTGGCCTATTTTTTGGAGTTGTCGTTTATTTGTATTACACATGATCAAGTCATGAATTATGACTTATCTATTAATAAAGAAGACAATTATTATGCGTTTTTTATTTGTCCATACACAGTTGAGCCATGCAGACCAATGTATAAGCTATAAGGCCTATAAGCTGAAACCAACCTTTTTCAGCTGTTAGCTGAAAAAATGCTTTTTTCCTCTCTTGATTTAGAGTCAGTTTTATTTTTAAACTGTTGCAGTAGGTTCTACTATTTACTATGTGGATGACATGTTTGTTTTATTTTATTCACTGTGCCGTTCATCCAAAATTGCACTTGCGGCAGATCATTAACTCAAAACTGTGTTTTTTTAATTTGGGTAGGTATAGTTTTATTTTTTCCAACCAAAAAATATATTTGGCCCCTTGACTGTCCACTCCAGGTTTTCATGCTCTCCAAGTTGACCTGTCAAGCAGATTACCGCAGAAAGAGATTAATGGCAGAGGCGGGTTGCAATAATAATCGTTTTGTTTGATGTGACAACTTTGATAGGCGTTGATTTACTTACAAACTGATAGGCTTTTAATTGAGCGCCTCCATCCCGATTAAGATGAAAGGGAAACCGCATTGAAAAGCTGCCCGATTGCCCTGAAGCCTCAATACTGATTAGCCATCTCAGCGGTGAATAGTTCAAGGCATTTTAAACTTCTTTTCTCAACGGCCTGACAGACCATTTCTCTTCTTTTCTTTCGCCCTGTCCGCTTTTCTACCTCTTAGAGAAAATAAATCATTTTTCATTGTATGTAAATAAAATCGAGCTGACATCAATATAAAATGTCTGGATTTCTTTTTTGTTCCCTGTCTTTGTTATTCTTGTTGCAGATGACAGTGTGCCTGAGGCAGATGACAGGTTTTAACAACACAATGGCAGACGCGTTTAGCCAAAATGGACAGGGTTCTGTTTTGAGAGGCCGTGATGTTTCACCGGGTTGTTACACATTATAATTTCTGAGTGAATGTTTACTCTTGCAGATTGTTTGAACTAACTTATTTCGGAAAGATAAGCGTCATTAAATATTAGGCTATAGATAATTTATTTATGTGTCCCTTTTAACTTTCTATTTTGTTGGTCCTGTGATAGCCTATTTTTTTCTTTTCTTTTTTAAAACTTGTTAACTACAAGCCTTTTTTTTCGTGGTAGCGGTGTTTTTCTTAAGGCTTCTTGTTAACACTATAATCGGCCGATTATAGCAAAAGCACTTTAGCACCTTAAAGCACTTACAGCTACTCAACAGAACATGTGAGCTGGTCTGCAGCTTATTAAAGTTTCATCATGTGTGCCACCTCCGAGGTGTTTGATGAAGAACTCCAAAAGTTATACTTTGCTGAATAACCGACATAATGTATTTTAGCCCACAGCTTTTGCTTCCTCTTCCCCGCATTAGTCTGGGCAGGGGATGTCGGCTGTTGTCGATGCATCTAGAAATTAAATCTTAACTCGAGAATCGATTTATTTCCTGTGAAAACTTGGTGTCTCTTGCAGTATGTCTCTCTCCCCATTTGTTCTTTTCCCGCAGTCACACTGGCATGTAATCAGCCACAATAGCTGACATAAATCAAGCGGTGGATTGACAGCGTCTGACAAATAACTGATTGATTGCGGTGGAGCAGAATTGACACTTGACGGAGGGGTGGAGATAGAAATAGAAGGGCGGTGTATATTATACTGAAAACATGTGACATTCACATCCCTCCATCACTACATTGGTCTATTCCTGTCAACGCTTGTCTGTTTAGGGAATCCAAGCTGAAGTGGTTGGTTTTATGTTTGTCAGTGGAGAGGGAAAAAGTCTCAGTTTGCAGTTTACACTTTGTGCGTCTATCGGTTGCAGACAGATGGAGCATAGCAAATAAAACACTTGTTTAGATAAAGACAGTGTTCTGGTTAACATAGGCCTATGTTCACCAATAAACTTTATGAAAGAGTAGTATCGAGGCTATTTTAATTATAATGAAGCAGGTGAAGAAGGTCGGTAATATGTGTCAGTTTCCACAGAAACCCGCAATGGATCCTGCCATCATAGCTTATATTCGTTTAATACTATACTAAGACGAAATTAATGTGTTGTTAATGATAAAAACATGAATGAACTCACTCAATAAATAAAGTGAATAAAGTAAGTACCGTTTGATTTAACGCCCATACACAAAAGTGGACATCTTTCAGATTAGATTGAAATACTGAAAATGTTAAAGTGGGTAAATGATGTTGGAATTTTAAGAGAGGAGGGTTTGTTTATTAATGCTGGTGTATTATTTAAACACAGAAGCCGTACCCCCCCCCATGTAAAATAGTGCAAGCGTTCACAGTAACCAAAACATTGAAGTCTATCTCCTCCCCCGAGCTGTCGAAATAGAGGCGCTTACAAAGAGGAGAACGTCACATCCCCTTGACCCTCCAATCACCTCAGGGTCCCATTTGATTGGAAGGCGGCAAAGGCTTTAATCTCGGACTAATTCAGCTGCTTTTGAAGTGAAAATTTCTACCAGTTCGTACTTCGGGAGTACAGAGCGAGGACCTGCACACAGACGCACACAAGGCGCAGCGCTCATGGTGCAAGACGCAGACACGGATCTGCGATAACCTCGCACGGTCTCCTTCCAGCTGCCGCGCCTTGCTCCTTTACTACCAGGATTACCTATTATTGAACCGTTTTACGATTCCCTTTTTTCCCAGCGAGAGAGGCTCGAAAGCTATTTTGACTTTCTTAATGAATCTCACGAAAGCATTGCCGTTTCATTTCCTGACAATTGGGACATGATCACATCGCCCTCGGCGTCTGCCCTGAAAAATAGTGATATTTGTGTAGTCTGGGAAAGCAGCAGTTCTCGGAATAGCAGCTCAGCGAGCATCAACAAGCCTTTTCTCCACTCCGCACCACCGTCTGATCCACTACGGCAAGCAAACCGACTTCCCATCAAGGTTTTGAAAATGCTTACCGCACGGTCGGGACACATTTTGCACCCGGAGTATCTGCAGCCTTTGCCTTCTACCCCGGTTAGTCCAATAGAGGTAAGAAGAAGATTTTGAATAGCTAATGTTTTGTACTGTTTTAGTCACTGGTGCTTCGAGTGACAACATATTGGGAGTCCATTGCTATTAACCCGTAATGTATCCTGTCCAACTGTGATTCCGATGTTTAAAACATTTGTGTATAGTGTAAAGCCTCAAAGTGTGTTTATAACAATCAACACGATTGTAGTTTTGTTCACGGATGAGCCGTGCGTAATTACAACATACACGTTAATGTCTGGAAATGTTAGTGAATGTCCATATTAAACGGCTTTCTCTCAGGATGTGCATTTTATACTCATAAAAGAAAGCGGTCGATGTGCGTTTTAAAAGCAGTTATCATAACATATTTAATCTGTTTTGCAGCTAGATGCCAAGAAAAGTCCATTGGCTCTGCTGGCGCAGACCTGCTCTCAGATCGGCAAACCGGACCCACCACCGTCCTCCAAATTATCCTCCGTAACATCAAATGGATCTAGTGAGAAGGAATCTAAATCCGGTCCTTTGAAAATGAGTGACATCGGTGTGGATGACAAATCTAGCTTCAAACCTTATTCTAAACCCTCAGATAAGAAGGACTCGTCCTCGGGCGTCTCAAGCGGAGAGAAATCTGGTTTCCGAGTGCCGAGCGCCACCTGCCAGCCGTTTACGCCGCGGACAGGCAGTCCCCACTCCAGCACTTCAGCCTCTCCAATGCCATCAGAGGGGAAATGTGGGGAAAGGGATGAAAAGAAAGAGTCTGATTGTAATAAAAATGGCACTACGGACGGGTCTGGCACCACGAGCCACAGCAGGATAAGCGTGAGTTGTGGTGGAATTAACGTGGAGGTCAACCAACACCAGGAGACTACGCCTGGCACTAAAACCTCCTCCTCGGACTCCCCATCTGTAACTTCTGTATCCTCCGCATCCGTTCTCGGTTCAGGACTTGTGGCGCCGGTTTCTCCCTACAAACCGGGGCAGACAGTTTTCCCTTTGCCTCCTGCTGGTATGACCTACCCAGGCAGCTTGGCTGGGGCCTATGCTGGTTACCCTCAACATTTCCTGCCCCACGGAGGGAGCTTGGTAAACGCACAGCTGGCTAGTTCGCTGGGCTGCAGTAAGGCTGGATCCAGCCCTTTGGCCGGGGCTTCTCCACCGTCCATCATGTCAGCCAGCCTGTGCAGAGACCCTTACTGCCTCAGTTACCATTGTGCCAGTCACTTAGCGGGCGCAGCCAGTGCTTCCTGCACGCACGAATCCGCAGCTGCAGCGGCCGCTAACGCCCTCAAATCCGGCTACCCACTAATGTACCCGACACACCCCATGCATGGCGTTCATTCCTCGGCGCCATCATTTAGCGGACACCCCCTGTACCCATACGGTTTCATGCTCCCCAATGACCCTCTCCCTCATGTTTGTAATTGGGTGTCGGCAAATGGACCATGCGACAAGCGTTTCTCCTCCTCAGAAGAGCTCCTGAATCACCTGAGGACACACACTGCTTTTACTGGGGCGGAGAAGTTGATATCTGGTTATCCCGGGTCTTCATCACTGGCCAGCGCTGCTGCAGCGGCCATGGCCTGCCATATGCACATGCCACCATCAGGAGCCCCCGGGAGCCCCGGAACTTTGGCTCTAAGGAGCCCGCATCATGCTTTAGGACTCAGCAGCCGCTACCACCCATACTCCAAAAGTCCCCTGCCAACTCCTGGTGGCCCTGTTCCCGTCCCCGCTGCCACCGGCCCTTATTACTCCCCTTATGCACTGTATGGCCAGAGACTCACCACAGCATCAGCGCTTGGATACCAGTGAGGAAAAAGAAATGACATTGAAAAGTTTATAGTACTAAGAATGCAAAGATAAAGACTTTTATATTAACAGCGCTAAACTTATGGACGGGATCCGTGGACTTCAACTGTATTTATTTATATGTCGGCTTAAAAGCAGGCGATAATAGCTGCAAAAGGAAAATATTTGAGCAACTCAAAAAGTGCATTATGTTGAAACTGATCTCTATAGATAAAAGTGAAAACTCACACATGTTAGAGTACTAATTAAAGTAGGGGTCCTTCATTTCGATGTTAATTTGAAATTGCTATGATTGTATTTGTTCTTATTTAATGTATCATGGAGAAGAAAATAATTTACATGCATGTTTGTTTCTTAAATTTCCAAAATTGTCCACATTTTAAATTGCCGTTATTTTTCAGGTGTACACCTTGGAAAGAGAATTGGTATTTTTTTGTATGTATTCTGGAAAAAAAATAAGAAACAATTCTGTTCCATATCTCCGTGTGCCTCATTTTCTGAAGTATTTACAGTATTCAATTTAAAGTAATAATTACTTTAATATTCGACTGACAGATTTTAAAATTGGTCTGTTTAATTAATGGGCTTAAGGCAACCTCATCTGATCATTTCGTGACAAAGGCCTATAGATTTTCAGGCTGTCATACTTTTTAAAACAATTAATTTCTGTCTTATCAGAAGACTATTTGCTGATATAATGTGCATCTTTTCTTTCTTTCTTAGTATATTAGTTTAAATGCCAAATAACTGAGAAGCTTTAAACTTTGACTTTCATCAGAGCACACGTGTTACAAAGTTTAAATTAAATGCAACCTGAATGAGAGTGGGAATTGGTGTGTGTGTGTGTGTGTGTGTGTGTGTGTGTGTGTGTGTGTGTGTACACAGAGTTAAACGGACTTTATAAAGTAAATTTGTATGAGAGATTTTAGTTTTCTTGTGTGTGAATTTTGTCAATAGGGTGTTTGAGAAGGATCACGTTTGTTGATATGTGTTGTAGATTCACTCGCTACTTTAACTGCATTAAAAAGTAGGCTAATATTCTTCAAATACACCAGAGGAAAAAAGCTGGGCAAGGACAGCTAATTTGTTTTTAAAATCATGAGCACAGCTATGTAATTTTAAATTGATACATTTAAACATACAAAAAACAATTTCACGAACTTAAGAGAAAAAGGCACGTTACATCGAAGAATTTGCTTTCAGGTTTAATGCACTAAATTTTTTACAAGCGTCTTCGATTGTGTCTTGTTTTATTTATGATAAAGCTCCTGCTCCACAGGGGTGGTGATCGACGTGGAGGCCATTAACTGGTGTATATATAAAATTGGTATGGGCTCATTTTGATTGGGCGACCATTTCCTGGATGCCACTAGCCAATTTAATATGCATTTGATAATCTCACCCACCTGTAAATCGAATGTATACACAGCACTAAATTTGTTATTAAAAAAGATCTGACTTGTGCAAAGTTGTGGGATTTTCATACAGGTACACAGTCTCATTCAACAATCGTGATTTGAGCATTTGAGCATATTGTAGTCCCATTTATATATTTTAAAATTACAAATAACAACCCACATAAACAATTTAGAGTTTTTTTATTATGTCGTTTTTTTCTATTTTTCTTGCACATATAACGACAATGAGCGTATAGTGATTTGTTTATGACGTTCATAAGAAAAATCACATTTTCTGCATATTTGAGCATTGATGTCTTTTGATATTTAGAAAACATATCAAAATCGTTGCATGGGTAAATATTTGAGTTCACACAGCCACAATTAATCAGTTTTATCATTAGTGAATGTCTTAAAATCAACATAGCAATATAAAGGGTCTAAATGTTCCTATCGTCGACTCTGAACAACATTGACTTTGTCTTTCAGTTCTTTTGGACATACTGTTGACCCAGCTGTATCACAATTATTATTATTTGTTTAGAATACCTCCGCAGCTATGCTGTCCCGGGTCTATCGCACAGCGGTTAGCCAGACGAAACAAACTCCTCTGATAGTGTGTATGAGGCCCACACGCGTCCTAAACTGATGTAATGACGGTGAAAGGGGGCAATTTCCATTTCTACCCACATCATGGTGGCTGTTCTCGGAGGGTCCCGGTGGAAGGCAATTTATCATGTGCCCCTCCCCCTGGCCCTGTCACCGGAGGAACAGGCAGGCACATGTGTGCATGAATTACCCACCCTCCCACCTACCCAGCCCTCCCTCTCCCATGGAGATTTGACACAGAGGAGAGAGAACATGGGGGATTACAGTTTGCAAGATAATAAAAGTGCATATTCACTTTGTCCATCAAGGCCTAAAAGTACTTAGGTGTGCCATATAACAAGTATACATCAAATAATAGCGCAATGGTACATTTAAATAGGGTTATCATAAAATATACTTCTCAAACAGTGGAATTAAGAAGATTTTGGTGATTGTTACTTACAAACCTTGATGTGATTTTAAGGATTTAACAGGGATCTTATTAACCAAATTAATATGAGCTGAAATTTGTGTAGAATTTGAAATTTGTGAAATTTGTTAGCTGAAAGTGTAGTACCTAATGTGGCCCACTAAACATGAACAGTGGTTAGTTAGGTAAAGGGTACATAGGATCAGAGCCTTTCCTAATGGAAATTTGTCAGAATCTGAAATTGACAACACTGCAGTGTAGCCATAGAGGCAATACTTTACTGTATAAATTCAGGGGTTCAGGGAGTTATAATCTAACAAAATAGGGAACTTAATGTAATTGGTAAGACCATCACTTACAACCTCCTTAAGTTTCATATTTTGTTAGATTATAAAGAGAAATGTTCCATTCCTTAATGGAGACAGCCACACTTTCCGCTATCTCACTGTTATTCTTCTGCCTGCTTTGGTTAATGGATAGTCTGAAAAATGTGCATCCATGTTAGCAGCTAGCTGCAATCAAAAAGGACAACACACAGTCACTAAACTATTTCAGAAATGTAAAAGGTATGAAAATGCACAGTTCTTAAAACAAAAAAGACTTCAGATGTCTGGTCCTGACCTAAAGCAGCCATTTTAGATTCTCAAGACATACTTGCATCCTCTAAGAGAGATCCTCTAAGCAAGAGAGACACTACAGGAAACCTGGCAGGACATCTGGCAAGTGGGGGAGCCCAGGACGTGACTCATACACCTAACCCCATATTCAACCCTACTGAATTACCACCACTAAAGCTGTCATTAGTGGGTATGTGGCACAATATAAAGACACGTCGTCTGCAGTGGCAAGTCCATAGTTTTGGGTAACAGCTGTGTCAATAAGGGGAAGCTGCTATAATGTTCAACCCCATGCCAGACATACGTCAAAGAGTGATTATTATCTTTTATGTATATGCGGTTGTTTTATCAGGCTGTGATTACAATATAAAAGCTCTCAGTGATGGGGAAAAGAGACCTATCAATAACGGCTTTGTTTGCACTGTTTACTTTATGGGCACTTGATATTTCTTACATGCAATTATGTTTTACAAGTATAGATTGCTACTTTGCAAATATGTTTTGATTATACATCTACTTATGTACCACAGAGAATGGTCTTTGTCTGTTACCATTTCAGTCTCCATGTCTATCTACTACTGTACCGCACTAGCAATTGCAGTAAAAGGTGTCATTTTAGCTGGATCACCCGTCTGTCATTATCTCAGCATGTGATTTATGGTGATACGGGCTGTTGAGGTGTCCACAGCTTTGTGATTGTAGTAATGAAGCCATAAAGTGAGCAGCATGAAACAAAGCAGGGACTCAGTGGTCATAACCACATCCAGTGCTTCAGGCAAATCCGTACTAAATCTGCCTATTATTCAGGAGATTAAAAAAATCAACATTGTTGTTGGTCACATGTCATATCCATCAACGCTAAAGCACCCTTTTCTGACAGATTGATGCTAGTATGCAGCCTCCAACTGAGAGCAGCACTAGCGGTAATTTGGTTCTCAAAATTTGTGCCAAGGCAGACAGGAATCCCTCCCAGCTCTTCTTCATGTGGTTACCCTCCTCATTGATTTACAAATGCAAAGTGCTCATCCAGGTGATGTGAGAGAAGTGGCTGCGTTGATCTATCCGTGCCACTCACATCTCTAACCAGTGAGACACTTCCTTGTGCTTAGACAGCCTAAATGAGGTCATTTCTGTCTGCTTTGGGATGTACTGTGCGCCTGGGTGTTTTAGTGTTCAGATAATTTGCCCATTTTCTGATTCTGACAAAGAATATTTTATGGAAATGCACCCTTATTCCAGGCACCTTAATGGAGTATGTTGGGGTAGTATGCAAGCTGATGAGGGTGTTGTCTGTCAGGGATGGGCTCAGCTCCAAAGGGCTTTTTTCCTTCATTTGAAATCAGCAATGCCTAAGCGCTGTATCTTCAGGGCATTACACTACACAATCACAAGGTTGTTCTAATTGTTTGAAGCTGTGTGAATACAATATGAGGCATCTTACCGCATCTGTCTTTGTGTGTAGCCACCCAGTGGACTATCAAAGACAGAGTCATCCAGCTTAATTTGAGATAAAGGCATTTGCTTTCCAAGTCTTTTTGACAGGCTGAGGTTTTAGTCTACCACATAATTGCTGTCTTCTGCTGTTCCCTCCATTCTATGAGTAAATCCTGATGGTGTGTCACCGGCTTTACATGACAGTGTGAGCACATGATGTCATTTCCATGGGTGCGGGCCACCAATTACCATGACTCACATGCTTACTAACTACATAAACCCAGGTCTTCTGTCGCATTGGATGAAGATATAATGATTAGTTGATACTCTTCAAATTGATATCTCTTCTGGAGAATGGCCACAACATACATTCCTTTAAGTGAGTGAGTATTCAAAGTGAAAGTTAAGTTAAATAAAGTTGTTGCCTACATTTGAGGTTACTGTGTTATGCATTATGCAGAACAACAAAATGCTCCTAAAACCAGTTCACTTGTACATTGATCATTCAATCAGAAGTATAGAGGAGTGTCCAAACATTAGCCCCCCTCACCTCCTCTAGTCTGTTTACATGTTTAAATTTTCTCACCAATTGGTTGTTAAAATTACGCAAAACCAAATTCAGAATAAGATGTAAAAAAAGCATACTGTATCCCATGTAACTGTGTAAAACATTAAGCATTAAGACCATGCAATATATAAATAAATTACATAATACTGATAACTGAGCAAAATTGGTTTTGAAGTAAATACTGCACTTGCACATATGGTAAGAAAAATTAAAATAAAAAATAAAATAAAGCAAATTAAAGCGGACATACAATGAAAGATAGCGTTACTGTATTGAACAAATTAGAAATAATGCATAACAAATAAATAACACTGAGATGATTGCAAGTAAGATGTCTCTATGCACCACTCCATGTGTTAAAGGAATTTCTTGATGGAAACTGATTTAAGTAACAGTTAGGATACAATATATGGGACAGAAAGACAAAACCTTTTTTTTAAACCGTTATTTATTCAGGGGAGCTTCACTCAGAGGAAGCCTCTCTTTTGCAGGAAGGCCCTGATCACATTCACACTGTTACACATTCACACCTGGAAGCTGCCCAGTACAACCACAGCCTGGTCTGCTGGCCACTAAGGAGCTCCACTGGAGCTGTTGGAGTTTTGGGCCTTGCTCAAGGCAATTATAAACAAATGCAGATATATTGTTGTACCTCACTTGCCCCACAGAACATTATGATTTCTTCCCAAAAACTAACTGTCTATATGTTATTATTACCAATGTAACATGTACTGTTGGGTGCATTTTTGATGCATTTTTGAGTAGACACCATCTTTTACACCAAAAGTAAATAACAATGCTGTATCGCCACAACATGTGCTGGCTTTGACTATTTGGCTTTATGACTTATTCTTTAGTGGAAAGTCGTCATTTCTTGATCCACCTACGCATAAAAACCAATGGCTGGATGCAGCGAGCTCAAGCACATCCTCAAAGGGATTTTCAAAGAAAACCACAAACTAAAGTGGGTGTAGAATGACTCAAGTTATAGGAAAGTGGATACAAACAAAAGTTACATTACAAAATGTTATCATATTTTATCCGTACGCGTAGTGATAGGAGGATTGGTTGTCAGTGGCGTGGGGTGGCAAAAATGTTCCCTCTTTAAATTGCAAATGAAAACCTTTTTTCTCACACACTGCCTAAAGTGATTAACACCATTCATTAACACAGTATGGCTTCAGTACACAAACATTTATCTATAAATTGTTATAAACTAGGATATCTATTCCTAAGTTTCTGTTGCGGTGATTGTCAGCTAAGTTTGCATATAGCTAACATCACCTTTTCTGACACAGCTAACATCAGTGCTACTATGTATTTTGCTTATTAAAAATAAGATTACATTTAACCAATAATGACTCTAAAATTAAAATATTCTCGAATCAAGTGAGTTAAATGGAAAACAGTTTATGAGGAAACAGACACACAGTTGCCATCGTGTTTGTCTCCATTACCCACCTCAGCAGCTGTTTTTGGAAAAACAGAATCAGTCATGAACCTGTAAAGAACCAAAGGGGGGTATTAATAGTTCTCTGTATAATGGCCGTACTCCGTAGGACTATTATCCAATTTAAGGAACCACTGAAGACCCAGAACCTTCTGTATACAGAAAAAAAGGGAGGTAACACTCCACTGTGATATTCTCAAGAGTTTCCTGGTCAGAGCCAAGTGTGAAAAACAGCAATATATAACACTTATGTGATTTATAAGAGCTATATTTATCACGTTGATATAAACTATTCAACTATTACCCGACGCCACATTACTCCAGTAATTCATTCATGTCAGTGGACCAAACAATTCCCTCCCCTCTATCCTGCCAACCCCAAACCAAACTCCTTCCCTCTGCCTTCACCCATGTGACTTTCAATAGAGACTTCTCCAAGGAAATAAGAGGAGAGGGAGACATTTCTCAACTCATCCACATGCAATAAATGATGATGCTGCAATGTATCACACATTGATCTGAGGCATTTGGGGGAGCAGAAATGTATTAAGAAGGGAGCGCAGTAGACTAATGGGCCTGACTGGGAGACAAATTGGGCCAGACATACAGCAACACAGCCCCAGGAAATATGGGGGTTCACTTTTATTGCTTTAATGCATTTTAGTGTTAACTGAAAAATTGAACCTCAAATTACCTACAATCCATTTGTTTTTCCCCCCTTTTTTTGTTGTCTTCTGGCCTGCAGAAGGTGTAGTGAAAACAGTCCAGGTGGCGGTATGCTGAGCAAGCAAGTTTCTCTGTTTTGCTATTGAAAGAAGTTGCTTAATTAAAATAATAGAGTATGTTATTGTGTACAAAGTTAAAGACTAAGAACATCAAGACAAGTCTTTTGTATTTCATTCCAGATAATATGTTAATATGCACATTATGTTATAGGGAAAAGAAAAAATGTAACAAATTACACAATAAAACCATTGCATATTTATGAAGTAAAATAAACAAAAAAAAAGAACAATAATGTAAAGTAGCTATAAATCATGTATCAATTTAGTATGAGTTCCAGTTAGTTGTATTGTTTTATTTCAAAGCTAGCTGATCTTGTCATTAAAATGTGTTCCTCCACAACCTTTAGCACTGCACTGCATAAGTTAAGTCACGTAGTAGTGGGCACACACCTGAGCTCAAGTTAGTGACGAGACCATACATGGAAAACATCACCTTCTAATAGGGCCATTTACATCAGTCCAAATGTACAATACCCTGTGGCTAGGAAGACAGATATTCACAGACAGACAGACAGTCCACCTCAGCTGTAGTTAAGCCACATGGTACAGCGTTTTCCTGTGAGAAGTTACCTCTGCCAGACATAGGGATGTCCCGATCAGGTTTTTTTGCCCTCGAGTCCGAGTCTGAGTCATTTGATTTTGAGTATCTACCGATACCGAGTCCCGATCCGATACTTCTATAATACTTAAAAAAAGAATAAATAAGACCGAAAAAACAGATCCAGGATGTTCCTTATTTTTTATTCAATTGACGTTATTTTAACATTCAACAATTCTGTTAACAAACAGAGCACTTCTGTGAGGTAGCTTGAACAATCAAGTAATAAATAACATAAATTCTTCACTTTTGGACTTTAGTGCATCAGTAAATATAAAAAAAGTCTAAGATAAAAACAAATAGCACCTCAACTTAAAATGCCCTGCAGGCATGTAAACAAATACAAAAATAAAAGTGCCACAGTGTTTGCAAAGCACGTCTATATCTTATATATCTTATATCCGCAAAGTACGTCTATATCTTATATCCGAGTCCTGATCGGGAGGTAACATCCGATTCCGATTGAGTGATTGGGCCCGATTTCCGATCTCGTGATCGGATCTGGACATCCCTAATAAAAACACTTTACGTAATGAGTTTGATGGGAGCAAAGATGTTGCAATGGCACATCAAGATGTTGATCAGAATGATCATGTCAGGATTATTTATGGTTGATTTAATGTGTGTTTGTAACTGACTGCAGAGGAGGCACAAAAATACCAAGCTAAAAACCACACATATATTGCACAGTATTTAAACAGTATACATCCCTCAGAGTTTAGTGCAACTGTTTCAAGAACAAAATGTTGTGACATTCACATGCTGAACTGCTCCCCCTAGACACACAGTTTACAAGTATGCTGGAGGTCACATAACACCCAGGAGCCCGCACAGGGTGTCTGACGTGGAGGTGTGTAATTTTCTTTAAGATGGAAGCTGGAAAATGCAAGCTATCAACCTTTGAGGCTTGAAATATGAGAGAACAAGCACACGTAGCATACACATGCACACACAGCGCACACCCAAGGAGTCAATCACAAAATAAACAGATGAAATCTACTGAAAATTTGAAGATAGAAAAACTGTCACTAGGATGATTCTCACCACAAAGAAACCAGAAAGACAAGTGAAGGGATCTTTTGAAACCATAGGTAAATAAGAGGAATGAGGCGTTGAACATCCAGGTAATAACTGATGTTAGGACTTGGCATTTGCTCTGACACGCATTTGAGACAGGAACATTAAAAGATATCCACCATTTGACAGGTATCACAGTTCCCCCAGGCAAGAAGGATTCTCATTTTGATGAGTGTGTCAGTCACAGTGAAGCCTGTCGACGAGCCAGATATCAAGCACTGACGTTCAGGAATAACTCTTGCCTCAAAAATTACAATTGGAATATTTGAATAGCTGTGTGTAGGAAGACTGATTATGGTTAAAGTACAAAATGTTTCTGATTTCTGAAAATACAACAACTCTCACATAATGCCACAAAATGCTTCAAGTCGGTGTTCTGTTGATCATATGGTTCAGTCAGAAAGACAGTTCTCCATTTACGATGCGCTGGAGAGCTTTTCTCCTCGCCTCATTCTCTGAAATAACAATGCGGGAAAGCATTGATTTGAAACATAACACAAGCCACTGCTTCCAGAGTACATAAGCTCAATTCTCAGCAGAGTGCAAATGTACAAATTCCCAAAATGGATTACTCATAATCAACTTCAATGAATTAGTTGTGACTGAAGTTGACAGGGCTGTGGAGAGATGCCGGACGACACAGGGTTTTAAATGCCACGCTCAGCGCCGAGTGTGAATAGTCGCTCTGTATGCATTTTTCACTCCTGCATGTGCCATGTTCAGTATATGACACTCACATTGATTTACAACCCTCTGCCAGCTTAATAATTTACAGGGATATGGCTCTCTGTGCTTTTAATGGTTGTTGTATAGACCTGCTTGCCTTTAAAATGTTCCACAGGCAAGCAGCCATGTGCCTGGATGGATGGGAGACCCCTCAGCACTGATTAATAAGCTGCTCAGTACTTCACTGCAAACAGGGTGTCATGAAACACTGCATAACCAGGAGCAGCCGAGGTGCAGCTGAGTGTTTTGTGTGCTTTGTGTGCGTTTGTGAATAGGCCTCAGTCCAGGGCTCCACAGGTAATGCAAGTGATCTGACATGGTGCGTATAAAAAATAGATCTGTTTTAAATGATGTGATGTGTGATTTACCCACAGGGTTCACCTGGGAGCCCTGTTATGAAATATGAATGCGTCTGTTTTTTTGGCAAATGTTTGTGTTTGTCGGTCTGAATGCCAGTTCAAAGAAACACACCGTCGGTTCTTTGTGGGAGGCCAGTCTACTGGTCCGCAAACAAAGCCAAAGAATATTATTCATTAGTATGTCACTCAAACTTCATTTCATGAATGCCGCCACTCAAAAGGCATTGTTCTTTTAAATATTATTCTCTGTTAATGTTTAATGTCTCTGGCAATCCATTGAATTTGGAGCATATTATATTGGAAAAGGAGATGTGATATGCAAACCATTAATCATCCAAGTATTTACTTTAGAGCACCTGCTGATTATGCTCTCTGATAACAATTGAGCCACCCATTCTTTTGATGACTGTACATTTGTTCAACTCAACAACTGCTACTGGCATTAATCTCATTTACCTTTAGAACAGATAAGCTCTCGGGATTTTTGGGTGTCTCGTGAAGTTATATTTAACTGTATTTCAACCTACTAGATATTATCAAATGTAGAGGGTATATCAGAATTGTACAAATTGACGATTGTGGTACACAGGCTGCAGACAATTCGGTAGTACTAAATTAATGGCAAATATTTTCCCATATGGGTGTAGAGGGGGTGAAATCTCAACTGGCTGCAGAATCTGTGGGCTAGTGTGTGTCTATCTGGGGTCCTGTGACATGTAAATGTTTGAGTACCACTGCTTCAGACAGTCCAAAACTGCAGGGAGGCATACAGCATTTTCCAGTTCAGAGCTCAACACAGCCCAGCGTGGTTCCGACAGGTTGAGTGCCTGCATGCTTTCAATCTGAAACAGTAGAACAATATCCCCTTGTTCCTGACAAAAAGCAAAAGAGAATCAATGTGACAGCTGTGGACAAATATGAAGTTGATGGGGGAGTCAACCATGTGAGATGCAAAATGTTATTATTTTTCTCAAATCTTGTGAATTTTCAAAGCTATAATTGCTGATTTGATCTGTGAGCGGTGTGATACACTGTCTCATGGTAAAGCGCTCTGCTGTCCATCAGTTAGAGAGATAATCACATTTGAGGACAGAGAATACGTCTTGCATTGTGCTGGCTTCATTGTAAGCTTCTTCTGAGCTATGAAGGCAACCAAAACACAGTTTAATTGATAACATGTATCATTACACCATAATACGTGGATCACTTCCGCATGGACACAGTCACAAATGGGGAAACAAAGTCTTCCAACGTACACTCAATGTGTATGTAAAGTTTTACGGTTAACTATGATTACAGAGTTAATTCACAGCTGCCTCTTCATTTTGCTTTGTGCTTTTGTACGACTTATTTGTTATGCATGTAATGCATGTTCACACTTAACATGTGCAAACACACACACACACACACACACACACACACACACACACACACACACACACACACACACACACACACACACA
Source organism: Lepomis macrochirus (assembly GCA_024633595.2). NCBI lineage: Eukaryota > Metazoa > Chordata > Actinopteri > Centrarchiformes > Centrarchidae > Lepomis > Lepomis macrochirus. The sequence goes on along the minus strand of JALXJV020000020.1, from coordinate 16,985,747 downwards.
CACACATGCACACACACACACACACACACACACACACACACACACACACACACACTCCTACACATGCACACATTTCTGCATGTCAGGTTTTAATAAGCACTTGCTGGGATACATCTTTCTGGTCCTATCTTTCCTGATTACTTTCTAGCTCCTATACAGACATCTCTTTGACTCTTTTTGGCAGAAGCACACCTTCAAATCCAAGTGAAAGCTGAGCTAACACACAGTTGTCCCTGTATTTTCTGTGTGCCATGTAATGTTTCATCCATCTCATCAGTTCAGCTAAATGTGCTTGTTGAAAACTATCTGAGCCTGGGCTCTGCTACAGATTTAATTTCCATACACACTGTATACTGTGAGCTTTTAGCTGCTCTGTTAGCTGAGTCTCTTTGGAGTGAACCCTGGCTCTTGGCCGCAAGAAGTCCATCGTTTGAGTATCACATGGTTAGTGGTGTTTCCTACGGCTATATTTATGTACTCTAACTGTATCCCCTTTCATTGAAACCCTAACCAGTGGGTGATTTGTCTCCATAAGAGAGTGCCATTTACAAGCAGCCATGCTGGGGTGGGACCCCAACCAGAGGACTTGTTAATAGCACACATCCACTTCTCACCAGATGCTGTCCAGAACAAACCAACATATACTGAGAGAGATGTCTAAACCAATTTTCTATGAATGCTGGACCTCAGTGTTAAACTTTAAAGGAGTTTTAATGTTTCTTTCATGTTTACTTTTTCTTTTTGCATCATACAGAAATGCTGTGTCAGTTTTGCTGCACATAATTATTTAGTAGTTAAAAGGCAAACAAGAGGATTTTGCCGAGTTATTACGTTATTGTAGGTAGCTTTGTCCATTTGGGGTGGATAAATTATCGTCCAACCAAGATCTCTTTAGACTTTCCAAAGATCAAATCCTGTGATGTGATGATGATGATGATGATGATGATGATGATGATTATATCTAACACTATCTAAAATAATCCATCCAACATATCCTTAAGATGATAATGCCAGAATTTAATTTAAGTTTTGATTAGACACACGTTACTCAATATATAATTAACCCAAAGCATACAAAATAGCACACAACAGCTTTTGAATATGTTCTTGATGTGTTATTTTTTATTCATAGATATTATATATAAAATATATTATTTATATAAAGAAACTCAAGTTGGTCTATAGGTCTACAAACAGAGTTTTACTTTGCCGTGCCAAAAACATTACATTTTAAGACCAGAAAATCTTACTTTGTGCTTCAGCCAAACACCCCTGGGTCTTAGAGACACAAACCCAAAACAGCTTACTTCACTGTTTACTTACAGTCAAAAGTATTTGCATGTCAACTATAGGAACAGTAAAGTTATGAATGAACTTTTGACTACTGTTGTTCTATGTCACAATTAATTTAATTAAAGTTAAATTTGATATTGTACATTTTATACTTTTGTGTTATGATTTTTTTTATATCTATTGATGACTCAGCACCTGACTGCAACTGCAATTTCCTTTTTGGAGACAATAACAGTAAAGCTCTCTTGAATCTCACATGTCACTGGGTCAATAGCAAAATAAATGACCTTACAGTTGGAATACTTTCAGTGATTATATTTGGCTTAGTGATCAGCATTGTAGCTGTACTATACAGTACAACTGTAATATACATATTTACTGCTATATCCAAACCGAGGAAGCAGGAGTTTACATGACGTCTGACAGCAGTTCAGTCTTGATTTTCTTTACTCCTACTGTGTGAGTCTTTTCCTGTACTTGTCATATATTGATGGGATTACTGTCTTCATCCAGTACTGATTTATGTTATTCTGTATTCTGAACATGTTTTGTTGCCTTCACCCTCAGTAGATAAGTTCTCATTAAGCAATGATACTCCATTTTCTCAAATATGTGGGGCACATACTGTAAATTGGAAGCTTTTTAGATTCACCAAGGCCACTGAGGGCAATTTCAGATAGACACTATACATGCAACTCGTCACTACTTGGATCAATTTTGAAAGTCTCTCTCTCTTGATGTAATTGCCCTCCATTTCATAAAAAAAAGATTTATTGAAAATCAGATCTCAGGTTATGGGCCCTGATGACAGCAAAAGAAAAATGCAGAATTTACTGTCTGCTTTTACAGCCGGATTTCAGAAGTAATTGTTGCGGGACATGACGGTGAGTTAGCAGTTATAAACCTGTCCTCCATATAAATTACCTAATCAGGAGATCCCAGTGGTTATATAAATTGAGCCACTCATTCGTCTTCAATGGCCTGTGTGTGCATATAAAACCACAGCGACCATCATATACTTCACAGGAAAAGGGGGTAGTCGTTGCTGTTTACAGAGTTAGGGGGAAATGGATGACTTTTTGCATGCTCAATCAACTGTGAAATGTCCATTTAATCATCCCCAGAAACCCCCCTGGTTTATTTGTGCTGCAGCACAGATTTACATTTCCAAACATCCTCCATATTAATCATTACTTCATCACGCCCTCCAACTGACAAGAAGCATAAACCACCTCAGTGTACTGCCCTGTCGACTAATGTGTGGATGTTTCTGTCTAGGAGCATGTGTGTACACATATTTGTGTGTATGCGAGCACTTGAAATGTGTATGTGTGTGTTGGTGGGTTGGTGTGAAGGAAAAATCTGGCCTTTGATTCACTCACCACTCACTGTGTCCAGCAGAAATATTGAGTTTTAGTGGCATGATTGCGTTTTTTTTGTCCGCTGAGATTTTTGAAATACAACTTTCAGGCCGGGGGGAGGCCAAATGGGAGCAACTCACATGCACTTTTCTTCTTAAAAGGAAATCAGAATGATTGATGTTATTTTTCAGGAAACAACAATCAAACAAAAACACATGAAGTGAAAATGTCACGTACTATCTTTTTTTAAAAAGGGGTGAACTGGCTTTAAAAATAGCGACCATTCAGTTTGACTTTTGGATAAAACAATGTGAGTTTTAACAAAATGGCAGTAGAAAATGTTGAATCAGATTTTAGCCTGTTGCAAAAAAACAACATCAGGCCCACAGGTCAACAGCAGGTCTGTCCTCAGCATAAGACAGCTTGACTGATTTACACATACTGTACTGCAGCAGGAGTACCTTGGCAGAGAATCTCTACCTGCTGCCTTAATGAAATTCAGGACATTTCACCATCAACAATGAATCCTTCATAAAAGAGTGAAGTATGAGTTTATCACCCAGGATGAGAAGCATGTTACATTTGCCACTTTAAACAAGATGAATGGGTCACTCAGCCATTTACATTCTCATACATTTTTATGACTCTGCCATGAAGTGAATTTGATCTATTGGTAACAAGATAAATGATGGGCATAAAGCTTTGGCAGTTCTGACTTTAAACAATCTTTCATTTGATGCCAGTCTTTTACTTTTACATGACACACCGTCTGTCTTCGTAACCTTGTGTTCAAATAGTTGCAAAGTAAGGAGGAAATGGCTACCTTCCTTATTTCTTCACAAAAGTCTGCACATCTAATGCACAGATTTTCACATAACAACACATAGTTTGGGTGTTACATGTATGTGGTATTCGTGATGGGAAACAGGTTGAACTCCAAGGTGCACAAAGGGATGTTTTGTTCAACCTGGTCGATGGAGACGTTCGTGGGACTTTGCCTTGTAGGACCATGAAAAGCAGCTGAAAGCTTCACTTTGCAGTTGCCAGCGCCCTTCAAAGATTTTTTTCCTTTTGGAGTGATGCTCCTATGTGTACATTTAAGCATGAAATTTCAGTTGCACGGAAACAGAGTTGGGTCGCAGGAAAAATCCCCTGTCAAGGAGGTGATGGAGGATGGTGAATGGAGCTGTCCGAGTGATCAGAGTGATGGAAGAAGACATCCTTTCTGCTCTCTCTCTGTGTCCATGTCTTTTGACTTCTTTGTCTTCCCATTGTTGTTGTCCTGTTATTCCACACATCACGCTGGCTGGTTGGATTTAACCACTGGAAACATTTCAACAGAATAATCTGTGTCTGACTGTCATGTAGATTAACCTTTTAAATGTATTTACAGTATGTTAAAAATGTTGTCGTCAGACCACCATGGATGGATCCTTACAGAGACCTCAGCACCTCTGTGTTGTAATTTGAAAACAGCCCATGCCCATTTAGTCACTGGTAAGCGAGGGCGTTGCAGCGCAGACAGAATGATGTATCACATGGTCACTTTCTCTGCACAATATTACAAGCGCACTTTTCTCCATGGCAACTTCTGATGGGACCTAACGTCAGTCAGGCTAACTAGCGTGCAAGATTGTCGCTAAAACACTGACATTAGCCTCCAGCGTTGATTTGTTGATTGACAATACATGCCAAGACGCACAGACAAACGCAGCAAATTTTGGTGTGCGCACATGCTTTTCACTGTTTTGAGTTTTGTTTAAGTAAGCCTGAAGTCATCTTTTATAAGAGAGGCATGCAGAAGGCCACTGGGAAGAGAAACAGGAAGTACAACAGACGGCCTTTGTTTGGGTATCTACGATGAGGCCTATAATTTACACCCTAATGGGCGACGCCATTGCCACTGGAGGCATCGCCGCTCTGAGGGAGACATGGAGAGAAGGAGAGAGAGGGAATGAGCTCCATCATGGAAAAGGGAGCTCCTGTCTGCTGCAGTGGTCTGGGACAAAGCTGAGAGCTCCCAGACGCCCTGTATGATTAATGACTTATGGCCACACTGTGTGGAAGCCTGGTAATTAGCTACAGGCTGATTAAAGACAAGTAAACTTCTGCTGATAACCCGATTCTGTTTCTCCCCAGCGCCGACACTGGCATGTGGAAGCTCTTACTGCCAGGGTTGCAAGAAACAGACCAACGTTGAGTATGATGAATGTAGTCTCCAACAGGCGTATACAGGCTCTAATTTAAAACTATTTAGCGTGTGACATATTGGCATTGTGCTCTCTCTGTCTCCCTCCGTTCATGTTCGTGGTTTGCGTCGGCGTCCAAGTTTCAGGGGGCTGTTGTTTTGAGTCTGCGCCTGGCATATTCATGAATAAAGTTTTGTGCTGGTTCCCTCCCTTTGCTCCCCCTGGTCTTTTCCCTGTTCATAGATTTTCCTCCAAGCATTTGCATTTTCTATATTAGCGAACAAGGAGAGTGGCAGCCTGCCACAAGAACTCGTCAACTAGCAGATTTTTACAGTTCTGGCTGTCCAGAAACAGACAGGAAAGCTAACACTGGGCCAGAAAGTGGACAGCATTACACTGGATTTACCTTATGAGACAAAATGTAAGCAGAGTTAGCTTAGGCATGAAAAGGATGAAAAGGCCTCCAAGTACTGCACCAGCAGCCAAAACAACCCACACAACCGTCCAAAGTCTTGTCTCTGTATTTTCATGAGGTGGGACTGTTCCCCTAAAGTAAACAGATGGAGCAAAAGAGTAATGGATAGCAACATTAAATAGAGCTGATGTCAGTTGTTTTGCAGTTGAGGTTCTAGAGTCCCACAGATACTGAAATTAGGATCAGTGTTACTTAATAAATACTGTGCACTGTCACCATCCTACTCTGATGGGAATATAATGTCATAACAACATGTTATGTAACATCCAGTTCTCCTCTAAAGATGTAACATTTGAGACAGGAATCAGTTTTGCAGTAGTACGCTACAACTAATTGTGAACCACATTTGTCTGTGGAAAAAGTGAAATACAGGAATCTGTGTGTGTGTGTGGGGGTGGAGGGGGTGGGTCTCTGGTAGGGTAAGGACAGTGCCACAGGGCAACCGTGTGTGTGCTAAGATGAAATGCCCGGCCACCCACTTTTCTCCTTTTATCACCCCTCTCATAATTAGGTTGGTTAACATACTGCCTTGTATGCAGTCATATTGACTGGAAGCTTAATCATATTAGCATTGAGTTCCCGTCCCTGCTTGCCCCAGGTGATGCTTGTAAGTCCAGAGTTATAGCCCCAGCCTATCGGAGGAAATTAGCTGTGGACACAAGTTTGTTCTTGTTCTCCACCCTGTGTCTGAAAATATTTAGCAGGCAGGGCGGGTGACAACACTGTGAGAAATGGAAGGGGGAAGCACAATGTTCTACATAGAGCACCAGTCTACGGCATGAAAAATGCAGGAAGAGCAGAAAGAGGTGCAGCGTGTGTTAGTTTGGCTGGCAGTCCATTAGGCCTGATAGACATTTCACTTACCAAAGTCAAATATAACAGTCTAGCATTCATTAATATGAGGAAGGGTCCGGGGAATCAAACCCACCATCTGGTTAAGACGACAGTATAATCTACAACTCATGATTAGGTCTAAGGAGTGGAATTTCACTTTAATCTTTTTCAGGGCTTGAAATTTCCATCTGCACCGTGCGGCACATCATTTTTCTTCAAGACAAATGTGCTGTTTTTCATGTTCCAAAATTAGATCAGAAGAAAACGATTAATCATGTCATGGCCTGGGAAAGGAAACAAAGATCTGATTTTCCTCTCTTCCCCTCTCTCTCTCTCTCACTGCACCCATGCCCCTCCCCTTTCCTCACCTCTTCCTTTTCATCCCCTCTAGCTTCCCCTCAACCCCTCTGTAAGACCTCCCCCCTCCCCACCCCCTTCCTGTATCTCTTATCCTCTGCCTTCCATTCGCCCGTGTTCTGGACAGCGTTCCTGGGCCATATCTTCCTCCCTGTCCCCGTATGAGACAGAGTTATTTTTCTGTTCATCGGTCGGCCCTAACTTCAAAAGAAAGGATATGTAGGCTTGATGATTAATACGAAATGACGAGGCGTCTTCAATTAGCATAGCCTTCCCTCTTCTCCTCTGCCCTCCCTTTGGCAGTGAACAACAGATGGCGGCCTGTTTGTATGTGACACCACAACCAAATTTAAAGCAGGAAGAGTGCAAGTCACCGGGACTGCAAATTAGTGAGGCCACACAACTGTCAGGTGCTGGCCTCCACTGACAGTTGTAGCCCATTACAGGAACATTGATGTTTTCACAGTGTGACAAAAAGGATTCCTTTTTTCCCCCTCCTTACAGAGGACCTGTCTGTCAGCCAGCTCTCAAGTCATAACAAATCACTGGCACTCAGCTGAGGCTGAGCATTGGGAGCGTCAGGGGAAGATAAATGACCTGCAGGCCTTTGAAGTGCTTTGGCAGTTCAGATGGCTCGGCGGCGCTGACAGAGAAATATACACAACAGCGTAACCAATAATGAGAACATTAAACATTCCTGCCTCCTGACAGGCTGACAGGAAAGCCCAGCCTGTCATCAATCATCTTCCGAGGCATAACCTTGACAATTAGTCTCCTCTCTGCCTCCAGCTCTCACCCCGCTGCTCTCCAGACTCCAATACCCAGACTGCACTAGCTGCCAGGCTCAAGGCGGAGAGGATGGTGGGGTGAAGATGACAGCAGGGAGGCAGAAAGGAATGAGGGCCATAATCAGTGGACCAAGACAGATTCCCTATCTGTATGTGTAGGTGACAGCGGACGTGGACCCAAACATCCAAACATGTCAGGGCATCACAGTGGATTTATCTTTGCCAGGATGGCAGTGAATCCTGTGCCTTCTGCTCACTTTTTAGTCACCGTGTATTCCGTCTCCTGCCTGTCTCTCTTAGTCATATCAGTTCTAATTTTCACAAATAATACTACATTTGACATTTGACAATACAGCATACATGTATGTTCATTATTATTATATATTATATATATCTGTAGATATACAGTATATATGTAACATTATCAAATATAGTGTCCCTTAAAGTATTATAGTCAGTTTTTTTGTATGACTATGACTACTAATAATCTTTTCAGCTATTTTGGAGCTAATCATACAGTGAGAAAATGTCACTTTGCCCATTGCTTTTGAACACAATTGGAGAAAAGAAATCAAATTAAACCAACTGTGGAACACATTTTGTCTTCATTAGAATCGAGTCAAATTATTTGGCAAATATTTGGTTTTGTTATCCAAATAAGTATAATGGATGTTATCCAAACATGCGTGTCTCACAATAATAAGTACTGAAACAGCAGACCCCGCCATACCATTATTGAGTACAGTATTTCACTTGTGTTTCCCCCATTAGCCAGCCGCATGTAAATCAACACAGACAAGCTGACCCCCAAAATGTTTACGTTCTCCAGTTTCCAGCACTTGCACACTGCTCTGGCCGAACATTTTGTTGCCACACCAGAGGAGATGATTTATGTGGAATGAAGACATTTCCCCTTTGACTAGCACATTTACAAAAAGGTATGTCAAGGATGTGAGGAGCCTGGTACAGGCAACCTTTCAAGAGAGTATTTTTTACCCGCTTATTGGAAGAGCAATAAATATCTGGGCGACAGGGCCTTCTCATGGTTACAAAGCTTACCTGCAACTGAGCTGGATAATTAGCAGACCCTGAAGATGATGTATGACTTTCATTACCCTTTGGGACGGGGCAAACTAAATGAGGACACAGCTAATTGCCGTGCAAAGCAGTCTGGCATGATGGGGAAAAATGCAGGCCCTGCCTCTCTCTCTCAGTCCTCTCTCTCTCTGTTGAGAAAAGGCCCTGTTGCAGTGGTGGGGCTGTGATCGCCTTCTCCTCCCTACCTTGCTGCCCGCAGGAGTTCACTGACTGTCCATAAATCAGGAGCTGCTTACAGCTGAAACTACCCTGAGTCATCAACATGCAATAAGCTGAGTGACAGATTCCACCCTGACTACATTACACTCTCAGTTCAAACAGTCTTGCTCACCTTAACTCTCCCCCATCTCTCTGTCTGTCTGCCACATCTTGAACTTCTTAGAAATCCAAACCCATCCAGGCGCGGTGAGGATGAAAACAAAGCTGGTATAATCATAAGATCTTCCTCCCTGCCAAGTGTTTTGAGGGAGAGAGTGGGAGAGGCTATAAGCGGACTGTGTATGAAAAGTGTTTCCAGAAGCAGCCCTCTTAGGAGTTCCAGTGGTGGAAGCTAATGTCTAAAATGGTGGGGTTAAGTATGCTGGCATCCATTACAACGACAAAGCCCTGCTCTCCTGCTGACATGCCAGTTCAATTCAAGCAAGTCTCTCATTCATTATGGGATAGTGGGAGGGTTAGGTAGCGATGGTTTTGTTTGTGCATGGGGGGTGGCACATTCTGTAACTAATTGCAACCGTCCCGATGCAACTTTAACTCTTGACTTGATGCTAGGTATCCTCTTAGTAGAATGGGTTTCGAATTATTGTCAAGTGACCTATGAAATTACAGACCAATGAGAGAATGTATTGTTGAAGTTGTTTGTAGTTGCCATATCACATTAAAGTTATAATCCACAGACCCAAAATAATTGATTTTTGTGGTCACTTGGGAGCAGCACAACAAGCTGCAAACACAACACTGACATATTATCATCCCGTTAAGTTTTTATGGCACATCTTGCCACCCAACGGATGTGCCACCACTTGTGGTTACTGGTGGTAACGGCAAGTACGTTTCAGTATTACAGATTCTAGGAGTCTGTTCTAAAATGATACATGTATTGACCTCTGGAGGCAGTAAACACTCCTTGAGCGGCTGCTCTGTCAAGATGTGCAAAAGAAGTAGAACAACTTGCAGATCTGATTACAGTGCACTCAAACGAAGAGTGGCTTGAGAGGATTCATCAGGTCACAGTCTTTAAACAAAAGATGACAAAAGAACACTGTCAACAATGTTACCCGGCATGGTGGTACTGAAGTGATTGCGTCTTGTCTTCTGTAGTGCATCAAATGCGTTTGGCAACAACATCTTTTTTCTCAATATTATGACAGTTACACATTTCAACGTCACTTGGCATTATTGTAAATGCAACATTATTTTAGCTGTTTCAAAGTAAGCGTCAGTGTAGTAAAATGTGGTCTATTTGATCAGATTTATACTTTTTTATTTGACACCTCCCCAGTGCTTTACCCTCAATTAAACTAATTTCCGTCTTTTTACATTCTAATGGGGGTCAGTCTACACATAACAGTCGCTGCCCTTTTCATCAGCAATGCCAAAGACCTATAAAATACAGAGAAGCAGCTCTATCACCAAATGATTTTGTCAACCATGAACTTAATTTACTTCACTTGAAGCTGCAATCTGGAGCCTATTAATTCACTCTCGGCGCAGTGAGCGAGGTCTTTTTGAAACTATTTCACCTCTTACTAATGAAGCAATTGTTCCCTCTACCATGTGTCAGCTTGTGGAGCGTCACTAACCTCAGACAGACACAGAAAGGCTTTTGAGCTGTCAGGAGAGGTTTTGTTTGTTTCCGTCAGTTGTGCTGATCTGAGACTTGAAAGGTATGGCTCAGTTTAGATCCAGATGAAACACGCATGGTCCTGTGATGCTGGGGGAAGGGGGATGATTATCTCTCAAGAGATAATCGCACCGGTCAAACCGTCGGCCTGTGGCTGCTCTTACGTTTGCCTAAAATCATTTGATTTTGATAAAATTTTAATTTAAAGTTAACTGAAATGCTAATTGTTCCTAAGAGCATAACTATTTTAGGCTGCGTGACATTTAGGGCTTCACCAAACAAAATAATACATGAATGATTTTGTTGTGTTGCAAGAGCTTCTGTTCAAATATGCAAACAAGTTTATGACTTCTTTCTTCCTTTGATTTTTACTTCAAGTATCTGTTTTATTTGTTCTATTGATTCCAACTTTGTCTCCTCATCTGCGCCCACATCAAATCCCATTGCGCACTGCTTTGTCGCAACTCATTGGATCTAGTTTTTTATTTATACTGACAGTGGGTGAACGCCACTGTTGGTTGAATTCCTCGCTGTCCTGGATGGAACTGTTCGCTGAACGCAGCAGGAAGGGAGCAGGTCTCTGTGATGCCTCTTGTTTATCACAAGGTGAGAATTGTTTTTGTTCTCACAATTCTCGCAACCCATCTCCCTTCTTGGCCTGCAGCTTGGAGGGACACATTTGAGGAAGAGATGAATGATTCAGATGATTCCCTGTCCCTTGTTTTTTAATGTGTGCATTTTCCCCACAATTCTAGGTTTAATTTTTAGCATATAGTATGCCTTTGTTATATAATATTACAGTAAAACCCACGTTCAGCGGGTTGCACAAGGGCAGCCGTTCTAATTGTATGCCTTTCTCAGGGAAGACATTTTGAAATGTTACAGTAGGAAAAGCACAAGTGTAATAATAAAAATGAATGATGCTGCATTCCATTATAGCTGCTTTCATGTTCCTGGTATTGTGCATGCTGGCTCACTGTCACGACATACCGGGACACTCAAATACAACAGAGCCATTGTTAATGTTATTAGTGACACCTGTGCTTTTCCTGCTATGGCAAGTCAAAATGTCTGCTGTGAAAATCATATACTGTCAGAGCAGTCCTACACATGCCGACCTGTGCCACTTATAGGAAAGAAGCAATCTGTAAGCAATAAGTGTTGCAACATCTTTTATCACTTATTGTCTTATCCTGGCTAATTAATAAACCTCTGCTCAGATTGAAGTTGGGTCGGCTACCAAACTTCATGAGCCAGTAAGGTGTAACCTCTCCCAACCCGACTGGTACAACAAGACTCATAGAAGGGTCAGGTAGCTGAGGTAGTCATGGACCAAATCCATGACAATCCAGAGTTCAGACCAAGAGGCAGAGTCTAACACACTTCTATGCCCTTCTATTTCAGCAGTTACCCACACAAAACCGTGCACAGAGTCGTGGTCTAACACACTCCTCTGCTCTTCCATTTCAGGACTTACCTAGTAAAAACTGAGTGACGGTGTCTGTCCCCCCGATCATTGAAATCATACATGTTCCTTTGTGGGCCTGGCCAGCATTCTCTGCCTGGAGCAAATGACCATATTTGGAAATGCGGCTTGTAATGACATCATACCGAGAATGATAGCCTTAGTGCTGCGTTTATCTGTCTATTAGATTCAACTGGCTTCTCTCAAAGCGTTCATAAACCGACTCACTGTTTTAACAATACCCTTGACCTTGTTCGGGATATGGTATTGAAATTAAACTTTATATATAATAGTGTTCACACAGAATCCCTTTTTATCTGAACACTATCTGATAACTTTTGAGTTTCTATTGATGAACTACACACTTATTGATTATCAAGTCACACAGTAACGGAAGACTCCTATAATACTTTCAGTCCCTCCCAAATCTATCATCTTGTTGATAGTGTTGCAGGCTCGCTGCAAATGACACTCAACTCTGTTGCCCCTCTAAAAATGAAGATAATAAAACAAAGACGGTTAGCTCCATGGTATAACACTGAAACTCGCAAATTAAAACAAATATCATGGAAACTTGAGAGGAATTTCTAAACTTGAAAATTATCGTTTAATTTGGCAAGATAGTCCTAAAACATATAGGAAAGCCCTCCATAATGCCAGAGCAGCGTACTATTCGTCTTTAATAGAGGAAAATAGTAACAATCCCAGGTTTCTTTTCAGCATTGTAGCCAGGCCGACAGAGAGCCACAGCTCTATTGAGCCAAGTATTCCCATAGCTCTCTGTAGTAATGATTTCATGAGTTTTTTTAATGATAAAATTCTAATGATTATAAACAAAATTCACCAAGACCTACCCTCAACTGGCACTGACTTATCTCTAAACTCAGGAACCTTAGAAACAGCTGTAAAACCAGATATATATTTAGATTGCTTTGTTTGCCTCGATCTTCACTAACTAACTTCAATAACTTCTTCATCTAAACCATCAACCTGCCTCTTAGACCCCATCCTGACTTGGCTGCTTAAAGCAGTTTGAACCTTAGTAATCACTTATATAATCAATCTTTCTTTATTATCAGGCTATGTACCACAGTACTTTAAAGTATTAGTAATTAAACCTCTTCTGAAAAAGCCCACCCTTGATCCAGAAGTTTTATCAAACTATAGACCTATATCTAACCTTCCATTTCTCTCTAAGATCCTTGAGAAAGCCATTGCCAAACAGCTGTGTCAGGATTTAGAGTTCATTATAGCACAGAGACAGCACTGGTGAAAATTACTAATAACTTCCTAATTGCATCAGACAAAAGACTTGTATCTGCACTGGTTTCATTAGATCTTAGCGCTGCATTTGATACCATTGACCATAATATCTTATTATAGAGACTGGAACATTTGGCAACAATTGGCATTAAAGGAATTTTATATATGCTTCATTTAGGCAATATTAGCAGGAAACACTTCATAAACCTTCATTGTTATGCAGATGATACTCAATTATATTTATTGATCAAGCCAGATGAAACTAATCAGCTAAACTCCAAATGTGCCTTCAGGATGTTAAAACCTGGATGACCTGTAATATTCTAATGTTAAAATCAGATAAGATTGAAATTATTGTTCTTGGGCCCAAGCACATCCATGATTCATTATCTAAAGATATAGTTACTCTGGATGGCATTGCTCTGACCTCCAGCACCACTGTGAAGAATCTCAGAGTTATCTTTGATCAGGATGTGTCCTTTAACTCTCACATAAAGCAAATTTCAATTACCACCTTTTTTCTACGTAATATTGCAGAAATTAGGAACATTCTGTCTAAAAATGATGTAGAAAAACAATTCCATGCATTTGTTACTTCTACGCTGGATTACTGCAATTCCTTATTATCAGACTACTTGAAAAAGTCCATAAAGACTCTGCAGCTGATCCAGAATGCTGCAGCACTTGTTCTGACAGTAACCAGGTAAAGAGATTATATTTCTACTGTTTTAACTTCTCTGCAATGGCTTCTTGTAAAATCCAGAATATAATTTAAAATGCTTCTTCTCACATACAAAGTTCTCAATGATCAGGCACCATCTTATCTTAAAGAGCTCATAGTACCTTACTACCCCACCAGAGCACTGCACTCCCAGAATGCAGGGTTACTTGTGGTTCCTAGAGTCTCCAAAAGTAGAATGGGAGCCAGAGCGTTCAACTATCAAGCTCCTCGCCTGTGGAACCAGGTTCCAGTTTGTGTTCAGTTTGGTAGTTAGGGCTGGCTCAGGTAAGTCCTGAACCATCTCTTAGTTATGCTGCTATAGGCCTAGACTGCCGGGAGACTTCCCATGATGCACTGAGCTCCTCTCTCCTCCTTTCTCTCCCTCTGTATGCAACCTCATCCCATAACTTGACTTTTTCCTTTGTGCTTTCTCGTCCCTTTCCTCTCTCCTGTCACTTTCTGCAGGTGTTTCTGGCTCTGGAGCTATGGAGTCTGGATCTGTGGTTGCGAGTCACCTGCTCCCCCATATTCCCACACCCTCTGCTATAGTTATTGTTACTAGTCCTGTTGTTATTGTTATTGTTATTATTATCCTAACATTACCATAATTTTTATTATAATCATTACTATTAATATCTGTACATTCAGTCTGTGCCAACATTACCTTTACTGTCTGGACCTCTGTACATATTGCGTAGGCCCACATCCTTCTCTCCCTCTTTATATCTATTCCTCTTTCTCTGTCACCCTTTCTCTCTCTCTCTCTCTCTGTCTCACCCCCAAATGGTTGAGGCAGATGGCTTCCCAACCTGAGCCATGGTTTCTGCCTCTTAAAAGGAAGTTTTTCCTTGCCTGTATCGCCTAGTGCTTGCTCTTGGTGGGAATTGTTGGGTTTTCTATAAATAGTATCACAGAGTACAGTCTAGACCTGCTCTTTTATGAAAAGCGCTACAGTCTCCCACTTGAGAGGACCAAGGTTGTGTAAGGCTTTTAAATCCGCAAACAGAAATACAATTATTATTTATATATCTAAATTGTGGAAATAGATTTATAGTTTATTTATGTTTTTTAACTTATTTACCCTTGGCTTGACACTAAGGGTTTTTTTGGCACATGGCTATCAGAAAAGCATAAAATAAGACAATATGAACTGATTAACAAAACATTTTGCTGGTTCAAAGTTTAAAATGTACAATCCCAAAAGCACAGACCCTGATACAAAACAGCAGGCATTAAATAGCAAACAAACAAACAAACAAAATCTACAACTACAGTTTTAAACTGCTGCTGCTGCTGCTTTTAATTTTACTTTCTGTAACCACTGGCTCTGCAATTTGATGATATTGGTTGAGAAATTATGAAAATTCTGCACAACCATGTTATGGAAATTAAAAGTTAACTTATAAATAGGTCAGCATTTACAACAAAATATATAGAATTGTAACAGATTGAGCCTTTTTTGTATTGTGACATTTTTAATCTTGAGACATTTCTTCCATATTTGAACCATATGTTGGGTTAATATCAAGTGCTAACCTTTATGTTCCCAGACATCCAGAGGCAGCAGATTTAATGATGCTTGCTCTAGGAACAAAACAGCTTCCTACCAAATCCTCTTGGGATAGGCTCATAATGCATAACGGCTGTTTCTGATCAATTGTTAATATTATGTTCCTACCTGACCACACTGAACTTTAAACACTGTCTGAACTTGGAGGGATTTTGACGTTTTCCCATCAACATGTCCATTACAAAGTGTTTCTTGACCGATATTGTATTCTAGAACAGTTGATTTTATTGTTGTTGGCAATAAGGAAATAACAGGAACAAATGAATTACAGTGCAGCACCATTTGAATCTAGCCAAGGCTGTTATGTAATAAGGTACAAATGAAACTGTATCTGCACATCGCCCAACTTTGTTTATATTATTCATAAACACTGGGCCTGCTGCTGAAATAAAACTGGTTGAGTTTTGAATGAAACCTGACAAGCACCAATAAATCACGCTAAATCATGAATCGATAACAAATGCATTCTAAATTATGAATAATGACCAGGCAGTCATAAACTAACACAAGCACAACTCAGCAGGCCATTCATTTCATGGCAGCACAAAATAAACAGACACATTTCTTTCACGGCACTAATAAATTTCCCTGAAAAACTCAAAGAACAGTCCATCTGCTTCAAATATTTTTTAATTTCCTTTTCTGTCCTGTCCCCATTAGGTATTCCATGGAGATAGTCTCAAAATTCTTTCATTTACCTCCTCCCATATGCATCCAATTACCTTTCTCCCTGTACCGGGCCGGTGCCTGGCCTCTCTTGAGTATGGTGCAAAATACCCCCACCTGTACCTTAAGCAAACTTTATACTTGTTTTATTATCTGTGAGAGGCTGTGAGTCATTCAGCTTGTGCTCTGGTGGATTTGGCCAGGGCTTTTGGTTTGATGTCTTCTGGCTCAGGCCAGAAACACCTGCACCTCCTCTGCTCTCTCTCTCTCTCTCTCTGTCCAGGCTGATCTATTAGCTGGCTAAATGGCCCAGCAGATGTTCACAGGCCAGCGAGGGATTCCGTTCTTATCCTCGTGTCCGCTTCAGCAGTGATGCGGAGAGGATTTACACATGGAGCGAAGGACTACGACACATTTGAGTTCGTTTACCACTAAATCATATTTAGGTAAACAATTCCCCTGGGTGTCATCAGTGCTAACTACATTTAAAACGACTTCTCATTTCCTATGGAAGAGATCAAGCTTGTCTCTTAAAACAGTTCGGAGGGAGCAAAACTATTGTGGGATTCAGATATTAACCTTCTTGATCTTGATGATTTTAGGAGTGCAACAAGATCATCATGGGGCTTTCAAAGGCTATGTTTTCCATGTATTTTTTAATTTTTAAGTTCAGAAAAAATGTGCTTTGTGCCTAATTTAAGGACATTGTTCCAGTTTTAATGCTGAGAAGGCAACCTGTTTACTTTATTACCTCTCCTCCCACTAGAGTGAATATTAAAGTTAATTTTTTTTTAAAATTTTGCTTTGTCAGATTGTTCTTTCTCAATGCATCCAGTACTTTGTTGTATTTTTTTAAGTGTGTTATATACCTAGATTAGGGAATGAAAGTATTTGCATTGGGATAATCTCTAAACATCTCACCTTCAAAATTTATTACCAAACAAAATTTAACAAAAAGTTTAATTCTACTTAATTTGACACAAAATTTTTACTGGGTTCACCCAATTTAAAAAAAAGAAAAGACAACATACTAGGTTAGCATGCTACAACTAGAAGTGAGAAAATATTTCTTCTACCAATAATGTAAGTATCCCAAAATGATTAGAGGTAATGTAAACGACCTATGGGCTACATCTCTTAATGTACGTAATTGAAACTCTAAAGTATCTTGTTTTCCTTAAAACATAACTGACTTAACTGATTACAGTTAAGCTTCATGAAAGTGTACAAATTGCTTACAAAAGTTGAAATATACTTTCAACTTACATCGGTTGGGCACTGTAATCTCTGACGTTCCAACTATGTGAACTACAGCTAAGGCCATGCTATTAGCATGGTGATCTTGTGTTCACACAATGCCGGTCCTGTCCTTCACACTTTGCTCTCATCCTCAACTGACCCCCAAGTCATTCTGGCTCAAAATAGGGCCTGGGTATCTGTTTTTAACACCAGTGTCTGGAAGTTAATGAATGCATCAGACGCAAAGTGTCCTAATTAAACAGTTAAATAAAGTAGATTCCAGCTACAGAATAGAGGACAGTGTGGAGGACACAGGCCTAGGCCTTTAGAGAAACAATTACTCTCCTACTAAAACTGATAGTTTGATTGATAAGTTGATTTGGCAATTGCTGAGCCTGTAGATTTGGAAAATTTCCTGGGGTGGAACATATGGTTTGATTTACTGAGCAGTTCAAGAGGACAAGCCTGACAAGCAGAGGTAGGGATTGAATGACATTTTTTGGTAAGAGAGCAATAATTTACGTTTTCCCATACCAACTATTAATACCCAGCTGGCCTCAGCACAGTACCACTTATGTAGGTCTTAAAGGCCAAGTAAGACGTGTTGTCATTGCTGTTTTTATAAATCTTGCCTGCGGGAACGCAGCTCTAAACAGGAGAGTGGAAACAGAGCTGTGAGTGATATGCGAATATGTTTGCAATGTGCATGTGTGTTTGCTGTCAATATAATCTACAGCACCTGGCTTTATGACTAAGACACCCTCAACTCCCATTACACGGGATCACAAATTTCACAGTAACTTTTGTAGAGAAACTGGGCTCAGGAGATAATATCAAGACCAGGTTGAGTTATCACTGTTGTGAGTTGCAGAGAATTGAGGGTGAAGGAACAAGCTTTGTGCAGAGGAATATATCTCCTTTGAACCCTTGATTTTTATCATGTTGTTTCAGAATGTTCTCAGCCAAAATTAGACTGCGTACTGAAAGTGTCACCTCATCCGTGACTGTTTAATTAATATGTCTCTTAAAGATTTACAAGAAAAACTATTATATGCATGTAAGTTGAGAGAAAGCGGAGGGCGGTGACTGTCAGTGTAACGCTAAAAGATTGCAGTAAAGAAGTCTTTGCTCTTTAGAGAATTTACTGGCACAGCATGGGATGAAGAGACACTAAAGGGTAGATGCCTGATTCTGGACCTGACAGTTTGATGGTCGTGTGAAACTCAAGAAAGGCCAAGCTGGTTTGTTTTCAAGCCGTTAATCAACTCTACCAACATGATACTAGCACACTGGAGTTGCTAATTCAATGATGACTTTAATCACTCATCTTGGGATAGCTTGCAATTATATATAATAAACTTTATTTATTTAGCACATTTCTTGAC
Source organism: Lepomis macrochirus (assembly GCA_024633595.2). Lineage (NCBI taxonomy): Eukaryota > Metazoa > Chordata > Actinopteri > Centrarchiformes > Centrarchidae > Lepomis > Lepomis macrochirus. Next base: position 16,967,200 of record JALXJV020000020.1, on the reverse strand, counting down.
AGTTGCGTCACAGAAAAGGGAAAAAACTGCAGATAAAACAGCACAGAAAAAAAACACATAAAGAACAGCAGATAAAGACGAACCAAATAAAAACAGCACAGGAATCATAAAATATTGGAGGATAAAATAAAGTTAAAAAATGTTAAATGGCAGAAGTAGAACGATAAAACCCAGTAAGAGTAACACCTTCCTATAAAAGAAGGTTTAAAGAAAGGATTTAAATATGTTAATGATGTAGCCTGTCTGACTGTCTGGGCCCTCCAACAGCAATGGCCCGGTCACCTTTGGTCACAAGTTCTAGGAGCAACCAGCAGAGCTGCATCCACTGATCTCAGAGAATGCTGAGGCATGTAGGGAGTCAATAAATCTTTTATGTAATTTGGAGCAAGGCCATTTAAAGCTATAAAAGTGATTGTGACAACACAACACAGCAGTGGGCTTTCATGTGTTTTGCAAGCTAGAGTTTGTGTACTTGTGCATGCATACAATATGGTGTTAGGTAGGAATGTGTAAAGTAGCGCACAAATGCTCAGTTGGTTGAATTGTTTGACATTTTGGGAAATACATGAATGTGCTTTCTTGCTGAGAGTTACATGAGCGTCGCCAAGTCAGAACTGTGCAGTCCGTTCTCGTGAGCAGCCAAGTTACATTAGTGCCATGACCCGGATGTGAGTGAGGTTTAGGGGGGTGAGTGTCACAGAAGGCAGCGAGGCTGTGTAGTGAGTAAACTTCACTTCCTGACACCTTAAGAGGCACACTGGCGACCGACGCTAGTGCTCATTGGTTTTAGCCCCCTCTTCAGCATGTCTGCCTCCCGTACCCGAGGCACAGACTGCATATAATAAGTAAACATAGTCATCTTGATGTCAACTGTTGGTTTGTGGACTGCCATTTTGAAGCCTCAACTTTGGTCGATATGGTGCCACCATGTTGACTTTTCAAGCAGGAAGTGCCCGGAAGTGACCAGATTTGGACGAGACGGCGGAGCTAGTTAACTTGCTTAGCTAGGTGCAACTGTAAGTCACATTAACATTAACACAGTCATTTTAACAGGGCTGATAACTTTGTCTAGTGAACAACAGGCTTAAAACTAAATGTACTCACCAGAGAAAGTAAACAGCCAACTACTAATAAGCTTTTTTAACGGTGCTGGTTAAAGTTACACAGCGCCGTGGAGTCGGCTCTAGCCCGATTGATAAGTCGCCATGGTAATGACTTCTCAATTATCAGATAATCCTGCCCTGAAACATACTCTGCTTTATGCTCAATTTTAAAATAAATGGGACCATATTTACTAAATGAACATCATGTTGTATGTGTTGTGTTGACGAACACATTAAACTAGTGATTGCGACCATAAACTCATTATGCAAATTGTTTACTGAGGTAAACAATTGAGGTAAACCTGTTGGCCGTTCAGTAGAATGCAGGTTTCAGGTACTTTCGCATTGGAGTCCCGTCACAGACTGGAAGCGTCCTGCAGGTTGCAGGTTCGAATCAGAACTGTGCAGTATGTTCTCGGTAGCATACGGTTACACATGCACTTCCGTTAAATCTCACTATTGAACTTAATTTAATCATTGATCATTCTTCAATGTTTAATACAAGTGACTGTACAGTAACACTGAAAGCTCAATGCACTGCAACCTAAGAAAACACATGCAAACAGACAGAAACACGACGAAAAAACTGAAAACACTATCACATACAGAAATACACTGCAAATATTGGATATCACTGTGATATCGGTTTACAGTCAGAGTTAGGAGGATTACTTTAAAAATGTAATCCGGTACAATTACTAATTACTTAACATAACATAATCCAAGTACCACAAAATAAAAGTAATGTAATCTGATTACTTTTGGTTACTTTTGGATTACTTCAATGCCAAATAGGCAAATGGAGAACAGGAAGTATCGTCTGCTGTATTTTTAGAGAAACATACAATAACAAAATCTTCCATTCCCATGAAATCAATATCCATGTTTAAATGATTTTATGTGATATGCTTTGCACTAAGTCCGCTATTGCAGTGTCTGGTCCATCAATGACAAAAAATGTGTTTTGTAGGTATTATTGATGATATTTAAGAGTTTGTCATTTGGAAAAGCATTTTAAAAGCATTTTACCAATGAAAAGACTTGTCATATGACGCAGCTAAAACATAGTTTTTCAGCTTCCCCACTGATTACTGTACAAAAATACAACATTTTCCACCAAGTTTCATGAAACTAGATCATATTTATTGGAGAAATATTAGAAATATGAAGAAAGTATGCATCCATCTATCCATCTATCCATCTATCGTCAAGCGTGTACAGGGTCGCGGGGATATGGAGAAAATATTTTTCTAGTTTTCTCCCCCTGCTGCTTTGCCTTAACTCTGTGATTCACATAGTTTCCTGATGGACAGGTTATGTTAGCTTTTCTTGTTACTGAAGTTAGTTAACAGCTAACTAGCAGCTATTATTAAGTGACCAGTCCAGATAATCCTTGACATTTGATAGACAGAAATTGCTACTAAAAAGCAACTGGACAAAAACAATTACTGTGTTGTGACCTTTAAGCGGCACAATCTTTGAGTTTTGGGAAACAAGTAAAGCCTTGTTCACACTACATGATTTTTAGCTTGATTTGCTGCTCTGCGAGCTCAGCGACCGTCAGGCTGTGATCGGTGTGTGTGTGCTAAAACACACACACACGCTTAAAAACACACCAAATAAATTCTTTCACACAGATTTTTTGTCTTTATAAATGGTATCTTTGTAATAACAAACAACAGCTGTTTTGTGTGTAGGTTCGCGTCATTTCCCATTTCCCATTTCACGTGCGTTTTCTTGACAAAATATGGTTTGGAGACCACGTCGGGTGAGCGGGTCAGGTCAGCTCGTGTAGTGTGTGACCCCTGTCACCGATCAGTCATGTGGTGTGAATGCCACAATGACTTCAAGACTCCTGTCAGAAGACGGCGAGTTGTGTAGTGTGAATGGCACGGCCATCGGCCGACGCGGAAAGTCGTGTCATCTCCACAAGCCTTAAATCTGCATCCACAATCCACAGTCAACCCCAACACATTCTCAGTTTGACTCAGGTGTGTAATAATTTTGCTTGCTTAGTTGTCACCTAATGTACCTGACAGAACCCAGTCACTGAAGCCAGCCCCGACCGTTTTTAACCAAGAATGCTCAAACTGTCCTCAAGCCCACAGCACATCCTCATCATGGGCCACAGTGCTAATCCAGGTCCCAGCATTCCTATCCGTTTCACAGGAGACTTGTCAGCTCCTGGGGGCACAGATGCTTGCCTGTCAGAGCCACTTCAGAACGATGGATGAAAGAACAGGCCACATAGTGCTCTCCCTCGCTTCAGTGTTAACTTACAGTGGAAAATGCTAAACGCCTCTGACCTTCTGTCCATCAATGTGCTAGTTAGATGTCAGGGAGGGTTTGGGAACAAGACCTTTAGATGAGGAATCTTTATGTGTGGATGAGTTAAGGGTTTAAAGTTAGGTCATGGTGGTTGACCTGACTTTAAACCCTTAATTATTACAAATTATTGTAAAAAAATGTACCATTAGGTAAGGACATTTAACGTAAATATATTGAACAAACTAATTAGCTGCCTTCTATCTTATCAAAATTTTCACCCATATGACTGTTGTTCATGACCTTTACTCCTGACCCTGACATTTACTGACCACATTTATTGTAGCCATTTGGGAAATGCTGACTTTTGGTGAGAACATTGTTAGTGAGGGAAATCAAGCTCCTTGCAGCCTTCTAACAGTCATCTCAGAATCATTGACTCTGACTGAAAGTAATGAAAAGAAAGATTGTGCCCTTGAAATCCCTGTAGCACTATCAGCAAACTGCACAGCAGCTGTACAGTAAAGCAATTAGCCACAACTTTATCGTTAGGTAGCAGTCAATGAACTCTGAATAGCGTGTTCTTCGTAATTTTACTTTTGCTAGTTGGAATTTGCTTTTGTTTAATGCTTGATGCAACTTCTTTACTTGCTCACCAACTAAATCAGCTGCAAGCCAGGATCTCAAACAGGCATGAAAATGGCAGGTAAGTCAGTTGGCAAGTTGACCAGGAAGTGGATCTGCTATGCTATGCAGTTTTCTACAACAGCAACAGGAGTTTCCCGTGTTCCTAGTTCTTGCTTGCTTTTGATCAGACTCAAAGGTGAGATGATTCCTGTTGAAAAAGAGTTTTTAGAACACTGTAGGAGGCTCATGATCCCTGAATATTCCTCAACATTGTTCTCTACAATGAAGTAAAATGTTATCCTCCCAGTGGTCATAATAGACAAAAATACTACTTGCCAGGTTGATCAATCTCAGATTTTCCCTTTTGAAGTACAGAACTCTCTGAAGACCATACATACAGTATGGGGGAAAGATATTCAATTCCACAGGCTAGTGAATTAATCCAACTAATGTTTCCCTGTTAAGAAACCAGAGACAAAATAAAAACATCATGTCTTCCTTTTCAATTTTATGTGTCTGTTTATTGGGATTTAATTACTGCTCTTGAGCAAGTTCAACACACTGAACTGTAATCTAAAGTATCAGTCAAAATAGCACTTGGTAAGCACCAGTTGACGTGAGACTTCAGAGACACCAGGGGCATGGTCGTCCGTGAAGGCTCCGGTTTCAGCGATGCATGATTGAGGCTGCCAACCTGACAGGCCCACCTGCCCAGTGGCTACAGCCAGCTGGCCCAGACAATGATTAACGGCAAGCGTAAACTTACTCAGCAGGGTCTCAGACACATTTGTGCATTCACTCACACGTAGGAGTGTTACATGACGCTAAAAGCTATTACAGAGCAGGGGCCCAGACCAAGGCAGGAATGACAGCCATAAATGTTTAGTGGGACTGCCTAGCGCAGTTATCACTTTTCAAAAAGAGACTCGCTCTTGTCAATAGAAGCATGATTCCAGAGATCAATGGAGCAGATTTACACACTGTGGTTTATGGGAGATTACCCCAAAACCTGGATCCCCTATCTGCCTTGAGCTTTCACCCCCTGCTTCCTCCATAAAATGAAAATGACATCATAAAGAGTAAACTGGGCTTGATATCAGACCCGGCTCTAATCCCTAGGAGTTTTTTGATACCTTTGATTTTCATTTTTCAAGGGCGGCGTACTATTAATCTTTTGATGGGATGTAAAAACTATGCTCTGGGAAAGCTCCTCAAAAACCTGCAAGCTCTCCAAATTATTTTCAGAAGAGCAATGTCTTTGAATGGAACATTATCAATGTTACAAAATGCATACTACTCCTCATATCTCAGTCTCCTTGGAAGGGCGTGTTTGATGAGTAAACACTCACCAGTTGCTGAGTAAACAGATAATTTCAGGGTCAGGAACGCAGCTGTATGCACCTAATGGAATCAGGCTGAATATGATAACCTCATACTTAGTAATATTCTACATTTTCTTAAATGCCAATATTGCCACTCCACAGCAGTGATTTGGATACAATAAATGCAATTCAGTGATTTTGCACACACTATGACATAAACACCTCTAAGTAGCTGAACCTACATTTCACTTGATTCTGGGATGTGCCTTTGTTGTTTTTCCAGTGGGAGTGTACTGCATGCTGGTCCCTGGGCTGCCTTGTTATTTATGTAGCAACACAGTCAAAACAGGTGGGTGGATATACACCAGTCAAAAAGATTATTCGCAACCTGGCAACACAAAATGTGTTCTTTTTATTGCTGACTGCTGATCTGTAAAGCATTGATTAATAATTTTGAACCATCAGTACTTTTATTTGATACATTTTTAACCCATAAACCATACTTGCAAAAGTATGCCTTATTAGAAAGTAGTACCACAAACACAAGTGGTACATTAGTATTGCTAACTGATGCCACCTACCACAACTAGCTGAAGTTGGAACAATTACCTTTTTCAGTCAGTTAGTTCTTTTGATTTATACTTTATATCTACTTTACAAAAATATTGTCTGTAATCATTTTCATCTGGCAAATACAGGAAAGCCTTCAAAAATAGTACTATAAGCAAAATATAAAATCAGTTACCATTGAACTGGGCTTTGCATTAGATAATTTAGGTCATTTCTTAAGACAATCTAAAAAAGCTTTCATTATGATGCCAGTTAACATTCCTGGCAGAGAAATCAGAGTTTGTTCGGTATAAAAAATAGTATGACCAGACAAGATAGCCATGAATAAAGACAAAAAAATAGTCAAGATACTGGTATGTATCACATCTGACCTCAAATTCTAATGGGAATTTTTGCATGCAGCCTTAATTCACTTTTGTCAGAAAATTTGACTATATAAAATGTTTCACATTTTTGTTTAAACATCTGAGACAGCAAATAATTGACCCATTTACCATAATGACATTTGTTTTACATAATGTTATATAAATGATGTAGGAAGTAGATCTTGACAGTAATTTTATGGATTACAACCCTAATGACTTTGTTTAAAGACAGAAGTCTTACAGACATAGTATTGACAATTTTTCAAAAAGGACACAAGTGAAAACCTTTTATTTTTGTCTAAAACTTTATTCACTGCTTTACATTTTTATGCACCTTCATTATAGGAGTTGAAATTGTGCAATGTAATAAATAGTTTGAAAAGCTATCACAGTCCTGCTGATGCAAATGTATGAAGCGAATGAATCTCAGGGACTGCATATGCAACAGTGACTTTTATCCCATTATTTCCCAGCTAATGATGTACTAGAAACCATGTTGGGTAATGTACAGAGACATGCGTTCAAACAGCATTATAATGAAACACTTCCAATAATTTCACTTATCACGTCTTTTAATTTTAAAAACGCAAACCTGCATTTGGAAAAGAGGAGAAGCCGGAGCCCATATTTTAGGGCCAGCCATGTTTTAGTCAAGTAGATATCGATAAGGAAACTCAGCGAGCAGAGGATAGTTAGTATTCTGGATAGGGCTCTCGGAAAAATAGGCTGTTTTTTATCCCTCTTGTGAAACACCGCAGGCCACACCATTGCTCCAGCTCCAATTAATTTCTACACCCCATTCATATTACTCTTCTATGTAAGTGCAACGTTTTCTAATTGCATTCATCACCAAAACCCTCACTTAAGTTCCCCCAGTATATTTATTATCACGCTAACTGGGTCTAAATTATTAAACCTTAATGATGCGGGCTCTGAAAATATGTTGTCCTTTATTTTCCCCACAGAGAATCAATGTTATACATTAGCAGTATAAATTAAGTAATACTTTACCTAGGCATGTTGCCGCCTTCAATATTCCTTCTCAGTGAAATGTATTCTCACAGTCCGGTGGCTTGCGGGTGCCTCTGGGGAGGGGAAGATATAGTTCATTCTAATGAAAGAGCTAGGTGCTGCTAATGGTTTAAATGATGCATTTGTGCAGGAACAGCAGAGAAAATATATATTAGAGATCTGGCGAAAACAAGATAATTCACACTCCCATGGGGATATGATGTCATTGGACACAGTGTATTCTGAGGCTCCTGGGAGGCCTCGAATGCAAGGAACGGCTGCATATTCTGGTGTGATATATGTGGGTCAGTAATAGAAATGGGTAATATACAATAAAGTCCATCACACTTAAAGGTTAATTACAATAGCTACAGTAGTCCTACCTCTTTATGACAAAATTGGTTGCTATTAATCAAATTTAGAGTGCCTTGTAACATTATAAGGTGTAGAAAAGCATAATGGTCTGACACAGTGCAATCTCTGTCTTTTTAGGATACTTAAATAATCCCTTTATTTGAAAATTATTGCGGAGAAAGTGCCAATTAACAAACGAAATCCAAATTTCAAACCAGCTGCAACAGAAGACAGTTTTATCTGCTTTTGCATAATCGATCCAGATAAAAGTGGTTGTACATTGAACCATTAACATTATTTGAAATAACTGATGTCTTTAATTTAAAACCTTCTTTATTATTATCTTTTCAACAAATCTAAATGGATTTCTGTGCTACCACTCTTTTTCAAGGTGGGAAATAGCCTCTAGATAAGACGGAGATTAGGGAGCATTGTCTCGTTGCAAGAGCATCATCCATAACACCTTCCCTCAGAGTGACTTCAATTACATTAGCAAGTTAAATGCTAGTGTGAGGGGGCATTTAGAGGTAAAAACACAGAGAGCTGCTACAAATGTAAAGCCTGTGACTGATGACACACAGGTTGAGGAAATACAGAAGAAAGAGCACATCTGAACAAGATAGCCCTAATATTTGCCAGACAGAGAAAAGGACTACGCTCCCTCTGCCTTGTGTCTCCTGCTTCTAGGATAAATCCCCACTGATCGCTAATTGTGTGATTCTTCTTTTCTACATCAACTTCAGTCTGACAGGTTATTTCAGCTTGTTATCGGGAAAACATTTATCCACTTGGAATTATTACTGTGCTAGGGCCTCTGGTGAAACACAAACAGTAGTGAATCTTGTAGAGTTATGGTAAGGCCTCTCCTCATTAGATGGCCAATCGACTGGCGGAGCGGAGGGCCCAATCCCAGCCCTTTATTGAGTGTTAAGGAGACACAGACTGACATTTACATCTCTTGCTTCTTCATGACTGGCTAGAGAGAAAATGGCTGCCATAGATCCTGACTCTGAGGAGCGGCATGTAAGGTCAGACAGTGAGACGTATCTTCATCTCTGAGCAATGCTTCAAGGACGAGAAAGCACATTTGCTACACAGAAGAAAATAGGATGAAGACAGACAATAGAATACAGTGGGTGCTTGGTAAGTAATATGTCATTTTGATGAGTGTGCAACTTGGTTGCATAGAACTAATGCTGTTCTCTCAGGGCAACAGAACTCCCCAAAAACAAACCTAAAAGATGTAAACAAGACAAGTCACCCAATCTCATCTTGTCTGTATTGACTTATTGAGCTGAAACAGAGGAAAACACAGTTGTGAATAAAGTACCCACATACCCCCAACAAGCCACAACGGCCCTCCACTTCTGAGGTGCTCTTTTCATTCAGTGGCAATTACAATCCACACCTGGCAACATGGAAGACATCCCAATGCCTAACAATGTCGCAGAGGAACTCTATTCCAAACTACCCTCCCAAATTGGCTCTGTAGCTTCGACCCAATTAGGGCTGAAATATGGTAACTGCATCAGCCATTATAGAGCCGTGGAGATTGTGCAGAGAGAACTCTTGAAGGTTAGGAGGGGGTATGCTTCACGAGTGATATGTTGTGCGGACTTATGCTTACACAGCTGAAAAGAGCACCATGACGAGGGGACAGCAGAAAAAAGCAAGAAGCAAAGGAGGGATGATAAATAAACACTCCTGGATAGATACCCTGTGAACATATTTTAGAGTAGCAGGGAAGACAAGAAAGATTGCTGTTTCAGCCAAGGACGAGACTTCTTTCTTATGTGCCTTATGTGATAGGGAGTCTATTGTTAAATGCTAATATGGTCTGTTCAGTGCCTAATGTAATGAGTCGTACCCTTAGCATAATCTTGCTGAATTTGCATTATAACATGCAGTATTTTACCAAGTTATTATGAAAGATTTTTTTTGATTTGCAAGCCAGCTCCAGCCACTACACACACACATATACATATATATACATATACATATATATATATATATATATATATATATATATATATATATACATATATATATATATATATATATATATATATATATATATATATATATATATATATATATATATATATATATATATATATATATATATTATTTAAGAATAAAACATAACACAAATTGCAAAAGCATTAAATATGATTTTATTGTGCAAAACGGAGAAGGATGTTTTACGGTAGCACATCAACATCTCAGGACATTTTAGCAGACCTGCATAAAATAACAAACCGCCCTCCCCCTCTCCTGCTGGATGGCTGGCTGTGGCCTACATGTGCTCCTGACACCAGGGTAACTAATGTTCCCCGTGCCAGCAAAGGATTCTGATTTGATATACGCATTCAAACCTGTCTGCCTTGAGATATGGCGTCTGTCAACCTCAGCTACGATTGATTCTCCCTTGCCCTTAAATGCAGTGCTTGCAATGCAAGCCAAGGACACTCGCCTGCCTGGTCAAGTAATGACAATCGTCTTTAAGGAATAATGGCCCGAACGCTGCTTTTGAAAAGTTACCAGGCCGCATCCAATAATGAACTCCCGGTCGATGACATATTGATAGATTCCTATTCTTCAAATGGGACACTGTAGCTGCAGTTTAATTGACAAGAAATGAATTCAGGAGGTTGGGATGAAAGGCAGAGATGGGATGGCGGGAGGGAGGAAGCAAGAGGGGGACTAAATTCTGTGTGATCAGCAAGGTTTCAAACAATCATTGGCGAAGTGAAGTCTCTGCCATATCTATAAGTCATCATGTTTTATAGACCATTAGGATCTCCAGAGAAGGGCCGTGTGGAGACCGCGGCTTTTTGTCGAAATTAAAATGTCAGAGAGGAAGAAATAGAACAAAACAGGGAATCTGCAATTAATTACCTGGCCATAAAAATTCAATAATCGGGAAGCAATGCTGTTTTCCATGCAGCAATACTCCTGATCACAGCAAACTGGAATAGAATGCATTCATCTTCCCAAATTACATTTCTAATCTAAAAGAGGATATACTAGAGGGGGGGGAAAGAACCTTTATTGTGAGCAGAGTATACTATATGCAGCTGTAGCCTACTGTCCTGGGTAATCTTTAGTGCAGGATAACCTGTTTTCTAAAATAACAACCACTGAAACTAAAAATTGTTAATTGTTATAATTACACTGAACTTTTGGTACATTTGTGACCAGCTTTAGATTTGCACTGAGATGCACATTCCTGATGTGTTAGGACTCCATCTCCCCCCCCCCCCCCCCCCATTGGTGAATAATACATAATATGAGATATTAGCCTGAAGTAATTCCTAATGATTTTCAGAATGATGCTATCAGCATATGCCAATGGAAATTCAATAGTGTAAGTGTTGTTAATGTGAGAGAAGATACAGTGTAATGTGAGTTTCATTGACTTATTTGTCAAATGATGTCTGAATACCCTGCGTCCCACATTTTCTGTAACTTTCTGAAACAGACAATGTGACAAGCACTCCCACTTCATACAGCGATCGGCTAGGTGTACAGAGGTGAGAAAATAAGCGCCTCTGTTTCCTTCTTTACAAAACTGAGTGAGACATCATAAATGATTGTGTAAATAAATGATTTTATATAAATGAATAATAAAATAAATGAAGATTATGCCATTATTCCCATATTTAAGTGATTATCTTATCTTGTGCCTTTCTATGATGGCTGGCTTCTTCCTTCACCTTCGGGTTTTCCTGCTCTGAACAGGGGAACCCTTTTACCTTCTGACATGGTTCAATGACATGGTTCAATGACATGGCGTACAAAATACTTCTTTTTGAGGATATTCACGCCTTTAGCCAGTGATCTGTTCTCTTGTTTACGTCTCATTTAGTTTATATTTCCAGCAAGCTACAAGCTTCTGGCTGTCGCCAATTGTGTATTTTGGAGAACTGGTGTTAGAAAATGACCACCCATGCATCTTAGTCTGCATACTATCATGCAGACTAAGATAATGTCAGGCACAAAACATTAGCTTTCCTTGACTTTGAGTAAGTTTTACAAATATGACATGTTTGTTTTTGTGTCAACCAAGGTGTGGCGTCAACACTTTTTCTTTTTTCATATTTCATATTTTATAATACATAATGGTGTGCTACATATAGTATCTTGTAGTAGCATACTTGAGCACTGGGAAAGATTGACAGCAGATTTGACTCTGCCACACTGTATACAGCACTCTTAATACATACACAATTGTAACACACCTAATGTGGACATTGGTGCTGCTTGGTTGCACTTGGGCAGGTAAGTCATTTGCAGTTCAGCGCTGACAGACTGCCTTATTTAATGGAAACATGGCAGCAAGTCAAAGTTCCATGAAACTGTAGATATAAACATCTTTGATAATGAAAAAAAATCATCATCTAGGCAGCAATACAGAAAATTGAAGAAAGGAAAGAAGAGTGAAATATAGAAATACAGTATTAAAGGCCTATTCAAACGTTGATGACTAATTCAAAGTTTGGTGCAGGGTTATTGAGTAAGGATGTTCGATGAGCCACTTGATTAAATTCTGAGCCAAACAAGACAGGCTATCACTAATCAGAATTGGATTTATGAAGCCCAATAAATTTCTGATCTTTAGCTTATTGTTGTTCCTTGTGCTCTGGAGTGGGTTGTCTGGCATGGAGCAACAAAATGGTTCAAGATGATGACGAATGATTTTTAGGACAACTATTGTAAATGAATGTTGTTTAATTTAAAATAAAAATGTCTTACATCTACCACCTTAGTAGTTACTGTTGTTTTGAATATAAACCTGTTTCCTAGATTTAGTTTGATTAGATATGAGTTTATCTTTGTATTGCCAGATTTTGCACACTTGCTAACCAGCAGATTACTACATATTCAACACAACACACAGTTTGCATATTGTGCACCTGTGTTGGATGATACACTACAGTAGATGCTTCAGTTGTTTTGTTGAAGTATCTTGTCTCCGCTCAAAAGTTAGTTATGTATCAAGGGGAAGAAGTGTAAAGACACATTGGCAGAGTCTACAGGACTCCTTGCAGACATGAGACTCCGACAGCAGAGGGTGGTCTGAAGGGGAGGAGGAGTGGTTTCAATTTAAGGAATGCAGTAGTGCTATATTTCACCCTCTGCTGTTGTCTCACATTATCTTGGTAAACATCCCTAGTACTAATATGATATATTTTCGAGCAGGCGGCGTTTCATCCTGCTCCCTACGTGATTGATGAATGACGGAGGGATGAAACAGGGACAGAGATTTATGGTGCTCCGGCGCATAGAATATGTATGATTATCAGCTGTGTGAGGAAAGCAGCTCGTTTTGAGTGATAGGCACATGGAGAGAAATCTACTAAATGACTCCATTCCCCCTGAGAAGTCGCAGGAGGAGGGTTTTTATCTCTGTCTATCTCATTCTGGCCCTCTATCTTCTCTTCTTGAAGATGAGTTGTGACTAAAAATCTACCATGCATCAGATCGGAAATCAAGGTATGCATATTATGCAACACGGTTCTATTATTATATATTTAAATTGTGTTTGATGTGTATGAAATACCAAAGAGAGACCTTTGACTTGTGGAGACAAAACAAAGTGAATTTCTTCGTCAGCAGACAGTGCTGGCTCACACTCCCTTTGTCTTTGTCTACACTCATCAGCCTCTGAAACGGTGCGACAGTGATTGCCAGAGTGTAATGCTGTAGTTTATCTTCTGTTATAGTAATTCTGTCTAAGCTCTGATTTAGTTATAATGCCCATTGGCACCTCTAAGTGCCTCAAACATTCAGCTCCTAATTGATCGATAGGAAGTCATCATAAATCCCAAATCCTATGCACTTTATTGATCCTTCCATAGCGTTTGCTGCGACTCTGCATATGTGATTGCCTCAGCCCGCACACACGCCAAGTATCAGGCATGTTTTATCACATAATGCAGACTGTATTGTTTTCTGCATCTGAGAATTACTGCTTGCCAGCATGACTTGAATGACACCCTAGAGGGGACTTCATTTCCTATTCACCTCAATTTATATTTACATGAGGGTCATAAATATTGCTAATGCACCAGGGCAGTTTGGTCACAGTAATTTTTGATTTGCTGCCTAGTAGACTTGGCTTGACAATATTGGTAATGAATATTTCAATGTCTAGCTCGGAATTTCATCAGACTGCCACTCCTACATGTTTGCTAGTGTTTCACATGCATACTCAGGTGTTTCACTTCTATAAAACTGCCTTTTTAATAAATTAATTAAACATTTTTACGTGTATAAACTTTATATGTGTCTCTAGTGTCCCTGTTAATTTTTTTATGAAATATTAATACATCAGGAATATTGGAACTTTAAGCTAGTTATCTGGATGCTAGCTAGCTTCTTGAGCCTACATGGTAATGTTTGCAACTAAAGTATTTGCCCATCTACTACGCAATGAGATGTTGCCCATAACCTAAGAGCCATGGCCCTGTGTGAGCTTAAAATTTGATATGATGATGTTCCTGTTTGTCCTTCATCAGAGTGTCTTGTTTGTGACCTGAGGGGAACAGATTTGACTCAACCATAGCTGCAGAACTGGACTCTGTCTCACCAACAAAAACCTACGAAGCAGTAGGAGGACACAGTAGCAGTCTGGCTCTTAATATGGGGACTTCAGGTTTATTTAAGGGTAATTTGTTACGAAGACTAACTAGTAAATAGTGTCCTCCTTGTGCCTCACAGGTGTGTTGTCAGGGACACGCTCATCTCAAACAAAAAGATCTATAACACTATGTACTACAAGCAAAATGTCACATAATTGACTTATGGTGAGTAATTAGATATTTTTGCTCATAACTTTAATTTTTAATGGGTAAAATAAGCAAATTAGCTAGCTAGTTTTAAACAACCCATGCAGCGAGTTTCCATATAGAGATTTGTGTGTCACAGAAACATGGTTTTGTCTAAGAAAATGAACTTGCTTCTCTTGTTGTGTTTGATATTGCATTTACTCACTTTATATTTCTCTCAGCAGGATTGTGGCTATGGAGGATGGGACGCCAGAAGACCGTTCCTGAGAAATGACTCTAACCCTGTGTTCATGTGACAGTGGCACGTGTCCAACCATGGTCCATAAGGTGGAACAATGAGAGGATTTGTCGTCTCATAATTGTGATTTAATAAAGATCTCACATGGTATCAGCGGAGCCTGACAGGCAGGGCCTTCTGGCGCTTGTTAATGCAATTGTTCTGGTCAGACGGTGCTGTCACAAATCATGCTGAAAGTTGGGTGACAGGTAGCAGAGCTCATGGATACTTCCTGAGAAGCTCAGACAAGTTTTGGATAGAAGCCAGGGAACACCAGACAACACATGCTGTTGTGTTGTCTGACTGAAAAGAAAATGAAGCGCTGCAGAGTATTTGTTAAGGAAGAGGAAGAGATGTGATTTCAAAAAGAGGATTTTATTGAGAATAGGACACAGATTTTGTGGAGGACTGTAAGATAACCTGGAATGTTTGAAGAGACATATTTCAGAACCTTCCGATCTACAGAGCTCATGTTAACAATACACACTGCAGTATATCAAACTGAACATGAAAGACACTGAAGGTAATAGATAATTATCAAAATTCATCTAGTGTTCATCCCTCAAAAATATGAGGTGTTGACAGTTTGAGGGAAACCAGTTAAAAAATGGAGGTTTTGAGGATTAAACAATGCCCTCCCACGACACCTCCACCCTCCTTCTGCTGCTCTTGTTTCACCTCTCTCTTTCAGTGCTGATGTATGGGTGATGTGTGACAGGGGGAGCTCCAGTAAAACCCTGCATACATGCCAAAATACATTTTACAAGCACTGCTCTAATCAGCCTGCAGCCAGAGGCTCATAAATTGCCTCAGTGTGTCTGGAGCTGGTGAACAAATGCAGCTTATGGTCGCTGCTGAGGGTTGGATATACAGCAGGCCATGCTCCCTGGGCAGAACCAACTCTGAGTGCTGCTGGTGATGTTTGTGAGTCAATTCAATAGAGGGAGGAACAACCCAGTGCTTTTGCATAGACAAAAATGACAAGGAACAATAATTTATGCGCCTGTTTAATCAACTGAGTGCATGTAGGCAAATGTTTGTATATTGCTGCATGTTTTATGTGACATGTAAGTACGTGAGCACATGTCCCCATACTTAGATGCTCTAACTCATGTGGAAAAACCCAAATATGTTAAAAGCTGTCATTACATTCATATTTAGGGACCACTGGAGAATTCATCAAAGGTTCATACACTTCCGCACATCTGAATTATCAAAATGATTTGAAGCGCTCCAGCAGGTAGAATGTGTTACCATTCCAGTTGGGCGGCTGTTTTGTTCTTTTTAATCTCAGCTGTAACCTTGAGTGTCTGACAGGAAATGCAGTATATCAACTGGGGATGACACCGGCAGAGGTGATCTATGCAGGACTGTACTTCCCCAGATAACTCTAATAGCGTGAAGCCCTGTTCCTGCTCTGTTCCTCGTTTCAGCCAAGAGGGAAATTCCTGAAGTAGGAGAGGCTGATCAAATAAAATTATACTTTGAAGTATGCGCTTGAGTCCCACGATGACTTCGCAAAGTCCTCAAATGAAATCTCAGAATTAAATAAAGGCACCTTGTCATCTCAGTAAAAAGAGGGGGGAACGCAGCTACTATCTCTGGTAGGTGTCTTCTTTTGAAGAACAATTTTTCATGCTTTTTCATGCTGTAGATTTATAAATAAAAGGGAACCACACACACACATAGACTGGGGAAGTTTCAACTGACATTATAGGAGTGTTGCTTAATACAAAAATCAGCAATGGTGTGTGTTACAGCCAAGGCTACATATGTCTATTGGCCTTTGGCCACGAGGGGTTGTGTTAAAAGAATGAGCAGATGACCGAAGTATGTGTTCTCTACTATACAGAGGCTGATGCAACTCCAACTCTATATACACAGTTTTCTAGATTGGATATATCATGCAGTCATGGTTCAAATATCATATCTTCAAAGCTTCTTTATTTATAGCCCTACATTACTGTAATGTCAATGTGTTCCTGTGTCAGTTCAGAGAAGGAACATTTACTGAGTTACATTAAACCCTACTGGGATCCATTGGGTGGCAGCACTGAGTATGACCTAAAATTGGAGGTATTTCTATAAAACCTATTGATGAGCTGTATAGTTTTAACAAATTAAAAGTGAAAGGGAGGGCATTTAGATTATAACCAACCATGAGCTACTCCTGACAAGGAAGGACAGCAGTTGTCTGTCTTATGTGATGCAAAATAAAATGCAATCATGTGGATGTGCACACAAGGCAGATTTTGTTGAAAAATGTGCAGTCTTTTAATCATACATTTATAAGGGGCTTCACCTTCAACATTCCCTCACTTTTACATAGCTGTCGAATAAAACCCCTGCAGAGGAAAGCTCATAACCACTCTGAGAGTATAGCCTGTGTCTATGAAATCCAAGATTTGTTGCTTTTTATTCTGAGAGAGGATAAAGTTGGGTTTATACATTGACACACACACACAGAGACACCGCCTTCTGCTCGAGCAGTCAATAAGCACACTGTGGCTTTGGCAGTGCTCTATCTTATTTACAGGACGTTTGTTGCACTTGACATTTATCATGGCTCCGGGGCTGTGAACTTCATGCAAACGGCATCGAAGCATTCAATGCCAAGGGCCCCGGGCCCCCTGTCTCGGCGTCATCACAAGTCTTTTCACGCTAAGATAAATCACTTCAACTGGACCCCAAGCACAGGATAGGAGCGGGATGGAGGTGGGGGGTGAGAGGAGATGGAGAGCTTTAGATGAGGGGAGCAGGGAGAAGGGCAGGCAGAGGGAGAGATAGGGTTCAGAGAGAGGGGCGTTAACATCCAAAGAATAGCCGGAGGTTAACGCCAGCCCCATTTCTCCCTTGTTAATTGTCGGATGCCTTCACACAAATATCACTAACCATTATGAAGGCAGCATATGGTTTGGGTAAATGCTCTTCAGACCTCAGTGGGATGTAAATACTGTCACCACACGTCTGTCCCTGGTCTGCTAATGGCCACAGGACATGAAAGCCCTCGATCTTAACCATCTGATACATGCACAAACTGAGCTGGAGGCTTGTGCGGAGGAGTGCATACTTTTCTAACAGACAAATGCTTGAAGCTATTACAGTTCAACCGTAATCAAACAAAGAAAATAACGTCAATGATTTTTAAAACAGAATCTTCTGTTTAGTTCTCAAGATTGTTGGCTGTCATGTTAGCATAAGGCAGGGGTATTCAATTAGAATTCAAAAGGGTCCAGTTAGAGAAAATTTCCCGAAGCAAAGGTCCGAAACATCATACCGACTATCTTGCATTATCATTCACTGCCATAACATATAGTTCAGGGGTATTCAATTAGAATTCAAAGGGGTCCAGTTAGAGAAAATTTCCCTAAGCAAAGGTCCGAAACATCATACTGCCATAACATATAGTTGTATCAACATATATGTTTTTAGTCAACAACTGACAATATTTCAACAATATTCAGTTTTCACATCAAACTGGAGGGAAAATAAATACTCTAATAATAAATTTTAAAATTAAGTGTTGTAAAATTAAGTATACTAAAATAAAGTGCCTTTTTTTTTTAGAAAGACCGAAATAAAAAGGGTAGCTTGAAGTGATAGTCTTAACCAATTTTATAATAAACACTCAAACATCATCAAATGAACAGCTGTAACGCCTCCTCTTCTCTTTCATTCCCTCTTATAAACCACTTTCCTACTTTCTCTTGTTCAGTGAGAAACATGAGCTCTAACTTGTCCTGCCAGCTGATTGGAGATCTATGAGATATTCTGGTTTTGAACTGCCCGTCGGAGGAATGTACATGTAAAAATCTCTACAGTCTTGTGAAATGTCTTTTCTCTTTGCCTCCTCTCTCCATGTGCAGTGTTTCCCATATGTTCATTTATTTGTGGTGGACCGCCACAATATCAATGCTGACCGCCACAGATTGATTTTCCGTTTGTTTTTTTAAATAAGCCTATTTAAAATCGTATTTGATTGCAGAGCGCCGTAGCCATTTGCGCAGCACGTCCTCTCGCTCGTCCCTCTCTCTCTCTCTCTCTCTCACCCGTACCTCTCATACCTCTCTCGCTCTCTCTCCCTCATGCAACACCGCTGCATATATCTGTCCAACACAACGCTGTCAGCGTCGGAGACTTAATAAAAGTTATTAACCAGCATGCAGGGAGCCCAGCTAATAAGGAGAGCTAAGTTAATGTTGGAATGCAGCTGGATTTTGGAGGCTACCACTGTATATAGCTGGTAGTCAATATCCCCCCCAGTTACATTGTCATTCTGTGGGAAACACTGGTGTGCGTTTCCGGTGTATCTCACTCGCGGATGCGGATGCGGACTCGACTCGAATGCACAGATTTGATTGGCTGAGCAGTATCACATGAGACGATGCGATTGGTCTGTGAGTTTCCCGGGCCGCTAAACTAGTACAGTAAATGCTAGAAAAGCTGCGCGGGTTAAAATAGAAACGCTCCGTCTCGAGGTCGTAAGTCTCAATAATAAATCGGCTGTAGGTCGGCGGTCCGGAGAGGACAGCGGCTGGGTCCGGATCCGGACCGCGGTCCGCCTATTAGTGACCTCTGGTAAGGTATTATCTCATGGCATGGTCACTACTAATTATTCATGGGTCAGTGGGTTTAAAGTGGTTTATAAATGGTTAAGAACTAGGCCTACTTGAAATATTGAAAGTAACTAAGCACAATTATTTAAGTGCTTCACTTTACTTGAGTATTATTTTATGCAACTTTATACTATATACCACTTTTCAGGGGGAAAATATTCATACATTTTCCTCCACATTTTTTGACAGATGTAGTTCATTTGTTGGTACTTTTACTTAAGTAAAGGATCTGAATACTTCTTCCACCATTGGCGATTATAATGATATTATATTGTGTTATCCAATCTCCATTAACTTATATAGATTTTTACACTAGGCCATTGTATTAACAACTGAAATATATCCTTAAATGTTCTTATAACTACATTAATTTGGGTTATCATGTTGGCATTTTAAGTGTCACCAATACTTTTGATAAAAGATTAAAGAGTGGAGATTAATTCCTGATCTTGGAACTACTAGTTTGGCTAGCTTTTTGTGGAGGTTTCAGCTGCATGTCATGGTCTTCATCAGAGGATGGAGTGTAGTTCAGTTTATGTTCATAGAGAGTTAAAAAGTCAAAAACAATGATAGTTGTCATGAATGTATATTGTAATATATAACTGCTGCTGAGAAACAATAGCAGGATGGAAAAAAATGCAAAATAAAAGGTATTTTTTGTCAGACATTACAGACGCACCATATTTGAAAATAAAATTCTGCATTCCCCTGAGAGAACTGTTTGACATTTTACAGATTACAAAAGAAACCACATTAAATAAACTATACAAACTGCTGACAGAAAGGCTGACAGTCAGGAGGCAGTATATGGTCCTATTATAGGTAGAACAGTACAAGACCTAATAGTGGTACACACTAAAAAATGGCTTTAGTATAGAATGATGAATGTGCCTATGGAGCCCACCAAATCCTCCCAGCAGCTCTTAGGGCAATATATCCTCATGCCGCCAACCCCAAATTATAAATCAAACATCTCGCAGGTCCATATGATTCATTACAATTTATCGACAATAATTTACTGAAGTGGTTTTCAGATGCTTTTAACTTTGCCACGGCAGTAATTCAGAAATGAGATCGGGAAAAAAAATGAAAACAACACTGTTTTTTCCTGCTTGACTGGCAGTGCAGTAGCTAAGTGATATGGAAGGGCAAAAAAAATTGATAGCTGATGAAGGCTCATTGATTCAAATGCTTGATGTTCTTGGAAAGGCAAAATGATGACACTGAAAAATCTGCTTCAGGCTGCATTCTGAGCGTTGCACAGAGTGCTACAGAGGACTCAGATTCAATGCAAAAATGTGATAATCATTTCAGCAAAAGCACACACAAGGCAAAAAACAGCCTTGAATACAGCATAATGGATACTAATAAAACTTACTTATTCATACCACCAACGCTCTATGTGTGATCTACCTGCTAACAAAACACACACAGCACTAGCAGACACTGTACACAATGGCAGAAACAATTTGTGATAGTTTTAATGATAATTTAATGATAGCGTTATGTTTAATTGATTGCAATGCCATACAGTGTTACTAATGTTTGTCTTAAAGTCATATACAGTCTATGGTTAAAACCTGTTACTGAGGTTTGCTCTAGAGTTGGGGGGATATTTGAAATGCTGTTTGGATGTTTAACCTGATCATAACCTGTATCTGTGTAAGTGCTCATTATGCCCTGCTTATCCAAAGGTACAGATGATCTCCACAGTGGCTATTTCTGGTGCCATGTGACACTGATGATGTTGACAGCAATCGCCTTCCCACATCACAGCCACCGCAAAGGTCAAACCAAATGAGAGGGATGTGTAAGCAAGTCCTATCCTCCTTCCATCAGCCTGATCTGGCCTCAGGCACTCTGACTGATGAGGCCTAAACATCAGCACAGGGTCATTACTTCAACTAGAGAAGCACTGAGAAGCACTTCTTTACTCCCTGTGTCTCTGAGGACTCTGCTGCACCAAGGTGCATGAGGCAGAAAGAAAGGGAAGGGCACGGTGTTGGGTTTTGTCCCAAAAGTACGCAGATCAACTTTTTTTTCTTCCTCCCCTCATCTCTTGGTGAATGCTATTCCTGCACACCCTGGGTGAATTAATTACAAAAGCTGGCTGGGTATCAAAGGTAAATGATTTAATTATATTCCCTGCGTCTTTGTTAAGAAGCCAACTGCCAGGCAGTGGTAAGTGGGGCTGTGGCCCTCAATGGCGCCTCAGGGGTGAGTGTGTGTGTGTGTGTGTGTGTGTGTGTGTGTGTGTGTGTGTGTGTGTGTGTGTGTGTGTGTGTGTGTGTGTGTGTGTGTGTGTGTGTGTGTGTGTGTGTGTGTGTGTGAGTGTGTGTGTATGTTTGGGTTTCTGTGTGCCCTTTTACATAAAAAGAAAGAAAATGAAAAACAAGAGAGAGTGAGTATCTGTATATACTTTAAAGAATATACCTGTGGCAGTGTATTTACTAATTTGAGACACACCAAAAAACACTTTAAATGGCAAAATGATCTCTTCTGGTCATTCAGGCTGTTCTATGTCAGAATAAAAAGGCAGAAGTAGCATGACATTGTTTTAGCACTAAACCTCTTGGCTGGAGTTTGGGGGTAC
Organism: Lepomis macrochirus; assembly: GCA_024633595.2. Taxonomy (NCBI): domain Eukaryota; kingdom Metazoa; phylum Chordata; class Actinopteri; order Centrarchiformes; family Centrarchidae; genus Lepomis; species Lepomis macrochirus. The sequence goes on along the minus strand of JALXJV020000020.1, from coordinate 16,945,306 downwards.
AAAATGCCTGACTATGACATCAGTGACTGCATCTCTTCTCTTACCAAAATTGGTTTCTTAATCATGCAGCTCTCAGGCAGTCTGTATAGCTTTCAGATATGTTTTCTCCTGTCCCCTTTTGTCATTTAATATCATCCCTGCTGAGTCAACACACATGCAGGCATTATTTAGCCTTTCCACTTCTTTTGCGTCTTTGTTTGGGGAAGTAACCTATTTATGTGGCATGTGCATGTGGCACCTTTTCACCTCACTGATAAATTAATTCATTTTAATTCAGTTATAAACTCTTGGACTTTAGTAGGTCCTGTGTTTCAGCAGGTTTTCTGCTCATTTTCAAAACTTTCTGCACAGAATTCCTCTGTGTTATATATAGATATCTATGTTCTCTGAGATGCCAAGAAAAAAGTCATAATATTATGAGACTCACGTCATCCTTTGATGAGAAATCATATTTTCTAAGTCTACTTGCCCTGTACTCTACTGTGTATTACATTGGTGATCTGCTGGTAATATCCCCTTCTGACCATGTTACCAACACAATATGGGACTGCATGTTGCATGTATAACCAAAACTAACCAACAACACTTGTGACAAGGCAGAAATCTCACCACAAATCCATACACGTCAACTTCAGCACCTTTGATAAAATGCACCTTACAGTCCCAAACAGAGCAAGTTTGCTCCTCAGATTTTTGATGTTTTATTGCAAAACTCTACCAGTTACTTTCTTGACCTACAGGGTTACAATGGGATTACTTCATTACTATCACGTTTTACACTGGTGTTGGCATCAGCTAGGCAGAGTTGATTAGCTCTGCAAGTTTACATTATCAGTTATGCATTTGTTTTTTGCTGCATTAGAAAATTAATGCGTGGCTTGACAGCATGTAAAAAATGTCAATTGCGTGAGTCTCGCGATACAGCTTTTAACCTACCATAACCATTTTATTCTACACCCCTACAATACACCTAACACAGAAATATTGATCAGTGCAGCTCTAATCACAGACATGGTGGACCAGAAAACCATCATATGAATTGTTTTGAAAGATAATGACAACCAAAATATTTTATCTTTTTGTTGGCTTGCACGCTTAGTTATCTGACTGGTGCTTAGCTTAATCAAACACAAAAATGGTGTTTTAATAATATGAATGAGGATAAGAAATGATCACAGTGACTGTAATGAAGGGTCCCCCCTCCAGTGTATTTTGACATTTCTATGATATTTCAAATTTTTCTGAGTCATTTTCTTACAATGTTGAGTATCCACATAGTTTGCCAAATATTTTTTGACAAATAGCTTAATTTTGTGCTCATAGTTGCTTAGTTGTTAAAATGGGGTTAGTTTAGTTAGCTAAGTTAACTAAGTTGTAGCCAGGTGTAGTTAGCTAGCATAGCTATTGCAGAAAGTTGGCTAACAGAGGGTCTTCATTTTAATTTTTAGTTTCCTCCTCTTGGTTTAGTGTGCTGTTCATTTTCATTATGGCATTTGTGAGTGTGGTGTTGCAGGACAGATGCCAGAAAACGTGTCGCACTTTCATCTGCCACCGTCTTATATACAGTCTGCAACATTCATTTGACGGCCATTTTACCAATGCATCAGCGGAGGCATCCCCCACACCCCCGGTAACGGAAGCGCACCATAAAACGTAGTGGGAGTTGTCATTTGCAGTGCATAACAGGACCATCGACTGTATGATTGATAACAGCTGATACGCGCACATTAGTTTCTGTCATGGGTAAGTAATAGCTACCCCTGCCACACAGTAAAGTGTACTTAACTTTACAGTGTAGTGATGTCATATCGTTAGTGAACACTCCAGCCAGTCAGTTTTTGGTTGTCATGGTAGTTTTATCGTAGCATTTTTTTCTGACAATCATACACCAAAAAAATACATGTATACCAATGTTGGTAAAACATAAAAAACAATGTATCTAACTATCTATTGTGGTAAACATGTCATTTTCAGACAGCCATTTGCTGTCTTTCATTCTCCCTGAAAAGATTCAGGCTAGATAGTCCATCACTGTAAAAACATCTCTGTTCCTCTGCTTTGTTTCTTACTAAGCATAAGTTGACCTGACTTCTTAAATGGCGAGACTTTGTAACTCTGTACAGCAGGTAATTTCAGGCTTGGTTTAATATCACATTTAACAAAATTAAGCAAATTTTTAAAGTGTTTATATTGGACAGATCCAGGGTCCCAATATGACATAAAAGCCATCTAAATGTTGCACATGTTCAAATATACATATGCACATACAGCAAATTCTCACACAGTGCACAAAGCCTCTAAATAGATTTACACTTGACATAGTGTAAATGTGTGTTTTGTTCATTTATCCTTGCAGGAGAAATAAGTCAGCAGTTGAATCTCTTCTTCTAGATCAATCTAGAAGCATGCTGTGGATGATACATATTGATGACCTACTGTTTCAAATGGCCCACCACAGAGTCAACAGGGATAAGGCCATGTTTTTAGTGACAAAGTATCTGAAAACACGCAAGCAGAAGGACAAGATTATGTTCAGTCTTCAGACCAACAGTTTATAGTGAGGTTGTTTTTGCGATGTCACTGTATCGAATAAATGACAAACAATGAAAGGCACATTCTTAATGAGAAAAAATGTGTTACAAAAATCCTTTTATCCACACGGCTGAATAATTGCTGAAGAAGCAGGTCCCTGAATTTAAGATAAATAGAGCCGTTACTGAGGTTTTGTCACCGCACAAAGAAGCTGTTTATAGCACAGAGGCTTCGGATAAGCCATTTTCAGGCCAAACAAGGTAAATGAAGCATAATTGGAAGACCATTACCAAACTGAAAAACGGGTGCCTTTTGTTTTAACTGTTAGCATCGAACAGAGGGTGCTTCTTCTACTCTGTAAACCTGCATCAAACTGCAGGGCTCAATAATTATAATGTTCAGGATCCTTCTGAGGGGCGAAGAAAATCAATAGACTAAGGACAAAGAACCTATACCCATCACTTAATTCTCTTATCACTGTGATTTAGGGGAAGAGGAGGATGTTAAATAACTGTAAATCTTCAGCTATGACTTTGAGGGTGCTTTATGGCAGTTCTTACAGCGTCTCCCAGACAGAATGTCCATACCTTCCGTAGAACACACAATTTATAGCTTTATTACCCTTTGTCTTAAAGAGCAGGGAGACATAGCAGGAAGGAAGGAGATAACAGCCCCACACAGGGGCGGTTGGAAAAAAGTCGGATGCCATCATCGACATAGACATATCTCTGTGACAGGTTTACAGCTCAGCAGCAGGGCTTCTATTTGGGGGTGGAAGATGAGAAAGTGTGGGTGTCCCCCCTCCACCCAATCGCCCCTCCCTTAACTCCCACCTGTGAATCCCACAGGTTCCCAAAATGCAGCACGTGAAAACCCTGCCCCCTGTGGAGGAAGAAAATTCTATTTCTGACTTATCCCCTGATGATCAGATTTACTCTGCTGTTGCCTCCACAACACAGCAGCCACCCTACCACCACGGCTTCCCAGAGGTCACAGGGAGGGCTGACAAAGGGGGAAGGCTGAAGCAAGGGAGGGCAGACAGAAGGAGGGAGGCGGAGCGCTTTTTCACCACAGAGTCATGAGTTCCTCTGGACTGGGCAGATGCTTCCTCATATTTTCTTTGCTGCGCTGACAAGTGGCTTATTGTTTTCCTTGATAAGGGTACAGTGTTCCCGGTAATGGGAATTAGAGGGAAGCGTAAGTCACCGAGACACAGGGTGAGACTGAGTCAAGAGATAATGGGAGATTTCTCATGGATGCAAAAGGCACGTTTATTATCAATGGTGTTTAAAAGAGCAAGGCCTCTTATTTGTCTTCAAGCTACACTCATGGGTTGTCAGGAGGCTAGAAATAAAAATTACACTTTGCTTGAACCCCGTGAAAGCGTTTTCAGTGTTTATACACAAAAGCCTGATACACCATGTTCTAAACTGTGTCAACTCATGACGACTGAGCGTTCAGTAACTTCATGAACAAAACCTTATTATTACTGCATGAAACAGAAACAAGAGGAGGATTTGTACTTTCAACACTACACTGACATATTATCACCTTTTAAGTTAATGCGGCATGCAAAACGTTGCTTATTTACACATCCAGCAACATTACCATTCATTTGAAAATGTGTTTCTGGTCACATGACTAATATTCACTCTCCTTTTAGCTCTGCTTTGGTCTCCAATAATTCCAATCTGGCTCGTAAGCAGCTCCACTATGCTCACCAGCTAGTCTAAACTTTGTCTATATACCCTGCTTAATTAATAAAAAGCATAATTATTATAAATTATTGGTGTGCTGTAGCGCTCCAACATGGTAAAGCTAACACAAACATATGAAAGTCATTGCTGAACCTCTCTACTGAGCACTAAACTAAGTGCGTTACAAGAAAAGCAGACCTATTTGTGAACACAGTTTGACCCAGTTACTGACCATCTCCCCAAACAATGCTGACATCAAAGGCAGAGTTTGTATTCTCCTGCTTGATAAGTTATTGTCAACAGCTGCTCAGATAAGAAATGACTATTTGCCAGAACCTCACACTGAACAGCGGAAAGGAAGTCCACAAAACAATGGTCTTTTCAAGCAATAACAAATGTTTGATGGCTCAGACTTCAAAAGCCAACAGCAAATCTATAAGAGCTTCCCTCTCCAAAAAAAGCAGGTGTACAAAAACAAAGCTACTGAAACATATCTGATTGTCTCTATAGCACTTGGGGTGTAAAACCACCTAACAATTGTTAGTATCTCTATAACACCTAAGCAAGTATGTGCATGCTGATGCAGCGCTGTGGAAATTGAAGAGGTTTCGGGGGGAAGAAAGCACAATTACGTACCCTCAGAGAGTGATTTGTGGTTGTGTATTAAGAATCTTGAATGCTGAACCATCCAACATGGTCAGTGAGCAGAGCAGCAGTGAGGGTGTCCTCTCCCTGACAGCTCCCCCTAGGGCCCTGGAATACATTAACCACTGTGGTCCACAGGGGTGTTGGGAATAATTACTCACTCCTGCCATGTGACACCTTCGATAAATTAAACTCCCGCTTTAAGTTTTAAAGGCAAATGCATATTGTGGCCATCACTTAGAGGCTGGTCTGTCTGTGCTTGTGCATAATTTGTTGTAACACTGAGTTACCACAACTTAGTAACTCGACCGAGCGGCTGACTACAGATGAGTGAGCAATGTGTCAGTGAAGTCGGCAGACAAAGAGGAAGTGTGGGGAAAAATTGCATTAAAGTCTCTGTGTATGTGTCTTCATAATTAATAAATTCTAGTCCATCAAGCTGTAATCTAATTATAAAGTATGCCTTTATCTGCCATGAATCATTTCTGCACTTTGTTAGCTAAACTGGGGGAAAGACTCCAGACACATCATTGAGACTTAAATTATTATTTTTTCTTTGTGAAAAGAAAGAAAAAGTTAGAGGCCCAACACAAAATGATTGTTAAGCCCCTGTAGCTAATGGCGTCAAAGAAAATGTAATTATGATTTAATAATTGACAAATTAAGCCCTGGGTGCTTACATTTTTGGCAATGGCCATGATCCATAAAATCAGTTTCTCTAACAGCTGCATGTCTAAAAGAGGTAATTACATTCTCTGTAAACACATATAAAACCTAAGCAAATACACGCAGCAGCCGGCTGCAGATTAGGGGTGAGATGGAGATGTCATCCCGTCCTCATGATGGCACATCTGGAAGATAACTCCTAAAAAATACAGCTAGTGATAGGTTCTTTCAATAAACAGTCTCCAAATAAATTTCCAACGTGCAGAAGTTATAGCAGCGACAACCCAAAGACAAACTCACAGAGTTGTGCTGAGGAATGTCAACATGTTAACACTCATCAACAGCAACCAAAAAGAAAATCTGACCTTGAAAACTAATTATGTGTCACTGAGCTTACACTCAGATCATTTTATATGCTTCAGAATAATATCATCTTATTTGTGGAAACAAGGCAATACCTTGAAGTTAATAGTTGTAAAATAGCTTGAAACAAGTCAGTCACTTCACTTTTTTCAGCTACCGTGTTTTTGTTTTTGTAGCACTGACATGCAACAATACAGTAACATTTGTGAAAATCCATGCCAGCCAGGTTTTCAGAGTAGAAAGACATTTACCTCAAGTCCTCCACCTCCTCCTCCTCCTCCTCCTCTGTCCAATGAGGAACCTGACAATTCCTGCCTTATTAGACTCCATGGAGCCAACGTTCTGTCATTACGGGAAGAGACCACCGGCTTCAGGCTGAGTGAAACTTTATATTTCCCTTCTGTCTGTGCTCTTTTCAACGCACACTAATGATCTGGATGAGCAACATGTATGCTAGTGAGACAGAGAGCGGGTGAGAAGGGGAGACACAAAGCAGATATAGAAACCAAAGGTAATGTGTAAGATGTGTAACGTGATTAGTCGAGTCTCCAACCAAGGCCTTCAGTCAAAGGCAAGCGGCAGTAAAGATCATAAGACGCATTAAGAGACTCTCTGTCATGATGTGAAAGAACATCTGAGTTCTCAGCTGCCGCCATTCATTTTCATAATGACAGTGAATGCAGTTGAAAGCAGTGGGATCTCTGAGTGGCATTAAGCTTTCAACTTTGATTAGGTGACTTGCAGAAGATGAAGAGAAATCATTTAGAGGAGGATAAGTGTGTCAGGAGATAATGGCTCCACAGGTTGAATTTGGTGAAGGAACACTGGCGCCGACTGAAGCTGATGAAACACAGCACACAACCTGAGAAATCCAGGTGTGTGCAAATCTCTGTATTTGTGCAGATGCGGGCATGAGCACGTCATGCAATTTGCGCAAATCTAAATGTGCATTTGTGCACGTGCTCGCATGTACACATCTGCCTGCCAAAGATCTCACTTTCTTTGTCTGTGTTTGTGTTTAATGTCAGGCATCTCCGTCACGGTGACAGCATTTCACATTGAGGTGGCGTGTCTTGGAAAACGAAACTAAGAGGTCTCAATATGTCCAGTAAATACTTTGTCTTAGCATAACCAGATTAATGCAAAAAAAATAAAAAAATACTCTTCCATTGTTTGTGTGGCGATTTCTCAGCCTTTGAGCTCATAAGCATTGTCACACACATACATTTCTGTTTAACAATCACCTTATGCTTAGGCTTATGCTTAGGAGCGACATAAACCAGTGTGAATATATATCACCTGGAGATTCAAAATGTAGCCGTGAAAGTGCAAAATCCCTCAAAATGTCTTTTAAAAGTTTACGAATGTTCTCTGTGCCCTGACCAAAACAAAACATGATGACAGGTGCCAGTTTACGACATCCTTCTCTTTATCTCTGAGTCTTCTCAATTTCCCCTGACAGAGTGAGAAAAGGCGGAGAGCACAGGGGACCTGAAGTGTGTTTAGGAGGAAGATGGCTGTCAGTAGCTGTCAATCGTCGTCTTTTTGATGCCATCGTCGTGGCACAGGCCTGTCTGTCTCACGGTGTAACAGCTATCAAAGACTCACTCGCAGAAGAGACAGGCGCTAGGTTGGAAACACGAGGAAATCCACACATTCTCTCATTTACACCTGGCACATAAACTTTGTGAAATCTGGGTCTGTGAATTATGATGGAGCCCATCGTTCTCACCTGGCCTAGAAGCAAAAAAACTCAAAAAAACATGTTGAAGTGATACCGCAGTCCCGTTAGTGCATTGCATATGATTATTGGTAAATGTTTGGAAAAAAAGGATTCGATTGAGATTGCATTCTCTGTTGTTCCAAAAATGCATACTTAAACTTATAAAAAAAAGTTTATAAGTTGTAACTAATGGATAGTAGAAAGCAACAGAACAGCATGTGTAAAACGCGGAATAAAACACAACTGTTCCCAGTACAATGGTTTTAAAGATCTGCTTTGTTTTCTTTCCTTTTGTCAATTTCAGCAGCTCCGAGTGACAAATCATTCCACGGTATATGTTTGGTCGGTTAGTCATGCATCCACTGCACTTCAGCACGGGATACATTTCAAAAGAGACCACAGTTCAGTGGTGTATTTCCAATGGTCGATATATGATCAATTGGGCAGTGATCTATTAAAAGAAATCCCCACACTGGTTGCCTTTATTTTTTTTACCATTGCTTGCTGCAGAACATTTTAATAGAGCGTGTTACCGTACGCTTCTTTGGTGATAACGTCAGTCTGTCTTGCTGTCCTTGGTGGACTGTCTGCTTTTCATCTCATTCGAGACAGATAACTTGCAGTTCCCATACCACACCTCTTTACTGGTCCAAGACAACATCAGGATGACTGTGTCCAGATGACCAGATCACGACTGGATCACGACTGGAAGGCGGAGGGAGGGGTGTTGATCTCTCCTGCCAAACATTTAGGTTCCGTTTTGGCTTGTGGGCTGCTTCACTCTGTCAATTTGGCAGGTACACACAGATCAACAAAATATGACAAGATCCTTACACAGGCACCTAGCTCAATCTCCAGTCCTGTGCCTGTTGTGCGTAGCTGCCTTTGGGAAGTCCTGTCAGCACTTACCATTTAGTCTTGAACCTGTGCTAAACTATTGAGTTCATCATGCATAAAACATTAAAGATGTACATCCAAAAGGCTGTGGCTGCCTGTTTATTGGCACTCACAGCTCCATAAACCATTTCCACCCCTTGCAGGATGAGACACACATGCTCTGCAGTCCTATTGATGCCGTTTAACGCAGAATATAAACCATAAAACACAATAATAAACATAAGCGGAGCAAATAAATCTGATTCATAATAACCCCGAGGTGGGATTTATGTAAGCAAAGATAGAGTCTTTGTGCAAATTGATGGTACAAGCTCTATCAAAGCACCAGTGAGACACTAATATAGTCTTATAAACACAGCAGCAACACTCTAAAGTAGCTTCATCTCTCCTCTTTGGCTGGCCTAAGTGCTTAAGTAATGTATTGCTTTCATAAGTGTGCAACTTCGTAGCACTTTCTTTGGTAGAAATATGTCTCCATCCTCTGGGTAGTGTGATTAAGAATAAAACACAAAGAACATTACTAGAAAATAAATTCAAACAGCGACATAAAGCAGCAAAGCGTTAGCTACGCTGAGGTGAGCAGCAGCAGTTCTCTCTCTGAGAGACCCCTCTGACAACTGCAGGGAGCTCCATCACCGGCACACACTGTCCCCCTGGCACCCAAACTAATGTATCACCTCTGGATTGCAGTAATATCTGTCTGATGGATGTTTTCTGAGCGGAGCGGGCCACGTGTACCCGAGACAGGAGCCTCAGTCACTGGGTGAAGCTTTAAGTAGATGGGGCCTCTGCTTCTGGAGGTCCGTTATACTTCTATCCCCCTCCTCTCCTGAGCCTGAATCCTACACCCTCTCGCAGTCTATTCATCCTGCATTCTTTACCCATTCTTCAGCTATTAGTGTGTGTGTATGTACATGCATGCATGCCTGCTCACATGTGTTAGTCACAGGTCTCCACCGAGACGCCGACTACCATCCTGGGGCGATGCCCGGGCTCCTCCAGTCAACTTTACTGCATTCATTTGGCCTGATGAATGACCAGCTGCCTTATCAGTCCCTCTGCCTGCAATCTCAAGTGGTTCCCTGGAGCCTCACACTGCCTGCAGGTTCGGTTGCTGTCTCCAGCATGCGTTCTTGCTGCTTCTTTTACATACAAAAACACACTTAGAGACAAAGCAAAAAGAGGTGCACAATTCCATGCAGATAATACTATTCTAGATGTACAGTTTGGAAAACGACATGCATGTAAGCAAAAACAATGCACCAATTGTACATAGCAGCCAAGAACTCTGCAGAGCCCAAACACACACTCACACACTCTTACACAAGGCATACAAGCATTACGCACACGTCAGCTGGCAAATCCATCATCTTTATTTCTTCCCCAATGTTCCCCAATATTTTTCTTGTGCCTGCACCATGTTCACAAAAATATTTATTTTTGCTGATTTTTTTTCTTTTTCTTGAGGAAACACAAAAGAAATCACACCTCTCTTTCTCCCTGGCTCATGCCAAAATAATCAATGCTTTCCAGAGAGGGACTTGTGGCGCGACATGCGTGGAGGGAAGGCAGAAGGATGCAGACATAGCTCCAGGGCTCTGGTTGTAGATAATAAGTGAGGAGCAGTCCTTGGGTATGTTTTACAGCTATCAAGACTCATCATATTTGACATGCATTCTGGTGTTTACACAGTCTCCTCCGTAAAATCCTCTCCAGCTATAGAAGGGAACAGGGTGCAGGGAGCACACACAACGCAGCACGTACACATTCTGCACACAGAAGTGCTTAGAAAAGAGGAGCCAGTTGTTGCCTTTGCTTTCTCTCTCTCTCTCTCTCTCCCTCTTTTCTCCATGTCCCATCTCTTATCCACGCCACAATTGGCGGCGTTAGCACCTGTCAGCTGACTGACTTCTTGTTCCCGGTGGCTTATGAAAAAATCATGGCTGCTGGGCTTCAGAGGCTGCTTTCCCATCAATATGAATTCACCATGGTCTTCATGCAACATTAGGCCAGGCCCTGTTTTCATACAGCAAGCCACACGCTCCTTCGTCTGTAATACACAAGAGGAAATGAAAAGAGTAAATAGTCCTTTTAGAATGTTGCATTCGATCATGGGTGGAACCAAGTCGCCTATGAAAGGAACCAGTATACTTGGCTCTCAAAAGCACATTTGCTTTCCATCCCCAGATATTACGGCACTGTGCTCTGTGTCCCTTATTAGTGTGTCCTGTTTTACTGTCAATTAAAACAGTACAATTCTCAGCGCAGGCCTGCCATGGTTGTCCCTCACTGTTATATTCTAAACAAGCGCTTCCACATTTACGTTCACTCTGTTTACTTTTGGTTTAAGAGCTAAAGCAGTTTGTCGTGTGGCAGAGTTAGAGGGTGGCATGTATGTATGGGGATTATGCAGAACTGAATGAACCAAAGCACCCTCAGCAGAATGGCATTGGATGGGAAATTGCAGCTCTCAGTTAGAAGCTGAATTATTATGTTAATTTTTACTCATATAAAGAAAATACAGTAAGTACAGTCCTGTCTCTCTGTACTGTAATTTCTCTAAATCAGCGGTTCCCAACTTCGACAGGCACAACAAAGAGCTGCACAACATTATGTTTCATTTAAAAAAATTTTTTTCTAATATTTCATTCTTTCTTTTGAGATATTTTTCAATACTCTGTGCCACGGACAAAACTGCTACCCAAAGAGTATTGAGGTTCGATACCCACAAGGGGCTGCAAGTAGACACTGGTTTGTATTAAGAGGTCACAAGCACAAAAGTAAACAGCTAAGTTACAGTGAAATGTTGATTCCAACCTGCTAATACAACACTGAGACTTTGGCCTTCATTTTTACATCTGTGTGGCCGGACCTGCTGCAAACCCATTGCTTTCCTTCATCCCTGTTAGCCTTTTAAACATACTGAAAGTCAATTAACTCCACCACTTCTCCTAGACATCATTGCGCTAATACAAGCTGCTCTTGACCTTATGTTTGTGTGTCTTGTCTTGATTGGATTAACTTCAGATGTGGTGTGTGTCCGGGTCTATTACAGAGGCTGTGTTGTGATTTTGAACCTCGGGCCCAAACCCCCCACCCCCCCACTACCCTCATCCCAACAGCTAACCCTCTCCCTTCAGTGTCCCACCCCCTCTCCTCCTTAACACCTCCCTGAAGGTCTGCTCTCCCAACACGCCATCTCCCAAAACCCCTCACACGAAGAATTGTCACGGACACATACACGCACACATATGCCTCTGCTCATGCCTCCAAACCGTCATATCCCATGTGTCTTATGCGCAGTGATGGACTGCCTGAAGAAACCGTACATCCTTGCATCCCTCGCTCTCTGTTCCCCTTTTTCCAGAGGGGTCATCTCAGGCATAGGGATTATAATCAACTCGATTAAGTGAGTCTGATTGCCCTGGCAAATTGTTCTGGGTTATAACATTATCATTAGAGCCTCAAGTGCGGTCACAATGGGACATGACAGTCAGATGAGAGTGAGACTAATGGGAAGGGAGGATGTAGTGATTTTGAACAGGAAGTGAGGCAAAGATTGAGTTTGTCTTTGTGGAGGTGAGCAAATATGAAGGCATTCTGTACACAAAACACTAGAGGAAAAGAACTATTAAATGAGAGTTAAAATATATAGGATTCAATACAGCTATAAAGACAGAGCATCTTTCCGCTGTCAAGTATTGTGAGATGATGCAGGAGCAGCGCTACTGTCTACAGGATGATGTAGCTGGGAGATCTGTTGGCTTAAAAAACGAGTGGCTCACCCAGTAATTGTTTCTGAGGATGACATTTGTCTATTTTGGTGGCTTGCTCGTGGTGTCAACACCTTTCATATACCCAAGGCTTTTTCACTGTGGCTCACGTGCCCCGAAGCAGCCTGTTTGATCTTTTTGAGGACTGTCAACTTACCGCGTGACTCCATGGAAATTGAATTCTGTATTTATTTACATGCCAGGTTAATAGTATAGATGCCGAGGTGATTTGAAAGTCAAACAACCACACCTGCCATTCATTCCAGTTTTTTTTTCTGAGGCTGATCCTCTGTTTTGTTCTGTATGGCTTGAATGCACAAAGAGAGGGTGATAATGAATTGAACAGCTTATCCTCGACATTCACGCTCCAAAATGCACTTTAGTTTAACACAGCAGCGATCCAGATTCCCATGATTGAAAAGCATTTTTATGGGAAATATTTGGTTAGGCTAGATCCTCATCTGCATTCTGCGATTCTCCATGTGGCCTACATAAACTCATGCTCTTTGTGTACATGTGCGTGTGTCTAGAAACACTGGTTCGGGTCTTGCACAGCAGCACAGTGGCCCAGTTTGAGCAAAATCAGTGTAAATGCATGTCTGGTGGTGTGTGCTGGGGCATGCGCACGTGTGCGAGCCTCTTCCGGAAGCTTTAAACAGACTTGTCATGTCGGGAGACGCTCCTGTCAAATGGAGGACAAATCTGAGGATGTCAATTGAATGCCGAGAAATGTCTGTCAGTCGTTTTGACGTGGGTCTCTCCACTGTGATTAGCATCACTTAATATTCATGCGTGCTTATCTGCCTGCTGAGACGGTGCCAAACTGACTGCTGTTCTTGGAGTGCATCGCAACCAGCTCCCCGTGATAAACACATGGATGATGCAACAGCCATGTTGCATTACAAGCATGTCAATGTGTGCCGCCCTGTGTACTCTGTGATGGTGTCAAAGGTCAGTTCAACAAGAGGAAAGTGATATTGCTTCCCAGACAGGGGAATGAAGGCCCAGGTCTCTTTGTGCCATCAGCTGTGTTTGGATATGAAAGACTGTGGATAAGCTAAACAACACTGCCACTTGCTGTTCACTTTTAGGTACTAATCAACAAAATAAAGTTCAACTAGAATGAACTCACAAGTGCTGAGAGGCCTACAAACTGCAAATATATGTTTGTGGACTTATTTCAGGAGTTTTGTCTATCAAGTTAATGCTTGAAAATCAAATAGCACATATGTTTATACAGGCCTGGTTATAAATATACTTACATACCTACATTTCATCTCCGCATTGGTTTGCAAAATTTAAAAGGATTTTTCAGATGTACGGAGTCTTCCCTCCCACACGTTAAATGCATCAAAACAGGAACCTCTTGAATTATTTTGTTTCATATTAGCAGTTGTATGTGTCAGTTTTGTGTTCTTCTTTCTCTAACACATAGTTCTTCTTTTTTTTCTACCTCTGAGAGAGTGTGTGTGAATGTGTAGCCTATCATTGTGGCACTCTGACAGTCACGGCCGGGAGGAGGAACAGTGGTGTGCTCGTTGCAGATGGCAGCACACATTTTTTCATTCCTTAAACAGACACAAAAAGCAGCTGAGGGACCAGGGCCTGTCTGTAGAATGTGCTGGGGAAGAGTAGGTACTTGGCACAAGTAGCAGAAACAATTAGCGTCACATAAGCAGAGGCCTGAAGCAGCTGGAGGGAGAGAGAGGGAGAGAGAGAGGGAGAGGATGGTGGAAAAACACAGCATCTCATTTTCACCGAGAGGACCTTAGCAGAACTGTACGCACACACTCTGAGACTTCCTATTCCTTTCTTCATCACAGCTCAAACATTTTTTAGAGACAGTTCATGTCATGGCTCATTTAATTGATGTGCTCTTGTCGGCGGCGTGTTTTTGTTTGTATCTGTGCATTCTTAATTAGGGAACAGACAGAGGAAGCTCTGTGTCCTTGGAGAGACCTCACATCCCACTCACATCCCCAAAATTCCTTTTTGAACATTCCTGGCTGTACCGTCTTCCTTGTTCACGTTTTTTTTTTTTTTTTTTTTTTGAAGTTGCAAAGCAAGATGATCTAAAGTGTGGCTGGTGAAAACCCTCCACCCATCCTGTTCTGCAAAACATTGCTCATTAAACTTTGCCTACTTTACAGATGAGCCCAAAGAAAATGTTAGATGAGCACTTTTGAAAGAAGGAACTGGGTACATCCTGAAAACTTGGTTTCAAATCTAAATAGGTATGGATTTTGTCTTTTTCTATCTTAAAGCACTACTCATATACCCATACCTGCTGGATGGCCCCTTGATTTCCTATAGTCTTTGTCACTGTTGCTGGTAAAATGACAGGATAAAGCACCCTAGTTTGATCTCCCCTCTTAAGTGCGTATCCACTTTCTGTTTCAAACGTACACTATGAGAGTATTGATGTTAGCACAAAAATGGTATAACGGTACAGTGTCTAACAGTAGCACAAGCAGAGAAGACTAATCAAGTCAGTTAACCGACTTATGTCTGTTAATATATACCTAAAGTCTGATAACCGTAGCTAACATTAGCCATATTACACTACATGTTATACCAATCTCTCTTTAAGACTTCCTTTATACTTTTGCCTTCGTGAGGCCTCAGGCTGCACATACTAGTTTAAGTTGCTCATCCTCCTGCCTTTGAAATAACATTGCTGGCAGCTGGTCCAAATGGCCTCAGATGAGACCATCAGCTGAGACCATTACTTGTGACGTTGCTCTGCTTTCCCTCAAAGATCACCTGTTTTATAAATTAATTTTTTTTTTGGAATTCAAATCTTTCTGTTCCCCTCTCGTCAGTGTTGGACAACAGAGGATTCAGCAGTCAGATGAGGTTTAACTTCCTTTCAACAATACTAGAATATAAATTTCATTTCAGCAGGGAAAACAGGTATTTGGATTGCAGTGCTTATAAAGCAACCCAGGATTTTACATCTGAGCAAGATAAAAGTTTTTAGGGGTTTCTCTCAGATTTTATTCCCAAACAATAACTGTAATGTAGCAGAAATGTTCTTAAAATGTTCTCAAAATCTTAAGAATTCAATTCTTAAATTGATGGCCTCCTTCTTTATTGATGTTCTCTATGCTTTGTCAATTTCTATCTATGGAACTCCACAAGTTCATAGACCTTTCAGAGTAAGCAAGTAACCCAAAGGTCTGCACCAGAAACTAAGTAAACAGATGAATAAACAAACCCTCTTTCGCTCTTGTGCCACTAGGAGGCAGAATAGTTTAGCAGACATGGGCAGTAAAGTGAAAATAAATCAGGTATAGCTCTGTCTGGACTTCTGTCTGGTCTGCACTCTGCTACGCAGGCATCGCAGATACAGAAGTAGCTCATCTGTAATTTGGGACTCTTTTTGGAGACTGAACACAGAAAGGAGAGGTGGTGTCTTGCTTCCTTCAGTTGAAAACAATTTAACTACAAGACAATTTCTACAATTACAAACTACACTTGCACAATTTCTATTACTTAGTAATTTTTTTATCAGTTTCTTTCATAGTTTTGCCTTCTCACACAGGAATTTACACAGTGAGGAGAGTGTTGTTTTGCGAAATACATATTTAAAAAGTTCCCATTCTACACATGACTTACAGTGATATACAGTACTGAGAAACAGTGTGTAATCAGTAACACGGTGACAAACACAGATAAAACAGTTCAATGTGTGTTTGTTTGGATTACAAAATAACTAACAGTCTGTGTGCAGTATTTTTAGATTTACAGATTCAGCAAATACAAAGAACTAAAGTATGGGGTGCCTATTATTAAAGCAAAGGTTTGTCTTGGGAATGTGATTTTCACTGATTTAATCTTATTGGTGTAACTTTTTGTTGTTTTAAGTAATACAGAAATACTAACAAATACTAACCTTCCTGTTAAAATATGGCTGTCTTAGAAAAATGTCCCTACTTTTGCAATACACTTTAAAAATCAATAAGTGGAGCCTCCCTCTCAAAGATTAAGCAAATAAAACACAGACGGTACAAAAAAGGACAGACAAAGAGAGATTTAGTGGATTCAAACTAAAGCTGTTTAACCTTCCATAAAACTAAGCGCAGAGCCCAGAGCCTAATGGCTACAGACATTAAAATGCTTTTTTGTATTGGACTTACTGTTGTACTAACAGGTATGAGATGGTGGTTTTGTGGATAACCTGGCTGGTGACAGGCATTTTTTTGATTGGGGTAAAGCTGCTATTCTGTTTCTCATCGGCTAGGTGTGGGTAAGTCTGCGTTCATTGGGAAGAGCCACAGTGGAGGGAAGGATGATCCTGTGCTGCAGTATGTTGTTAACAACTCACTGAGAGAGCACCCAGACCTCACCAAACTCAGACTGGTAAGAAAACCAGCATACCTTTATACACTAGCGTCTCATTCTGAGATGGAGATGATAACTTTAGAATTGACTTCATAGCACTTTGATTATTGTAATTTTCTTAGCATGTAACCCCCTGTATTGTTTAGATGTGTTTCAGCATGATGCTGCTTCACCAGTGACCAGAAAACCCAAAAGATCATGTTTCCTCTAAGCTGACATTTTTAAATCCCTATGAAATTGAGTTCAGGATTCTTTAGATCACCTTTAGCTTAGCATGGTCAGGGACATGCCAACATTCATCAACATGCTGAAGCCATCAGCAGGTTATTTAGGTCAGGAGAAGGCTGGTTGGTCATCTGGCGCTCCAGGCTAAAAACTAAAGATGAGTTTGGCTTTGAAGTAATTGGTTTGGATCTCACTGCCACGACTGGATTTATAATGAAAAGCAGCTGAAGCTAGACCTGCTCAGAATTTTGTTTGTATAATCTGTGGTTTGATATTGTTTTGTGTCACATTTCAATTCTGTTAGCTTTACTTTTTATTCAACTACAGTAACTTAACTTATGGTGAATACACAAATTCAACTGAATAATTTGAGGATCTGAGCAGCATAATTCTTGAACACTAGAGGGCAGCACAGTGCCACACTACACAGCTACAAGAAACGTAATGAGGAGTGCCATAAATGTTGTCTCCATTTAGCAACACAATGAAATATATTACATGTTGTTGTTTTTTTCATTTCAGAGAACTCTTGAAGACCCATTCAGTAACATGATGGTTGCCAGCGAACAAGCCCAGTTCATGGCAAATCTCATCAAACTGATAAATGCAACTAAAGCCATTGAAATTGGTGAGATTATGTGTGTTCCAATAGAAGACTGTAGAAACAAAAAAGTAGTAGTAGTAATGGATATATAACATAGTAATTGGAATTTTTAAAAAGCACCTGACCATCTAATTGTGAAATGAAACCACTGCTGAATACTGAACGTTATGACTCAAATACTGCTGACTATATAGAAATATTAACCCAACAGATCTGATTGATTCCATTCAGGCTGATTGAGTTGCTGATTGAGAGAAGCCTTGATTTTTAAGTTTGAATTTTTCATCTTGAATTTTGGTGTCTGAATTTAACTGATCCACTTTGAGTGACCGTCTGGGTTTTTCAAACTAAAATTAATTCTCAAAATGACCAGTTAAATACATTGTTTTCACTACTAGACACTTATACGCTTACTTAAAATAAATATTTGCACTAATAACTACGTGCATCTTGATAGATGGCGTTTCACTGCTATAAATTACATCAGATGATTCAGCTGATTATGAGACTCAAATCTATATACAGTCTTTGCTCCCAATACTTTCTCATCTTTTTATAATCTGGAAAGGACTAAAAGTCTATTTTTGAAGGGATTCAGTTAACATTATATTTATTCTGCAGGGATGTACACAGGGTACAATGCACTGAGCATGGCTTTGGCCATGCCAGAGAATGGAAGAGTGGTAGCTTGTGAAATAGAAGACACCTATGTGGACATTGCCAAACCGTTTTTTAAAGAGGTGAGAACGTTTATGTGCAAACAGCACGATTCACATTAAACCATCCATAAAGACATTGTCTACACAAGACAAAAGAAGATAATGTAAAAATGCGGATGTATTCATGAAGCCTTTTAACCCCATAATAGTACAAGTTGCATTACACAACCTGGCACCTGTGCAACATTTGAATTTGGCATTTTGCTAGTTTAGTAAGATTGATTGCTGCTTCTGTCAGAGCGAAATTGTGCAGCAGACAGCAAACTGTGCACCTACCTTCACAAAATGCTGCATGCTGGAGAGTGAAAAGGTGTCTGCTCAGGAAACTGTGTCACGTAAAGATGCAAAGCCAAGCAGTAAAATCAATTCCTGTTTTAGCCTTCCCCAACACTCTCTTCAAAAAACAAAAAACACTTAAAGTCCCTGCACAACTCTCAATAAATACAACTGATTGTTTTCTAAAGGCTGGAGTTGAAAATAAGATAGATGTGCAGCATGAAATAGCCATGAAGACACTGAGTAAGTGCTTTTATAAATATCACTCATGCTTTCAGATTGTAAATTGAAGTCTTGCATTTTAATGTTCATCTCTATTTCATTAGATAAACTGATAGCAGCCGGAGAAGCTGGTACATATGACTTTGTGTTCATTGATGCTGATAAAAAAAACTATGACGGATACTATGAGAAGTCCCTGGAGCTCATACGAAAAGGGGGCATTATTGCGATTGACAATGTAAGTATGCCAGTGAATGCTCTAGTATTGTGAGGTGTACAGCACGTTGTTAGTGTGAATAAAACAGCTGTGTTGTTACTGTATGTGAAGGTGCTGTGGAGTGGAAAGGTTGTGAATCCCGCTCCAGATGACCTCACCTCCCAGGTTCTGGATGCTCTCAATAAGAAACTACACAAGGACCAGAGGATTGACCTGAGCATGCTCACCGTGGCCGACGGGCTGACCATTGCAATCAAACGCTGACATCACCAGTTAGAAAGTTGCATGTTTTGTCTTTCAGCTTAAGTTTTGGTATTTGAAATAAGTAGAGAATATCATATGTGGAATATGTTGCCTTCTGTGCTTTTGTGGTAGCTACAACAATCATCCAGTGAATTTTGTTGTGGAAAGATTAAACATTACAACTTCCTTTCTATGTTTATATGTTTATGTCTTTATAAGGACAACAATCATAAAAGTGCTAAAAAAAACATTGTTTCAAGCATCAAAATGACATTTCAAAATCAAGAAATACCGTAGCATTACAGGTCAGGATCAGATAAGCTAAACTAAAACTAAAAATAGTTTGGTTTTCTTTGTAATCGAACAGCAAATGTCTCATTTGGTTTACAGGCTGATATGATCAGCTCTATTTGTAGCTACATCACACTGTGACAGCAACAGCTCACACAAAATAACAAATAATGTTAGTGGAAAAAGCCATGGGAAACTAAGACTACATCTTTAAAGGAAGTTGCATTTATGCAATTTATAGTGAGATGAACACAGCTGTCTTCATTTGTGTATGTTATCTCAAGTCTGAAATGTTTTCAACTGTTGCGATCTAGATTTTTTTTATATACAAAAGACACTTTTTCTGATATATTTTAAGGCTGGGTTTAACTGATCATACAGGCTATATTGTTTAACTACAATATAGCTTGAATGCAAAACATTCTTTCTCCAGTATTAGAAGGATGTTATTGAAGTCTACACTGGTCTGAGGTGTTACAGAATGTAAGAGACATCTGGAAAAACACATCGGAGCCCCCTACAGCATGGTGCATGAAAAGTATAGACAGGGTGAATAATACTAGAATTCTCAAGGTCATCGGAAGATATAAAGGAACCTTTATAATGACAACAGTCCGGGGGATGAGTATCATATTCTGTTTGACTGTAAGAATGTAAGCATAATGAATTTCAGAGAAAGGTATCTGCCAAAGTATTATGCAAGTTCCCCATCCATGCATGATGTATAAGCAATCAGACAAACCAAAAGTTACTGGCAAATTGGGTGTCTTTTTGCAGAATGTCCTTCTTTTGTCTGAGTAATAGATGCTGTTTTTTGTTGTTGTTTTGTTTTGTTTATCAAGCAGAATGCCGTCACCTTGTCATTTTTGTCTTTTTGTTATGTGTTGTTTGTGCTCCATACCATTATGGTCCTGAGCACATAAATACATTCAAACAAATGAAATTTGATGTTGTCATATGACTTAAGAGCAAAATGGCAGCAAGAAAATTTAAACACTAATTTTATGTTTTCAAAGAACACGTAATGAGATAAACACAGAACAGTTCGACTGCTCTGTCAGCACTTCGAGTCTCTGAATGTCAGAAATGTGTAATGTTTGTAGGTTTAACAGCTGCCAAGAAAATGATTGCAGTAGTAGTAGCAGCTGGAAGCCCCCTCCGTCTTTGACCATCAGACAATGGGTTTTAACCTTTCTTGTTGTTATGTATATGTCGACAGCCGAAATGGGGCCAAAGAAGCAAATGTGAATATGTGGCTCACTACGGTGGAAGCATTAAAGTTGATGTAACGGTATATTCAGCGGCACATCGTTATTTTCTTGTGTTTTAATGGAAATAAAATAAAAATTTGATTTAAAAAAAGAACAGTTTTAGCTGTTACCCCTAAAACTAGTGTCACATTTACTTTTTTGATCTTAATATGATTATTTGATGAGTTATTTGACAGCTTTACTTGAAACTAGAGTCTACATGTCATTATATTAAAACAGTGGTGGAAGAAGTACTCAGATTCATTCATTAAGTAAAATAGAAATGCAAATATATTACAAGGGGGTTGAAGACCAGCATGTTTCACTGTAGTACTCAGCTCTAATCTCAACCTGGGGTAGAAATACTATATTATAAGTAAAAGTCATAGTATAGTGGAGCTGTCTTAAAGAAAATAGCATACAATGTAAACACTTAAGCACACGTAATTGAACAGCCTACATGTACATGAATTTATACTTTTACAATGTTGGAAGCTACTCAGTTACTTGATTTCAGGCTTTTCATCTGGATTTAGATGCCAATCTGATATCAACACCACACCATAAAAGGTGCAAGTTTAGCTCAGCCTCCCTGGTTAGTAAGTGGTGCCTGTGTAGTACTGGTACCTGCTGTTTAAATGACGTCATCCGCTAAATGCAGTAAAGCAGGTTGATCGTGTAACACAGTATTAATGACGGAATGTAACAACACAGTTACAGTAATATTAGGCTAACAACAACAATAACAATAACAATAATAATAATAATAATAATAATAATAATAATAATAATAATAATAATAATAATAATAATAATAATGAACAGAGGGTGGATTGTTTTTATAAACTGACATCTGCATTCTGTTCAACCACGTCACAGCTGTTTGCGACAAAGTGTAGTGTAAGCTCACATTAAGTCATCAGCTGACGCTACACCTTTTCAGCACCGCGGACAGCTCCGTTCTGCATACAGAGCAGATGGCGACGGTTATAAAAGCCCCGCATGGAGCGTCTCTGCACCGGAGATCCACCGCGACAGCATGAGTCACAGCATGGATAACAGACTCGACTTCCCGTACAGAATCACTCAAGATGAGTATTTACCATACAAAACCAAACGCTCGGCGTTAGATACCAGTGTCGTGTATAGGGGGACGTCCACGGGCATGAATTTTGGAAACCCGCTATCTGAAAAGTTTAATGAGAAGGAATTGATGCATGGCTTGAACGATCGTCTCGCAGGATTCATAGATAAGGTGCACCACCTGGAGTACCAGAATCATCTGCTAGAGAGAGAAATTGAGGAGCTCAGAGGGAAAGCGAAACCTGCATCTTGTTTGGAGGAGGAGTATGGACCAGAGCTCAGGAAACTGAGGGAGCTGGTTCAGGATATCACTCATCAGAAGCATCAGATTGAAATTGAGCATCAGAATTTAGAGGACCAACTGTCCACCTTGAGAAGACAACATGACCAGGAGGCGCGCAGCAGATCAGACGCAGAGAGCAATATTGTGGTCCTCAAGAAGGACATCAGTGACGCGTATCAGGCTAAACTACAGCTGGACAAGAAAGCCCAGGCTCTCGTGGATGAAATCCACTTCCTGAAGGAAACACATAAGGCTGAGGTGTCAGAAATGTTTGACCAAATCCAGGATGCGGAGGTGACTGCCAAGGAGCATGAATTTGGCAACCCCGGCGTCACTGCGGCACTCCGGGACATCAGGGCACAACTGGAAGGTCATACAGCGTCCAGCGTCCAGCAGGTAGGAGAAACTTTCCGATCTCAGTTTGCGAGATTAACGGAGGCAGCTGAGACCAAGAGAAAGGCTTTGAAAGCGACCCAGCAAGAGATTCAGGAGTACAGGAGGCGCTTGCAGGCCAAGAACATCGAACTGGACTGCGCTAAAGGCACAAGGGAAGCGCTGGAGAGGCAACTTCATGACGTCGAGGATCGCCACAAGGAAGAAATAATTCATTACCAGGTAGGATTGAAAGAGCACGATTTAATAAACCCTCGTTCAGTGTTCACGTACACATGCTGTTCCGTAACACACCCTGTCTCCTCTCTTGCTCCAGAACACAATCAAAGAACTTGAAAACGAGCTCATAAACTGCAAGTTTGACATGTCTGGGTACCTGCGGGAATACCAGGACCTGTTAAATGTGAAGATGGCTTTGGATGTGGAGATACTGTCTTACAGGTAAAGGTGTGCTGATCTCATGTGTGATTTAAGGTTAAATAATTAAAGAATGAAAAGGCAAACATTTGTGTGGTGAAAAAAGTTGATTATTTTTCCTTATTTCCCACACTTTAGCATTAATCATTTGGTGTGAAAGCTGCATTTAAGTACAATAAAATTAAACACAAGTACAGCATCTAGTGCAAACAATCACAATGTTACACTAATGGAATCACAGAAATGGCCTTGCCTAAAAGTTGATGTGACATAAAGGCTAAACACTAATCTAAATCTAAATTTAAGGATGCGGACATTCTCTAAATAGTACTTGTGTTAAGAACAATACCCTTTGGTAGTAGTTTTTTGCACCTGTCTCAAGTCTTTCCCATTGTTGTGGATTACATTCTGTATCAGTGATGTTCATCAGTCACTGCAAATAAAATTCTTTCTCCTATCTTGCAGGAAACTCCTCTGCGGTGAGGAGGCTCGGCTATCCACGATGTCAGACACCAACATGTCCTTGCCCTACATTTACCACCAGTCCCCTGTTTACACCCTGCCTTGCCTCAGTCGTCCGGGAGGCCCGCGCAGACGAGCTGAGCCCCAATACAAGTTTGTAGAGGAGATCATAACGGAGACCACCAGGGAAATTGAGATGTCAGATTTTGAGGAGTCAGGGTCAGAGGAGACAGAGGTGGGAAAGGACGAGCAGGAGGCTACCAAAAGAGAGAGAGGGAGCAGTGAGGAAGAGAAGGATAATAAAGACAGTCGAGAGGAGAAAGGTGAGCAGATGTCTGATAGTGAGCAGAATCAAGTAGGGACTTCAGTGAATGGAGGGGATGATGGGAGACTTGGAGAGGTGGATGATGGTGAAAGACATCAGAAAATTAAAGACAAATCAGGCGAGAGTGAAGCAGTTGACAATGAAAGGGAAGGTGGCAAAGACAGAAATATTCAAAGCAAAGTTTTATTAAGTGAGAGCCTTGATGAGGAAAAAAATGAGCAAAGTCAAAAAGTAGCTGAAAACACAGAACAAGAGGAAGAAGCCGCAGTGAAAGATCTCTCTGCAAAATCCGATGAGTTAAAGCCAGAGGTCCCTGTGGAGGATGGACTTGTGAAAAAATCTGATGATGGTAAAAAAGGAGATGCTGAGAAAGCTCATTTTATCTCAGCTCAAGTGAAGAAGCCTGATGAGACCTCGACCCAAGTGTCAGACAAAACTCAAGAGCAAAGCAGTATTGTTCAATTGCAAGACAAGGTTCCTACTTTGGCTTCAGAAACAGCTGAGGAAACCACAGATCTGACAGCAGAGACAAAGAGCTCTCAGTCCACAGAGGAGCTTTCAGAAAAGGCTCAAGCACCTTCAAGTACAACACCCAAGAGTGAGGAAAGGGAAGACAGTCAAAGAGAGACAACGGAAACAAGTAAATCTGAAGCAAAAGGTGATGATAAAGTAGCAAAAGGTCTTCAAGATGCCAGCAATATAGGCCAAGATGAAGAGTCATCTCTCAAATGTAATGTGAAAAGTGTTCCTAAAGAGGAGGACCAGACACCAAGTGGTGGGGAGAAAACCCAAATAGGCCAAACTACGCTGCCAAAGGACAAGACAACGGTCAATGCAGGAATCAAAGAATTACATCAGGGGGCACTAGAAAGCAGCCAGGGTCAGAAATCAAAGCTGTCTGAAGTGACAGAGAAAATAAATGATCCACAAGGTAAAACCGAGACAGTGGAGAGTAGTAAGTTAGGGAAATGATAAGGAACGAGCCAAACAGAGGGGCCTATCTGCTGACGAGGAAAAGAGGATGAAGGACATTTAAACCTTACATTTGATGAGGCAGCAGTTGATAGGCAAATATCAGGGAGAGTGAAGCTGAAAACAGAGAATGGCTTAACTAATGCAGATGCAAATTCAAGGCATAAGCTTAAGCCAAGGCAAGAGAAGGAAGCTAAGAGCTGTGGCTTCTCTTCAGAATGACCATTTTAAAAGGAGAGAGCATGATTCTTCTACTGCAGCAGCTTTGCCTGAGCCAACATGTGATGTTTTCCAATCTTTGGACTCACCACTTAACTAATTTAATCACGAATGTAAAAGATGCAAAGTTACTTCTGAATTTGTGTTCATCTTTATTCGCTCTGGTATGTGCTGACAAATAAATGCAATATCAAAAAAAATAATCCTGTGAATGTTTTTGCTGGACACCAGCACTCAAGTGTTACTGTAGATACAATTGTTAATGCAACAGACAAGTCAGTATATCGGCTTAACGTATAAATGCTCACTTTGCCCTCTCTTTTAATGTCATCTACCATATTTCCTGTAACCTTGTGATCTTCCATTTGTGAGTAGAACACTCAGTCTTGTTAGCGCACACATGATCATCATAATTGAAATAAAGGGCAAGATAAGTCACTAACTGGACATGAAAAAGGTGATCCCCTCTCAAGTATGACTTGAAATGTTATTTAAATCTAGAAATAGAGGTGGTGTACATCATTGTTCAACCAATCTCTTTGTATCATTCATCAACTGAAGGTCTTTGGGTCTTTCTCCCAATGTTTGCTCACTGTCTCCATTTGGCTGAGTTTCCTTTACAGCTTCCATTTCCTTTCAGTCTTTTATTCTTGCAAGGTTTTAAGCGCACACACCTGAGAAATTCATGAAAGACTTTAGAGTGCAGGCACCCAACTACCCAATGTATAATTTTAAATACTCCTAAAACCCATGGAATTATGCATTCAACTTCCCAAAATATCACGCTCAAAGCACACAGTCAGGACTTAGGGCTTCAAGGCAAGTTCCTAAAAATACTTGAAAAGCTCTGACTTCAATCACATTTTAAAAAAACCTTGAAAATGGTAGTTTTGACGTGCCTCGTTAATTTGACAGAGCTTGAGCTGACTTGCAAGCATATTAATTTACATGTGCAAAGGGTATGAAAGATGGGACACTCAAAATGTGACTGCTGTTAGTGGCGCTTCTATTATAAGTAACTGGATAGTCTGAATATACATTCTAGCCCTTAGTAAAGGTTGCAGGATTTTTTGAAACATGATTTCTCTTTGCATAGATATACTTATATTTTTACTTATATTCTTGTTTCTTTTACAGTTTGCTTTTATGATTTCTTAAAATCAATTGTATGAATTCATTTTATATTGTTTTTTTAGGTTGATTATGTAACAACAATCCAGGGATTACAGATGAAACAGTCATTTGTCTAAATTTGGTGCATTTACATCTGTCCCAGCTAAATTAAACATAATGAAATGAAATTTTAAAAAAAACTGTAAATGCACGGACGCTTTGCAGTTTTGCAATTTATCATAAATCCCTTTGCTATTTATCATGATCACAAACAGAAATGTCTAAATCATAATCTGCAGCTAATTGCAAAATGCCTACATATTGCAATTATCCTCAGAAGACACAGTTGCTTCATTGAAATCAGTCCGCAGGCATTTCCGATTAGAAAAAGCAGTATAGGCCTAAGACAGTTGATGACTTAGGGCTATACTGATCCATGATAGTTCAGGCTGAGAAGTGTACAAGGGCAGTTAAATCTCCCACTCACTTACACTCTGCTCTCCAAGTGATGGTTATGTAATATAAAGGGCTGAGCGTAAGTGAATGAGGCAAAGTGGAACACTATTAAAATTCAGCCAATGAGTTTTCGGTGGCACTTCAATATCACAAATTAAAAAGGCATTTGTGGAGTTCAAAGACTTTATTGAAAATTTATACGTACACGTAAGGACCTCCAAGACTTCCTGTGGGCTCTGTCTCTGCCCAGTACATGGAAGAAACTTTGAGTGCACACGTGTCAGCTTTTAAGTTAAACCTCTTCCGGACCATGATAGTTTGGCATTACTGTGAACATCAAATGACTTGCCCCCCAGTTGTCAGTTAGTACAGAATAAACAAAAACTAATCCTGCTTGGTCGGCCAAGTGTGCAGGTCTCTCCCAAACTTACAGCCCCACCTTTAAGCAAACCCAAAAACTGCCCAGTTAAAGGGAGCTTTAACGGAGCATCACAAAACCCGACGGCCAACGCAAAGTAAAAACATCAGAGGTTAAGTTTGTCCTTGTGTGCATGAACAGGAAGGGATCAGCAATATTTTAAATAATAGCAGAAAAGGCCTAGTGTACTTAACAAGTTTTGCAAATGAAAACTGCATAGATGACAAAGGAATATCAGATTGGTATGACAGTAAAATCAGAGAGAGGAAATGACAACCAACGCCCTGCAAAACCGTCAATTGATGTTCTCATGATAAAGTGTCTGGGATTATCACAATAAAGCCACACAGAGTTGATGACAGGCAAAGGGATTGTATTGGATGTCATTATTATGGCAGTGCTGAACAGGAACAATGACATAATTTATAAATATGTCACACACTGTCTCTTGAATAGATGCAACTACAAAATAAAAAGCAACAAAAAGGTAAAATATACCAGTGACAAAAGCACCAACTTGGGTGGTACTCAGCAAGTTAGAGTTTGTTGTCGTAGCCTTTGAACCAATCTCTCCAAGACATGCCCCTGCTGGTTTGAGTTGGACATACATTTAAGGCCAGATTCTGATATTCCCTAGTCTCTTGCAGTATGAAGAAAACTTAGGCTTCCAGTTCCAAGCCCAGACCCAGCTTGTGGCCTCCTGCGTTGATGTTCTTGCCATCGACCAGGCCAGATAAGGTGAGTTTCACACCTGCGTAGGCAAGAGGGACCAACATTAGCCATCACACATGCAAAATGACCTTTGAGAATGAGGGTTGACAGGAAAACAGGCTGCCGAGTGCAAGGACTCAAGTGTGGAACTGTGAGGCCTACTAAAGAGATGTATTTAACTTTAATTTCTGTTAACTTTATTGATAATATGAACATTTTGCCAACACCCTTCAGCTGAACCTGTAGGGAACCAACTTACCTGGTCTGAGAGTCTGGGTGTATCCAACACCAACAAGGCTATTGTTGTTCACTTTAGCCTATGGAGAAAAGTAAGTCAGTTAATGGTGACATTTTTCTTTTTCCTCATCTGCCGCTCTCTAAAAGCCTCCAATGCAATACTTACACTGATAGAGGCATCCTTGTCCAGCTGGTATTTGGCTGCAATACCGAAGCGCGTGCTGTTGCTGCCAGCGGTCCAGGCCAGGTTAACTGCCGTCTCCAGCTGGTCACTCACTTTCTGGTAGATGGAGCCTCCGAACTCAGCTCCGTCGTTGCTTAAAAGATCATAAGCACAGGACACGTCTCAAGATACAGGAAAGAAAATTTGGAATATCTAACTACAAAAAGGTATTTATTCGAGGTCTTGCCATCACCTCATAGAAACATTTGCATCTACTTCCTGTGCTTTAAATTTCTCATGTTTACTAGTTCCAAACAATCCTGGACTGTTTTGACAAAGACAGGGAAAGCTTCCAAATATGGAATACTTAGTTCCCTGGGAACCACATTTAAATTTGAGATAAACATAAACTAATTAGACAAGTAAACTTCAGTGAAATGGCGACTTGCCTGCAGCATTGAGCTGTGCAGGGAACATTATCTGAGAATCCTGCCATTTAACATCTCTGTAGTTGCTTTTGTATTATGCATTTAAGCCAGTAATTAATATATACAAAGCCAACTGGGGTTGGTAATTTAGTGCCAGACAAAATCTTGAGTTTTTCCACAAGAGCGTCTAACTATTCAATGAACCGAACTGCTTGAAATTAGCATTTGATTAAATATTTAACATCTTGTTGGCATTGCTAAATTAACGTGCCTGTAGTCTTCCCTGCAGCTTGATTTAACAGACATTGTTTTCATTCGTTCAAACATTCAGAGGGTTACTACATTACTACTGTGTTTACTAAATTTGGAGAACACGTGTATTTTTCTCACTTGTATCACTCTGCAAGTGTTTAGCACAAGTAAACTATGTTCAGTTACTTGCTGGGTCTAACATGAAGAGCCTGCTATGCTGCATTTTTCCTTTAGGCTGTTAAAGCTCGGCATATTGTATAGTTTTGGGTCATCACGGGGATGTGTCACCATAGCAGGCCACAGATAAGTTGTATTAAATCTTTTGATTGTTTCATTTTAATTCTTTTTGTGGCCTTCTTGATTCATACCATAAAAATCCCAAAACCAGGTTGGCAGTTAAAAATCTGGACTAACCTACAGTCATTCTGTAATTCATTTTTTTTCTACCTTCTGATACACAATATAGCAAATTTATAGATGTTTATAGATTAGGGGAAAAACAAAATTCTAGATCAAGGGAAGTGAAGGTTTCATGTGAAACGTTTTCTACTTACACATTGGTATGCAACTGGAAGTCTCCTGTCTTGTAGCCAATGGCAAAGTTGTTCTGGGTCATCTTAGATTTGGCAGTGTCAAAGCTCATCTGGTAACCAGCTAGCCACCCCTCGTAGCCGACGACAGCAGCTCCGTGGATGGTGGGACCGGCAAAGTCAAAGTCGACATCGCAGCCCAAGTTAACATACTCGCGCTTGTAGGCGGTCTTAACTTTGCCACTCTTCTTGCTGTTGAACAGAAACACAGCTTCGGTTAACCTTAAGTGAAATCCCAGTCAAGTCAAATTAGGCACTGAAAAAGCACTTTTAAGAGGACCAGGTTATATTTCCTGCACTGTGCCCATTTAACATGATACAAGCCTTTAAATGTGCTAATTTGTATTAATGTTCTAGTTTATTCAAATAAGAGGACTGCATCCTCATCAATGTTGACAAAAATAGGGAAAGACAGCATCGTTTTGTGCAATTTTGACATGCTTATGTCTTCTGTTTTGACAGGTTTGAAGATGTAACACAATGTAAATGTTTCCTAATTTTTTTAATGTGGTGAAAATGCACATTACTTAACAGAAATTAACTCTCTTGGCCTCGTCTTCAAAGCACCCAAGGGTGTTTCAGCACCCACTTTGGGAACCACTTCCATACATTTGTGTTCCTCCAGAGATAATTCTAAACCTATGCACTATGCATGCTGTCAGCTCAAGCAGCATTAGAAATATATTTTTCTTCAAAGGCCACATAGCTGAAACACTGAATAATTGATCAGCCACTATTTCACCAGCTAGGACCCATACCTGTCAAGTATCCCGTTTTGGCCGGGAAAGTCCCATATTTTACCCTTCTTTCCCACCGTCCTCCCGTATTAGTATTTTCCCGTATATCTCCCATATTAACCTGCGTTATTAAAAATAATAATACCCCGGGGGCCAGGTGGAGTAAAAAAAACATTCCCAATCTGAGCTCTGTCACAGCCTCTCGATAACTGCCACCTGCAGGTAGACAACAGGGGCCGCATCACAGAAACTTCCTAACCGGCAGATCCTATCCTAACTGCTTGGATCCAAATCCAAGTCTTTGATAGAAGGAGATCGTTAAATTTAAGTAATACATGAAAAACATGATGATGTAAGCCCACAGCCTTTATCAGCCTTTCCCGAAAAGAGCTCCTGGTTTCTGCCTGCGTCAGTGAGGGAGCACAGGAGGAGCGACCAGCGGCTTTCCTCTGCTCGGTGGACACAACAGCTGCCTTTCTCTTCATATAACCTGTAAATGGACTTATTTTATTTTTGGCAGCATTAACGCTCCGCTGGACGCCGGATATGCGGCAGTGACTGTGTCCGCTATTTTAGCCCACTCTCTAGGCCTATCTGTAATCTCAGAGTTAAGCGTTATTTGGATTTCTCAACGGAGGTTACTAACACCTCTGAGTCATCTTCAGGAACTTTCTATAAAGTTCCTGTCTTAAGTCTGTACGGCCCCAGAACTGTTTGCACTCTACTCTCATGTAAAATTAACCACTCTGGCCCAGCCCACAAATATACTCCTTCCAAACAGTCTTAAAGAAGCAAAGTCTGCAACAAAATTATACAATAACTCACTAAAAGAGTAAAGAAAAGTTATGTGAAATTAAAAGAATGTGTGGAATGAAAATAAAATGTAAATGTAGAGACAAGCAATGTTAAATGAACAGAAAATATGCAAATAAGCATTTAAATAAAGTTGTGTTTTCATTTAGGCTATAACACCTGTCCTAATATGTAAGGGACAGCCTACTGGAGCTTGGTTGGGGTGGTGGGACTGCTAGCGGTGGCCGCCGGAAAATTTCCCTTATTTTCAAATCCAAAACTTGACAGGTATGTAGGACCTTAAGAGCCATGGCTGACTCAAAAGTCTAGTTTAGTCTAGTTTTCGGACAAAATCATTTTGCTCAGTGCTGGTGTTTATTTCCCAGTCTGAGCATGACACTGTGGCCTTGGACACGCTGTAGCCACATATCTCCACCCTGCCACTCTCAACATGAAAGAGGACACGCTTCCTCTGGGCCATGTGCCACATTCTTCATGTGATTTACATCTCATAGATAGCGAAAACATTAAGGAGTACCTCAATGTCTAGGCAAATAATAAACTTAAAAAAACAAAACCAAAAGACAAAATCCTCTCAGAGAAAAAAACTGCAATACATAATTAAGTGCATAACCCGATAGTCAATCACAGTAAGTAAGTAACAGACTAGTTCCATATTGGGACTACAGTCACATGGCTGGCAACAACACTCGTCAGAAGCATGAACAGCACGGATCAGGTTGCCAAAGTTACTCATGTAGAGAGGCAACAGGCAGAGCAGACTGTGTTTGTTAAGCAATGAGTTCAAATAAAATTCACATTATTAACAAATCATTTATTATAACATCTTACCCAGTGTTTGGGGAGAAGGTTGTGTCAAAAGTCAGCTTCAGTCCCTTGGCAATCTGTGAGAAACAGAAAACATTTGACATAAAAGATATTAATGTTGTCTTGTCATGCTCAGTGGATAGAAACTTATTTTTGTCAAATAGCAGGTTTAGGAAATTGAATTTTGCCCTTACCTGATCTTCCACAGTGATTTCTGTCCCCAAGGTGTTGTCAGTGTTCCACTTCTCAGTAAAGGTCAGGCCATATTCTGACCTCTTGTATTTAGTTTCCAGGCTGCCTGCTACTTTGCTGGTATCAGTGTTGGAGGAACCAGCTGTTTTGAATTCCTGCAAGGGACAATTTTAGACAATCACTAGAAAAACTTTAAAAGACAAGTTACTCTGGATGAAATATCTGAATGTAAAGAAACTCATGCAGTTCTCTCTTATAGTACAATTGGCAGTCAGGTTGTGACTATTTCTCATTTCTTGGCCTTAAACCCCAAAACACTTTCCTTATCTTATGTTAAAAACAAAAAGTGTGTGTATTCTAGAAAGCTGCAACAACTGGTCATTTTGAGAGAAAAGTAATTAGCAATTTGGATGTTCAATTAGGTGATTCATCAAGTCACAAACCCATACAGCTTTTCAAATGTGGGACTTTGCTCTTCTGTTTGGTATCATTGTAAATTGATTACAAATGGGCTGCAGACTGTTGGTCAAAGAAGCACATTACCTTGGGCCATGGGAACATTATTACGATTATTATTTTGTTCTACTTTTTATTTTATTTTTTAGGGCTGAACAATTTTGAAAAGCATATCTAATTGCAATTATTTTTATTACTACAACATAATTTGCGATACTATGGGGGAATGAAAATTACTCTCATTTTCACTGAAAAACATTCAAATGAATTTTAGTGTGATTTTCGCTGGGATCTGTACGAAACAAATATGTTTTCCTGAGTCGCTAGAATATGATATGTATTGTAATCTGCACAGCTGAGTGGGGTTAAATATGTAGACTGGCACATTTACTGGAGGTTGAATATGATTTTATTGGCTGACAATGCCAATAAAATCTTTTTAAACAGAGCCAGGAAGTGTCATACATAAAGAGCTGTAAGCTAACTCATATTACAAAATTGACACCATCCTTTGCAACTTAATTGTTAAGTTTCATCACTATAGTGACTATAAAGTAAGTTCTATTTTTGTATTCTTAATCCACAAAAGAAATGAACTTACCACTCCACTGGCCGACTTTGTCTTGACATCGAGCTTCACTAAGCCAAATCCTGAAGAAAACAATTGTTTTGTTCAAAATATTTAAACGCTGATCTACAACAGCAAGTACACCTGGCAGTACAGACGTTTTAACATCACAGTACTATTTCATTACACGGTTAGAATCCATACCATAGCCTTTGTTGAAGATGTCCTTAGCGGACTTCCCCAGATCAGCATAAGAGGGAGGCACGGCCATTGTACCTGTAGACAGAATCAAAATGCATTGCTCAAATTACCTGAATTATATATTTTCATAAACTTGTGTACAGTTACAAAGAAACCCAAAATGCAATTATGTAGAAAGAAGATTATTATTTCAATTAACAATTCACCTCTCCTGCACAATTGAGTGTGACTTGTGTATAACACTGATTTAACAGCTACAAACAACAGCTGCAAACCTGTTACATAGCAAGCTATAGCCAAGTTTCTGTATCACTTAAAGGGCATCAATATTTAAGGTTATAGGCAGGGATTGCAGTCTCATAAATGTAGTACGTGTGTATTTTATTGCAGGGCTACAGTATGCAAATGGTAGAAGCTATGAATGCATTGTGACAATTATTTGTGCATAGTATGAAACAAAATGAACGTGTTTTCAGACTATACACTACTTACTCTTCAGATTGGTGCCAAACACTGGCTGGTATGGAAGATACATTTTTTTCTTAAAGCAAAAGAAACCAAGGCAGGTTCACATGAAGATGTTAAATGCAACAGTATCTGTTCTTTCTGCCTACACCTGTTAAATCCAAAGCTATACAGTGCATTAGTGGGCATTTATAACCAAACTCTCACAACCATCTGGTTGATGACCAGATGCATTGATCTTCCTTGCTGCACAGATTCACCTGTATTCACTGCATCTGTCAGCTTATGCTGTGCAACACTGAGATTTACAGCCTTTGCTGCACATTGTCAAAACCTCGTACTAACAAGGGGTAGGTCTCATACCAGGTTGAGGGTGAGTACTGACACTAACAATGACGGTTTCACTTTATATACCTCTGGCACAGTAACAGCATTCCAGTATCGCAGGTAGCCACAACAGAACCAGTGTGACAACCGATGGACAAGGTTACTGAGTGAGAGGGGAGCCATTTTGTCGCACTGGAGTGTCTAACATTGGCTCAGGCGTGGCCTTTATTAAACTACTCCTCCACGTGAATTGGCAGCCACAGCTAGGCGTGCCTCGGCACATGCCGGTGCAAATTAGCCGGGTGTGTTAATTAACTGGTTCGCTTGCACGATCAGCCAGCTACCTCACTACTGCTAACTAGGCCATAGCGGGGTTATCCAGATGATGATGATGCTAATGTTAAATTGGTGAGTTGTGTTTTTTTTTTAACTGACGGATACTCTACGGAACACCTGCCGCTTCAACAACAGCATGAGACGTTTATTATAAAACAGAATTCCCCAGCTTTTACTTTACATGTGTCAGACATAGCATGCAGAGTTCAGCTAGCTTAGCTAAGTTAACTTTGCTAGCCTACAGAGTACCGGTGTGCGTAAAGCACGCTTGAACACAACTTACTGCTTGTTATGGAGCTGATTAACAGTGTCATACTTAATAATGGCTTTCTTACCGGTAGAGGATGGACCTAGCGGTAAACTAAAGTGACTTTATTAGAGATGTTCCTCACACCGCACGGCAGAGGTAGGCGTCACCGGTTGGAGGGCGAGCTGAAGGAGACTGCACTGCAATGAAATCCAGACCTATCGCAACCTGGCTAAGGACCCGGGACAGCCGCATATGTGCCTGAATAAAAAATGCTTGTCACGGTAACGGCGTGGTTGCGTCACAGTTCACGCTCTGGTCAAGGGCCATTATTAACAATAATGATACTTTTATTAGGGATGGGCGATACCAAACTTTTTTTAATTAAAAGGCGGTTAAAAAATCAGACATTGCTATGGATTCACAAATAACGAAATACTAAATTTTTTAGCATATCAGCAGCAATTATCACTAATAGGACTTTGAAAAGACTATGCATGAAACTGTCTCTATTCTGAAGTAAGAATCACACGGACTTGGAGGAAGTTGCCTCTTTTGTGGAGGAGGAAATGGCCTCTAGTGGCCATTAGTGGTCGACTGCGTGCTTTTAAAAGGGGTTTCGTGGTTTCTCAAGAAACCTATACTTAAGTATTACTTCACAAGATGCTCCACGTTCCTCATTTTAACGGATGGAGGCGGCAAGTTGCTCTTCTGACATTTCCCCTAACATTTATCTTAAAAATGCAACTGTATTCTCGTAATATTAAGGGTTTATTCTCATAATGTTACGACTTTGTTCTCGTAATATTATGACTTTATTCTCATAATATTACTACTTTAATTTTGTAATACTGCTTAATTCTCATAAGATTACGACTTTCTCATCTCTGATTTTTTTTACTCCTCAATGTGGCCCTAATACTCCCGTGCATTGTGGGTTGAATCAGTCTTTATATGTTATCAGAAAGCATCCTAATGGGCATTGTGAGTGTGGGAATTCTGAAACAGTTGAACATTATGGAGGACTGATCCTGACAAATTCAGAAATAAATACAGAAATATATAAATGCTCAATAAATAAATAAGCATCTGATTAAATGCATAAAAAATAAAGTCAATACATAAATGTAGGCAGTAATTAAATTATACAAGGAGACATAAATGTATATATCTATTTTAATTAGCTTCTTTATTTATTCACCTTTGTAATAAATACCTTATTTATTTATTGTCCGTTATAATCAACTTTATTTATTAATTACTTCTTTTTTAAAATGTATTTATTTATGTGTGTGTTTTAATATTTTTTTGTTTTTTTTATTCTTCCGTTGCATTTTCTACCCTATTTATTTCTCCAGCGGTATTCATTTCTGCCTGTCCTTTTTACATTTCTCTATGCATTTCTTCCTCATTATGCAAATGAGGAGGGGCTGTGTCTCAGGGGGTGAACTCCCCTGTTGGTGGACCAGTCAGAGGAAGAGCTCTAGGCCTGCACAAATAAACAAGCTTGCTCCTTACACAGTCAGATGGCTTCCTTCAGTGTGCTGAGGTGTTTAGCAACTCTATTTGTCTTCCTTCTTTTTCATGTGGACGCTCTGACCTACAAAGTTTTCAATTAGCAACTTATACGGACACAGAACTGCAGGAAAGTGACCTGTCATTTCTGAGAGCCACATCTGTTAGTCGCAGCTAAATCTGGAGTGCACTCCTATTCAAGTATTTACGGTAAATGCTCCCACCGAGCAGCTCATTGCTCTGCTGTTATCAGCCTGTTTCACCAAAAACGCCATTCAGGGTGAAAATTCAACCGAGGTGTCCGGAGATGCAGTGACTTAACCAGTGGTGAGTAAGAAATATTATGAATAATACATCTAATTTGTTAAGCTATGAGGAGAGTGTTAATATCATATAGGCTAAAGCTCTTGGTGCTGACTAACAAATAAACCTATCTTGACAGTTATTAAAAATAGTTTTACACTTCTGTTAAATGTGATTGTCATTAAGCCATATTTTATGTGTTGTTAAGTTAACTTTACTGCAATTAACCAGTCAAAATTATTTAATGAAGGCTAGTTACTGTACTTTTGTCTTACACAGAAGACAGGAGGCGGCATGCGTAGAACCATATTCATCAGAACAAAAGAAGAAGGAGGAGAAGGAGAGCAATAAAGAATATAATCCCCAAATAATAAAATTCCTTTTATATTCCCCATGCCTTGTTGTTTATGTGTAGATACAAAGGAAGAATGGGAGAACAACACACATGACACATCTCATCGTTACTGTGCATGGGAGAATTATGACTGGCAGCCCGGCTCTTAGGCTGCGACAAAGATGGGAGACAAGACGAGCTTGCATGGAAAAAGTAACAGTTTATTCTACAAAATAAGATTTAACAAAGATAATAACGTGTAAATCAGTATCAGACATGTCAGTGTGTGAAACATCAGTAAGAACACAGAAAGACCAAAGACAAAAGGTGGTGATCTATATAGCTCCCAACCACCCAGGCCCAGGTGTAACACATGCCGCTGATGACAACCTCCCAGAACCACATCCTGCAAGACAAACCCAAAGAGACAGGACACAGACACAGGACACCGAGTGGCTGGGAGGGGCAAGAGTCTCCTTCTCAATAACAGAATAATTTCACTGAAAAGAATTCAGTTTCTTTGAGTAGAAACTCACGGGTTGTTCGATACCACTGTTGTCACACTGAAACAAAAAAGCACCAGCCCTTACAT
The DNA here is from genome assembly GCA_024633595.2 of Lepomis macrochirus. Classification (NCBI taxonomy): domain Eukaryota; kingdom Metazoa; phylum Chordata; class Actinopteri; order Centrarchiformes; family Centrarchidae; genus Lepomis; species Lepomis macrochirus. The sequence continues at coordinate 16,908,204 of JALXJV020000020.1, read as the reverse complement.
TACTTGCATCCACGTGCAGCTTGAAGGGTTGGTCCATACATAGAGCTGCAAAAACAGGATGTGAGCGAAGAACTGATTTAACATCTTCAAATGCTTGTTGACAAGAAGCTGACCAAATATACTTAGCTTTTCCTTTTAGTTGATCTTTCAAAGATGATACCACAGTTGAAAAGTTTTTACAGAAACTGCGATAGTAACCCACAAGTTCCAGAAACTGCTGGAGTTCTTTTTTAGTTGAAGGCACTGGCCGCACGTTGCCCTGCGCTACTACCTTACCAAGGTAGGTGACGGTAGCCTTAGCAAACTCACACTTTGCCAAGTTAACTGTCAACCGTGTGTCCGCCAGACGTTCAAACAGCTTCTTGATCCAAACCAAATGTTCTTCCCACGTATCACTATAGATCACAACATCGTCCAGATACACAGCACATCCTTCCAGCCCAGACACAACCATATTCATAAGGCCCTGGAATGTTGCTGGTGTGTTACGTAACCCAAAACTCATCACATTATAGGAAAATAGACCAAAAGGCGTTATGAAGGCAGAAATCTCCCTTGCTCTCATGGAGAGAGGTACTTGCCAATATCCCTTAAATAAGTCGAATTTACTCATACTGAGCCGAGCCAACTTGATCAACACAATCTTCCATTTGTGGCAGTGGATACGCATCTGGTTTTGTGACCCCATAGGACTTTTATCTGATTTATCTACCAGTAAACAAGGAGATGCCCAACTGGATGATGAGTATTCTGCAATACTGTTCTCAAGCATATATTTTACCTCGCATATATTTTTCATCACCTTTCGCTTTTTCTCTGACACCCGGTAAAAACGTTGGCGGATTGACTGTGCTTCAATGTCATGTTCAACAGATGTGTTTGACTGGGTGTGTAATTGAACAAACAAAGATAACTGTTAATAAGAGCAGACAGCTCAATGTACCTCTCCTCAGACAAATGACCAAACAAAGTCTCTAGATTCCGCAAGGTCTAAGAATTCTTTAACCGGCCATGCAACAAACTCTCATCAGGTGGTGTAACTCTGTCATCCTCCTGTACAGAGACACACTTCATACCATTCCCCACTGTCGCAACCACTGAAACTGCTTTCAAAGAATCTTTCTGCTCGCCACTACGCGACTCAGAAACCTGAAATTGACGAGCATAATAGGGTTTCATAAGATTTACATGACAGAGCTGGGTAGGTTTCCTACACTTCGGCGTTGACAACAGGTAGTTTTGTTCTGAAACCTGATGCAGAACTGTAAAAGGACCAGTGAACTTAGCCTGAAACGGTGAACTGACAAGTGGACACAAAGCAAGAACCTGATCACCAGGACTAAAATGGTGATGCTCAGCTTTACGATCATACAGGCGCTTCATTTTCCCTTGTGAGGAGGTCAGCTTCTATTTAGCCATCTCTTCAGCAGTATACAGCCGATGTCAGAAACCGTTAACATAGTCATAGTTACTAGGAGGTTCTGATTTTCCAACATCATGCAGCAGAGTGAACGGTCCACGTACTGTATCCCCAAACACCAGTTCATTGGGGCTAAAACCAGTGCTTTCCTGCACAACCTCTCTGGCGGCTAACAATAACCATGGCAAGCCTTCTTCCCAATCCTGGTTCAACTCAATGCAATAACCACGCAACAAAGACTTCAGAGTCTGGTGAAATCTTTCCAGAACTCCTTGACTCTGAACATGGTATGTGGAGGCCTGGTTATGTTTAACATACGTTTATGTTTAGTTGCTTTAGGACTTGTGCAAACAGATGAGATGAAAAATTTGAGCCTTGATCACTCTGAACTATCTTTGGGACACCAAAACAGCAAAAACAGCCTACTTACCAGCTCATCAATGTCTCCCAAACAACCAGATTGTTCAACTCATTTACAAAATGAGGCACACAACTTATGACACTAGACCACAACTAACCTCTGACATCAAGCAAACACCAGGTCACAAGGATCGGACAAGCCCCCATTTGTCACAGCCCGGCTCTTAGGCTGCGACAAAGATGGGAGACAAGACGAGCTTGCATGGAAAAAGTAACAGTTTGTTTCACAAAATAAGATTTAACAAAGATAATAACGTGTACATCAGTATCGCTTCATGTCAGTGTGTGGGTGTGTGAAACAAGAGACAGGACAAAGACACAGGACACCTAGTGGCTGGGAGGGGTCATCATAGTAACTACAGGATAAGTGGAGAACATTCAAGATTTTTTTTTCAACTGTCTGCATAGTTTATTCATCTTGTGTAATGAATTAAAATGAAAAGGTCTACTAGGCTCCTCTCTACTTTGACATTTAAGATTAGCTGTGTTTCATCCACCTTCATACACATATGTGACATTACAGTATACAACTTGAGAAAGGTAAGTTGTTTTCCACTCCAGCCTGCCTAAATGAAAAGCGTTTTTGGGATTAAATGGGCTTTATTAGCTGCTGCAGTGCAGGATGAACTCAGAACAGACCCATTTCTAAACTTATTATTCTAAATTATGCAATGAAGAAGAAGAAATGCATAATAAATCCTGGGACAAAATCTGTCCTGTACAAATACTGTACAGCATGTAGTCTAATGAACAGGCCTTGTGTTATAGCTGACTTGGGCAGTGAAATGTTTCATCTTTTAATTCATGTGGTTATAGTTGTCCACAACTCAAATCAGAATTTAAGGAGAAATGTTTTATACCACCTCAAGAAGACTTCCTATCAGAAAGGTAGGAAGGTATTTCAGTGTACTGCAGTCCTTAAATCTAAATAAAGTAATTTCTCTGACATTTGGGTTATTTTACTTTTAATAGACACATGTAAAAGGTTTTATACCTCCTCTGAATATAATCCAATTAATCTTATTTTCATACTGTATAAATTATGTTGTATGTTGCTTGCATCATGTACTATTGAGACATCATTGCCATCTTCAGATAAGACTTTCAGACTGCAACATGTTTCTTTGTAAAGAGAGAAACAGAAAAAAGTATCTAACTCTGCCTGTCAGCTCAGTCTGCTGTTAAAACTGAATTTACCATACAGAATTGAATATGAGTGCACTCCAGATTTAGCTGCAGCTGACCATGTGCTTCTCTCTATATCACAGTTCTTGGTCCATGCATGCAGCAAACTGAAAACACTGTCTGTCAGAGCGTCCACACGAAAAGGGAAGGAAGACATGGCTGGTAGTATTGTCTTCAAATAGAGTTGCTAAACACCTCAGCACACTGAAGGAAGCCATCTGACTGTGTGAGGAGCAAGCTTGTTGATGTGTGCAGGCAGAGTAGGCCTACAGCTCTTCCGTCTGACTGGTCCACCAATAGGGGAGAAGTTCACACCCTGAGACTCAGCCCCTCCTCATTTGCATAATGAGGCAGAAATGCATAGAGAAATGTAACAAGGACAGGCAGAAATAAATACCATTACAGAAATAAATAGGGTAAAAAATGCAACGGAAGAATAAAACAGACAAAAATATTAAAACACACACATAAATAAATACATTTAAAAAAGAAGTAATTAATAAATAAAGTTGAAGACTATGACGGACAATAAATAAATAAGGTATTACAAAGGTGAATAAATAAAGAAGCTAATTAAAATAGATATATTTATGTCTCCTTGTATAATTTAATTACTGCCTACATTTATTTTATTGAATTTATTTTTTGTGCATTTAATCAGATGCTTATTTATTTATTGAGTATTTATATATTTCTGTATTTATTTCTGAATTTGTCAGGATCAGTCCTCCATAGAACATGTTTTACTGAAATGTAACAAATATAACATAGAAAGGAGCATTTTATTCAAGAGATTGTCAGATTTGTGTTCAGCCATTCTCAGATAAATCTATATTGGTTCAAAATGACTACTTGATTTTTAAAGTAGTATTACAGTTCTTACACAATACACTGCTATATATGAAAATTTGAAGCAATAACATTTTCATTATAGTGACTTCCTGAGCGAGGGCAGTATGAAAAAGAAGACGAAGAAGAACTTTAAATTCGATAAGATAATTTTTGTTACAATTTTAAAGATATGGATATGGATATGGAAAATTGCTATGTGATTTTTCAAAATAATGGTATTTTTTTAAGAAAAAAGAACGATCAATACACTTAAAGGAAAATCACATGGCACATATTAATAACAAATGTAGCCTACAAAAGCTAATATGAGTACAGTTAAATATTTTTTCCGGAGCAACTTAAACTATATGAGGCACTTGTCACAAATTGTGATCTTGTTGTATTTTCATCTACAGGTAAAAGTAGCACACTACTTTTCCTTTCTGCCATTGTCTTACAAGTTTGACACACAAGTGACTGCGAGGCTACGTGACACTGCTTTGGGTTCTGTTTTCTCAATGCCTAATCTGTACAGCATATGTCTTGTTGTTTACACTCTAAAAATGTTTGGTAATACTTAAATGCACAAAATAATGAAAGCATTTACTTATCATAGTATGTGCTTCTTAAAGCAGCTTTAATGTGTTAAGCTGGACAAATTTTTCTGAGTAGGTTGTAATGTAGCTTGCTGCTTTCAAGAAAAGGGTAGTTTTGTAGAATTACTTTCAACTTAACCAAAGTCAGTGGATTCAAAATGTCAAAAGAAAAGGATCTACCGACATGTGGCAGCAACTATTGCAAAATAGATGGGGAAAATGTAGTTATTCTCTCACCTCAATAGTTCAATCATCACTGTAGCACTATGCACTGATCATACCAACTTACAAATTGCTAATTGAAATGTCTGCACCTTCACAAAGTTGATGCAATATTAATATATCCATCCATCTATCGTCAACAGCTTATCCTGTGTACAGGGTCGCGAGGGGGCTGGAGCCAATCCCAGCTGACATTGGGCGAAAGGCCGGGTACACCCTTGACAGGTCGCCAGTCCATCACAGGGAATATTTATATATATGTATAAATGTAAAAATATGTTGTACTTCACTACTGCAAGTTTTTCAAAATCTTTATTAGTTACATTTAACATCATGACATATTCTCCAAACACATAAATGTGCATTTAAAGGAATGAAAACAGTATCAAAAACATCATCTGTGCCCAGTGTATTAAGTTTATAAACACCCTAAAAACAGAAATCAGGATTATATTATTTTAAATTAAAAACAGGGAAACCAATATACATGTATTGGGTTTAAGCTTGACTTGTTGATGCCCTTGTCAAACAACCAGGTCAGAGCTTCTTTGTAATGTTTTGCAGTTATTCAGAGGTGGACACGAATACATAGCAAAGGTAAAAAAACAAAACAAACAAACTTGGTGCTGAGACAACATGCAAGCGTACATAACACCCACATCTTCTCAATGTTTTAGAGAACAAACTTTAAAAAAAGAGGAACAACAAAGAAACTATGTAATGCAAAGCAAAAATGTTGCAAGTTTGCAAGTGACTAAATTAAAGGGCGACATTTTGACTTAGTCACACCACCAACAAAATGGTCTGCGGAAAATATACAAGTACAATATGTGAAAAGTGTCCCTTTGTCTGTCGCCTTAACGACAGAATATTATATTCCTTCCACATCAATCTCTGCATGCGACCTCAGGGTAAGGAGAGAGAGACAGAAAAATTCTATTCTTTGATCATGTCAAATTAATATCATTTTGTTACTGGTGTGTAAAATAATATTGAGGTTTTGATAGTTAAAAGTTACCTCACTTGAAGTTTTTTTCATGTATTTTACTTCCTCTTCAGTCTGTGTTGAAGGAGAAAATTAAATTCATTCACATTAAGACTACACAATTTTACATCTACATGACCACCTTGACAAGACTAAATTCTAGTCACTGCTTAAGAATAAAAGGTATGGTATAGTCTTGTAGTAAACAAACACAAACTACAATGGTATCCTCTCTACTTCTAATGCAGTAACTATAATTAGAATTCAATGTCTGATACTTATGTGTAATGCTGCCTTCTCTGTGAAAAATTATATTGGGAAATGAATAAGCATATTTTACCATTGTTGTGGCTGATGATTGTACTTTGGTCTGTTCTAAAAGAGACAGTAAAACCAGCCGTTACTGACTCTCAATGCTCTGAGTATAATGCACAATAATCCTAATTTCAAACAAAATATTTTAGAGTAATAAAACATGAATTTGATCCATTAATTCACCATATGTGTACTTACTGTATTTTTTAAACATAAACCAGATGAACAAGGTCACCATTACAAAGATCAACAAGCTCACGCGGATGCTGAAGCTCTTCAAAAAATTGGAAGGACTGCAGCATGTAAAGCACAGGGCAAATTAATTGGAGAAAAAAACAGTGTTATTATTCTTTAATCTTAGAACTTACCATCTAATATCAGCAATAACACAAAGACTACTGACCTTTGGTGTCCACCCTGCGCTGTTGGTGCGTTGCTTGCAAAGACAGAGGAGTGACTCACATGTTCAGGAGTGGGTGACAATGGGGTTAAATGTCTCGTTGCTGTAGATGTGTGTATAATTAAAAAAAGCACCATGATTACCGCTTAAATATGACAATAAATAATGCTTGTTGTACTTGACAAGTATTTATAATATATTAAATAGTAAATAGTATTCTAATTACTTACAGTACTTATTAGAGGTAGGTTGCTCAGCAACAGTTACATGCACCGGCATCTGAACGTCTCCTTTGACACAATAATACCAGCCGCTGCTCTCTGTCCTCAGTTCACTCATAGTCACAGTGAAAACATTAGGGACACTTTTACTGATGGTCACTCTTGTTCCATCTATTGATCCAGACTGATCTGTCACACAGGAGCTGTTCAGCTGGCACCACTTTATTTCTCCAGAGTTACTGTAGTTACAATCGATGGTTATTTTTTGGCCATTAAATCCAGTAATCTGCTGATGATTCACATAGAGACTTGGTGTACCTTAATGGAAAATAAATATTATTAAGTCGAGAATTGTCACATTTGGTATTTGCTGGTGATGTTTCAAATGTGTTATATACAGTAGTTACAACCAGTGGATAAACACTTTTTTAGTGATTCTTGAGATCAGGGACAAAACAGGTTTTGATTTTCAAAAAAAAAATCTTGATTATTTTAAAAAACTATGTAGACATCTTTGTTAAATGAAGCTTTGCCTATATAACCATGTGTTGGAACAACCTCCAGTTTTACATTTTTGTCATTTAAATGACATGTTTGTGGGATCAGAACTAGATTTTTGTCAACACCGTCAGAGACATAGAAATGTCAAAAAAAATATTTTAAATGACCTTATCACAGATATTTTTACTCTTAGCTGCTTCTTGGTTCTCTTTATTGTATACAGATGTTTTTAAATGAATCATATCTCCTTTTAAAAGTTAGATTTGTCAATGTTTAATAGTTACGGTTTAGGTTTTATGTATTAACCAATATAACATTTAATCTCCAATGTGTACATAGATACTTAGAAGTGTTCAAATTACACATTAACTTTGAAAATGCAACACTGTTATAGACAAATATTCTTGATAGAACAAAACATGTCATCTTTTAAAAAAAAATCAACATAAAGTCCATCTGACGGAGTTGACAAGGCATTGACGGTGTTGACAAAACTGACGGTGGTGACAAACTTGTAAGAAACAGAAAAATATTTAATTCAAAATTATCATTGAACTCTCGCAAATATTGTAACATTATAAGATACGAAGAGAATACATTATATAACCTATTTTTTTTTTGGGATTAACATCTCAAGGGGGTACAAAGACTAACCTCTTCAAATATATGCTGCTAATGCACAAACTACAAACCCCATCTCCAGAAAATATTTTCCAAAAAGCCTGCATCAGTGCCTACAGCATGAGTGAGTGTGTGAAGGTACTGACACAGTGGCATGAATTGGGATTTTAGAAAGACATCTGTTGCCATCAAGTCGACATGTCATTTCGGGATCCATGCTTATTTCAGCAGGACAATGCCAGGCCTCAGTCTGCACGGGCTACAACAGCATGGCTTCGTACACACAGATTGTACGTTCTTTAAAGGCCTGCTGCCAGTCCAGATCTGTCTTCTATTGAAAATTTGTGGCGCATCAGAATCAGACAGTGGCAACCACAAACTGTTGAGCAGATGAAGTTTTGTATAACAAAAATTCCAATTACAAAACTGGCACAATTAGTACCTTCACTTCCCAAAATGATTAGTTGTTATCCGAGGAAAGGTGAGGTAACATGATGGTAAACAAGCCTCTGCCCCAACATTTATTTGTGCATGTGTTGAATGCATGAAATTCTAACTTTGTTAAATATTTACAAAATACAGTTACATTGATCAGTAAAACTACTGAAAATCTTTTCTTTGTACTTTTGTCAGTTAAATAAAGGGTCATGTGAATTAATCCCAGATTATTTATTTTTTATTGGAAAATATCACAACTTTTGGAAATGGGGTTTGTAGATGCTGGTGTTCATGTGCTTTGTTCTTTCAATTCAATTCAATTCAATTTTATTTATATAGCGCCAAATCACAACAACAGTTATCTCACAGCGCTTTTCATAAAGAGCAGGTCTAGACTGAACTCTGAAGTTATTTACAGAAGCCCAACAATTGTTCTTGAGGTTGCTTGGCTCTTTCTGTGCTTGTTTCCAAAACCATCTCTTATATCTGTTTTCTGTGTCTTTATTTTGCCCTCCTCCACCCTATTCTTCAATCTTTCCCTCTCCTTTCTCAGGAACTCCACCTTCAGCTCAGGCTGGCTATCAATTTTTGCACTTTTTTTGATACTCCCTGTTCCTTCTCTTTCGTTCCTCCACTAATAGCCTCTCACTAGCCATTATGGCCTAAAATGCATTTCATTATGCAGTCAGTATGCTTTTCTGATGGATAAGCATAAGCAAATGATGGATAAAGATAAGCAACACCTTATTACATAGTGAGTACAAGAGGCTATGAAAGTAAGATTCAATTTAAAACATAAAGCTATTTTGTGGCAATTGCTTGAAATTCAACACATGAAACTGAATAACAGTAATATCAAATGTTTAGGAAGTAATATCACTGAAGTAAATATACACTAAAATGAGGAATAATGCACTTCAGTGGCATTTGTCAACACCGTCTTAGTGAGAGTCAACACCGTCAGACACAAATCCTGACGGAGTTGATGTCTGACGGTGTTGACAAAATACCATATTTCCCCTCAAAACACATGTGCTCATCACAGGAGCCATCTTGTTTATCATTGGTTGCTTGTGACCTCTATAATCTACTTAAGTTAAGAATTTATTACTGAAAATATGATACAAATCTTGCATTTCATTAATGACGGTGTTGACACACTATGGTTGTGACATGCAAGGTATCAACAAGTAGGTATGAAATATATAGAATCTAAAAAACTTACCAGAGCTAGCATCGTCTCATAGCATTAGCAAGAACAAGGAAGTGACTAAGGGGTCCTCAGAGTTTTACAAGCCTTCAATTATTCCTGATTGTTTTTATTTTAAAAAAATGTCTGACGGTGTTGACAAAAACCCAGGACACAAGTTAAATCGTCTAAAAAGTACATTAAAATCTCTTTTAAACTGTAACTTTTGATACCTATTAAAATATTTACTGAACTACTAACAAATAGTAAGTATAATGGTTAATTTTGCATTACTTTGAATTCTTTTTAAGCTATTGTAATGTAATACCACCTGCTTCCGGACAAGGACTTTTACAGGCACTGGTCACACATTATGTCATTTTTAATTTAAAAAAAAGTGAAACAACATGAAATAAATTATTGGGTGTGCTAAAGTTGTCTTGTTAGTATTCTGGTTAAATGTATGAATAATATTATATAAATGTTTTACCAAAAAACTATGTTTTATCTGGTGGACATGTTTTGTCCCTGATCTCAAGAATCACTGATTGTCATTACTTCTGACTGACAAAGTCTTAGCAAGCTCCTCTGTGTTTTTCCTCCAAATCTTTTAAATTTTACAGAGGATTTTAAATATGCATAATGATGGTTTAGAGGCTTTTACCTGTGTTGACTGACAGGTGAAAATGCTGTCCATCGTCTGACCCTTTATCAATCTCCACAGAACACCAATAATAATCCGTGTCCTGATCCATCAGATCTTTTATAGTCACAGTGAAGATTCTTTGGCTTTTATCATCAGAGATTGAAAACTGTCCTGAATTTTGTTGGTTTGTTCTGACTGCATATGAGCAGGAGGACCAATAATATCCTTTACACAAGTATTTCACGTTGTTCATGTATTGTGAGTCATAGAGACATGGGATAGTGATTGAATCTCCAGCCTTCACTGATACTTGACTGACTGTAATCATGCTACAAATTCCTGCAACAAGAACACAACAGTACAACAGTGTTTTAGCTGATATTCACTATTATCTTTCCTTTCATGAGCTGCCTAGTGTGGAAGTTATATATTTGTCATCATTAACATCATCTAACATGACCCTTGTGACTGACCTTTGAGTCCAGTGAGGATGAGAAGAAAGCTGAGATGAACGGTCATATTGGTGAGTGAGCAGACTGAGACCTGAACCAAGGCACTTGCAGACTGATTTTCTACTTACTCATTTCCCCAAAATATGCAACAGTTAAAATATGTCTTCCTCCTACTGTGGTCAGACAGTTGCAGTTTGTCTGATGGTGTGTCCAGCTATAGCTCACTTTCAGAATAAAATTTACAGTAGATTTGGGGGCAAGGCCCAGAGGATACAAAATTTTAGAACAAAAGACCAGCACCCCAAGCATATGTACTTAATATTTTTATTTAATAAAACATGGCTGAAGCAAAACTACAATATTTTAGTCATTGTATATCCAGTGGTGAAATAATAACACTTACCCTCCATTCAATGCCAATAATAACATTTTGATGTTTATTAATGCTTTAAAAGTAGTGACCAATGTTTATTTTGGTTCTCAAAAGTGGTGACATAAAATTATTTTGATTTCTGAAACAACTCCTCAGCCTGACTATTGAATATCACGGTTACCACTGTATTCTAGCCGTGAGTAAAGGAAATTCTCCACTGCACTTTAGCATTCAACTGTTTTCCTGCTCATCTTACGACACAATGCCCTCCAAGTTTGTTCTTTCAACCTCATTCAATTACATTTAATGATTTATTTTCAAAACTTGCAATATGCCCGAATGTGCATTGAGGTATGAACACTCACATTTATATAAGCAATTAGTTAAAACACAGACAATACATCCAAAAAATATAAATCCGGATTATAAACCATTTTAACAGTGAATGGTCTTTTTAAACACTTGGCAATCTTAGTGTTTACTTAAGTGTTTCTACATGCTTCCCAAATCAGCATAAGAGCAAATGCAGATCAGGTGTCTGTGGTGTTGAAGATGCTGAATACACAATACAACATAACTGTCAGCCATGCTTTATTTAAAAATACATTCATCACAAGGTATGTGGTAAACAAAATGTTTTGCGGTATACATGAAATTGTTAAATAAAAACAAAACAAAAACAAACCTTAATGTACAGTAACAGCACAACACACCGATTTCAGCTTTGTGCCCTTTTTAATTCATGTTCCTGGGTGTAAATCAGTTTAAGAAAGCAAATCAGTAAATTTTAATTAATTGTTATTATTTTGCTTCTGATTGCTGCACTGTGTTGTTTTGTTGTTTCTGCTTGACTGTTTTTCTCATGCAGTTGTTTTGTTTTCTGTGCTGTTTGTTTTATGCTCTTGGGTTTTTGTGCGGTGTTTTTCTGTTATTTTGATTATGTCCGTTCCTGAGGGCTGTTTCACAAAACCAAGATAAGGGATTAAGCAGGGATTTTCTAGATATCCTGGCTGAATTAAGCCTTGACTCGGTTTCACGAAAGCAGTAGCACATGAGTTACCATGGCAATTTATTCTGCGCAGCTAGCCTGCTCCAGACCAGGCTGACAGCCAGGCTTAGTTAATCCTGGTGCCTTATCTGTTCAGTCAGCGGTCACGCCGATCAGAAACCAAAGTGTTTTTTTCAGTCATTCCATGTTCTTATGTAGGCCTGTGTGTTCTGCATATTTTTCAGTAGCCTGTATTAAAATAGTAGGTTGTGGTTATTAGGTTTCATAACTAGAGAAGATGCATCCACCATACTTTGCACACAATGACATCAGCGAGTAAGTTAGGTTTATGTGGAATGAAAGCACTTGTAAAAAATAAAAATAATAAAAAAGTATCAATAAAAGAAAAAGTAACACGGGTACAGCAATAAACCAGCGAAAGAAAGTGGCAGCCAGTTGTTGACCGACTGAATGTGTGAGAAGCTAAAAATATCACAGCTCTTAACTGAAACTGTCATAATTATTACGTTACATTGTGCCTTAAAAGTGAGCACCGGACATTATATGTCACTCAAGAAACTCACACACACTATGTAGGATTCCTATGTCATTTTACAATACTCTCAAATTATAGTCCTACTTCAATAAGGAGGATATATTGTACAGTTTATTCATGAAACAACTGCGTGTTTGGGAGAGAAAACAATGATTACCGCAATACATTGTGTTACAGTTTGGCTTACAGTTTACTTCTAGTACACTAAATCACTAAATCACTTCTCTTTGTAGTTGCTGGTTTTCTAATATCTTCAGTGCTTCTTTTTATCTCCATATCTAAGTCCAAGTCCTGCTTTTTTATGTTAATTTTTTCAAGTGTGTGCAGTTCAGACATCTGACAGTAAAACACATAACAGTTAGCACAGCAGGCAGTGTTCACCTGTGGATGTCCTTATACTTACATTGGCAGACTGGGTGTCAGACTGTAGGACTACAGCCTCAGGGTCAAGTTACATACAGTATCATACAGTATTTTCTATTAGCACCACAACACTGACTTTTTATCTATTATCCATATTGACTAAACAAGTACACCATTTTCACACAAAATTGACAGACCTCCAGCCTCTCTGCCAAGCCTACTAAATATACACACTTTTTAAAAGTATTTGTCAAAAATGTTGCTTGCACTAAAAAATGGTAAATAACTGAAAAAGCTTTAAGAAAGGTTAATAAGAAAACATGCTGTGCAAACATAGAAGAAAGGTATGCGCACTGTTCAAAAAAGAAACGTAAGCTAAATTAACAAGCTGCTGATACTGCATTATATTTTTATATTTTGAATTGTCACCTGCCAGCTGAATTTTGTTTCCTTTTTATATAAATACAATTTATATAAAATAATTTCCAACATAAATTGGTGTAGAATATTTCTTCAGACGTCAGAAAATTAAGTGTTTAATGCTCAAAAACATATTTACAGATATTTCAGCATTACATATTATTTCAAAATAGGGTTAAATGGGCAATACTAGTACTAGTAGTAATGCTGCCAGAAAAAGAAATACTTTTGTTGTGAACTGTCACTATATAAATAAAATTGAATTGAATAGACTGTATGTTGATTAGTGGTTGTGATTAATACATTTGCTGAGTGACATATTAAGGACCGGTGCTCACTTGTAAGGTCTGACATAACGTTACTATTCATAGTAACGTTATAATTAACAGTTTCAGCTGGGAGCAGTGATTCTTTTAGCAACTTACTTATTAAGTATTGTACATAAGTATTGTCTGCCACACTTTTCTCGCTGTTTTAATACTTTTCTTTCTTTCTTTTTTATATTATGTGCATTTTTTCATCAAAAACCTTTTTTACACTCATTGAGGAACAGCAAATAAAGTATGCTGCACATGTCTTTTCCATTTCAGCATCAATGAATCTGTGATCGACAGCGTGGTCTCTTGAAAAAAGTTGTTGACACCCATTTATCTGAATTACTTACACCTGGCTTGACTTAGTTGCACCTTCTGAGCCTGGTTTGGCCTTTGTGAAACTGATAAAGCCAGGATGCACTGATCACACTAGGTCAAGCCTAGCTTTATCTCTTATCCTGGATTTCTAAATTCTACTTTTGTGAAACAGCCCTCTGTTTTGTCCTCGTGGTGTCATCGTCACTATTGTTGCGTGTTCCAGCCGTAAGTTTGTTGACATAAAAGAGGCAGTGTTAGTAGCAGATGACCAATCACAGACATGAACAAGTCCACTGACAGCATAACGAGGATTAAACTGTAACGCTACAGAAATTCGACAGTAGCACGCATCTGACACATGCAGGGAGACAGAAATTTGCAGACAGTGTGAATGCCTAAATGAACAGACGTAGGCATAGTCTGTAATATTACATTGATTTAAAGTGTTCTTATGAGCTGTATGACAATATCAGTCTTATTCTTCCAGCTCGGCTGTGTCGGCGTTTCCACATTAAGAGACTCGGGCACTGAATAAATGGTCTTCCACCTCATTTTACAAAACTGTCGTCACTACAAAAATGAAATTAATTTATTTATAAAATGAGCTCAAATAGTGGTTGAAAGTCTGATTCTCAACATTTAAAGGGGCATTATGTAGTTTCCAGCGGCCACTAGCGGTATGGTTTTAACATTGCAACCAGGTGTGTGCTCGTATGCGTGCTCGCTTGAACTCATGAGCGAGCAGAATCCGAAACACAACCTTTCATACAGAAAATCCTGCATTAAACACAGGAACAACAGCATGCAGGCCTCTGCTTTTCACTCAGACATGTTCAGGCTCGGTTACTTCAAGGTTCCCGTCTCAAATGTAGATCAACACCGGCACCGTCTCGCTAGACACAGCGAGAGGCTCGGGAGCGTGCATGCAGGTGTCAGTCACTGGATTTCGCGGAAAATCCGACATGGAGCCTTCAAATAGGAATAGGAATACTTGCCTTCAGAGTTAATTGCAAAACCCGGCAAGTGGATCATTTAATGTCAGATTACAACCCCTTCACACACCGGCAATAAAAAAAGGATTCATTTTAGTAGAAAAACTACATATAGAACCTTTAAGCTACTGAAAACTCACTGTCCCACCTTTTGCGCCCACATCAAAGCAGTAAGTAGGCTTATCCTGCTGTACTGTAAAAACCTGTAGGCAACAATAGCCTAAGGCTTTTAATCAGTCTCTGTAGGATTATATCGCTATAGTCAAGAGTTTCTCCACATCACCGGTGCAAACATAAAGCAGCCTATTGGCTAAAACAGTGTGTGGGATTTCCTACAGATGATGATGTCATTTTCCAAGAGAGCTGATTTGTCAGTAGGCGGCATTTTCACAGTTGATCTCTTATCTGGAACATATAACCTGTGGCCTGTAGAAAGCGGGGTAATCAGTTAACCAGCTTATCCAGTTAAGTTCAGGGGCAAGTTCAATCACAAATTGTTTTGCACTGGTTTGCAACATTTTCGGCATGAACGACATGTTGAACTTCATGTTTCGTTGCAACGTTGCGCAACGTTCTGCAACGGGCTTCGAGCACAGACAGTATATTACTGGACGAAGCCGCCCCGCTGATTTAAATGGACAGCAGTGCAACCAGTTTTGGACCAATAAAATACTACTACAGGGCTACTTTCTGTTGGCACCAGCGTCTAATGCGCATGATCGCGCTGCATAACCGTGGTTTGATGATGTGGAACAGCGGCAGCAAAACACCATAATTCAGGTAAATGCATAGCTGCGCCAACAAAAAGTTTCATGGCTCAGAGTGTTTAATCAACGCACCTACGAGGCTAAGCTGTCAAACACCAATGCAGTGTGACTGATGGCCAAATAGTTTCTTTTAGATTCGCTGAGAGTTTATAATCCAAACAATATGGTTACATCTGTCACGTGCGACGGGATGTGACAGGGGTTTTTTTTGGGCCTACATGGAACCGTCTATGCAGGCTTTGGTCGGCTTCACTGTTTCACCTGTGGCTTACCCCCTTGGCTTCTAGGTATGGGGCGAGTTCAATCTCAAAACCTTTTGCACCAGTTCGCAACATTTTTGGATTGAACAACATGTTTCGTTGCAACATTGCGCAACGTTCTGCAACGGGCTTCGAAGTATGTTTGCTCCTGTTTGGTGGGTGTGTCACAGGTGTTACCCAGTTACTCAGCTGCCACAAGTTTGTAAACACAACAGCGTTAAAAAGGTAGGAAAATTCCGTGCGCTTGCGTAAACAGCAGGGTGTTCATGGAACCACCGTTTCTGTTGGGGAAAAATAGTTTCTCCAGTGTAGGCGGTCAGAGTTTGTCAACCTTGAGTTTGCCTGATTATCCCAAGTTAACTCTGAGTTGGTTGAACTCCCTTCGTAGTACAGGCCACAGGTTAGCCGTTCAGCATAGGCCACAGGTTACCGTGGCAATCTACCCCGGTAAGAAATGAACCACCTTCTGGTACTAAAAGCCCAGGGTTAACCCCGAAGTTACCTGGATAAACTCAAATCCTGCTTGGTACAGGTCTCTGTTCTGTTAGTATTCCTGTTTTGTTTGGACTAAATAAATCTTCATTTGAAATGCAACCTCCTCGTCAGTGTCTGCATTTTGGGTCCAAACTCCTGTTTCCCTGCCGCAACACTCAGCCTGCATGATAGTTTATTGCTCTTGTCTGGCTGCTTGTCTCCTGTATCCCAGCAGAAGAGATGAATTCATTAGATGAAAAGAGAGGAGGAAGATGACAACAGTAAGGGGAAGATTAATGTATGAATTTGTCTTGGTTTAATTTTATTTTTTTATTTTGTAATTTAAACATTCATTTTAC